>CM049374.1:30218862-30712489 GCA_026937815.1 Etheostoma perlongum | reverse complement strand
CCTCTCTAACAACCATGCTAGCCAGCATACTGACTGACCTGAAGACATAATTCTTCTGTCCCCATGGGAAGCTGGAGTCAGCAGTCACACGTGAATGACTGTCAGATCTTCTAGATATTAAACATATCATAACATGTCAAGAGAACCATATGCTAAACTGATGTGGTATAGAGACTAGCACATGGATTAAATTGGTTTGTGATCACACTATTTTAAAATAGCATTTTGCATTCATATTTCATTCATGTCAGCAAATGTCAATATATGTAACTGAGTTTGATTATTAACTCCAGTAGGGCAAATATTTTGTTCACGGTTTAGTCAGAACTAGCTTTGGATAAAATGCCCTTTAAATAATCAATGTTTGAGATGTTGCCTGTTCACATGAAAATCAACTCTTGCAGCATGATGATGAACCACTCAGTGTTAAAGCTACTGAAACAAGGTTGCACACTTACAACCTACATGCACTGTGTACATGCATCAGTCAGTGTACAGCCCTGTTATATCTAAAATTAGCATCCATTCCATTTAGATTTGGCTGCAATACAGTAAATTTATAATATATAAAGATTTCTCTTTCCTTTACCAAAACTCAAATTGTGCTGCACACTATCTTGTTTGAGCTGTATTTTTCTTGCACTCCAGACTGAAAAAAAACATTAACATCAACTCTTAATTGGTTTTGGCCAACATTGTCCCCCCACATTCCTACAATCACTATTATTCAAAAGTATACAAAAACTGATCCTTAATTTTCCAGTACATGGGCAGTTTTTGTGGAAGGGGAGTGAGGGAACCTCATCACCATGTTTTTAATCTCTTAACAATCCTTTTTCACATAAACAAAATCAAAAAGCTTCCAAAACAATCTGACTGCATCACAAGGAATCCCTTGGTTGTTTTGCAGATGGTCTTCCACATTTCCAAAATAGGCAAAGTAGTATTTATGTCCTTTAAACTAGACACTAAACTTAACCTGGTTGAATCCTCAGATTTTCTTTGTTTTAGTTGTTGCATGAGGTTCCCTTTGCAGGAACTTGTTTTTATAGTGGCAGAATGAATTATTCATTGTTCACCAATAGAATAGAATAGAATAGAATACATCTTTAATGTCCACCAAGGTGGATATTTTTCTTAGGCTCACCAGCCATACAAGACAAATAAACATACAGACAACATCTCAGACATAATACCATCAGAAGGTACTGTAGTCTTGCTCATCAGATCCACAGACCATGCACTCAGTGTGCATGCTGATGCAGAGTTCATAAAATGTGTGTTGCCTAACACCAGAGGCCATTAGCTCACTAACTTTGCCCAGAAGGTGGCTCCTGGTTAACCTCTCTCCCGCCCCTTCACTCACTCCTCCATTCACTTACTCAAACACACGCACACACAGACACAGACACAACCAACTCGCCCACCCCACCACACACACACGCACGCACACACAACCCACTCGCTCAACCCCACACACATGCACACATGTTCTCACACACACACACACACACACACACACACACACACACACACATATATATGCTATTGCACGCACACTTTCAGCTCCAGGCTGCCAAGGCGCTGGTGAACGACAGCGCTGCCATGTGTTGTACTTTATTACACCTGGAACTCTGGGTCTCATGCATTTTTAATCGAGGTAATTTGCACAGGCACTGCGTGTGTCGGTGTATACTCTGTCAGTGAGACTGTCTTAGCCCTTATCTACATTCCCCTCTCACACTGCAATTGCTCTTCTGAGGACATACAGTATAAACCACAGACCTTGGTACAGAAGATTACTCTCCGATATTGTTATTATCACACACAGTGATCTGAGAGAAAAAAGAGACGTACAATACAGCTTAATCCATTGCACAAGTCCAACCATCCACCGTTGGTTTTGGCTTTCACTCCATCTTAAAGAGGAATTGTTGTTAAAAAAAAGATTTTGCTATCCATGTATCTACTTGCAGCTAGTGAGTTATAGGTCTTTAAAAAGGTCCATTTTTCATAGTACAAATTTTGTTCTAATAAAAATGTATCTACAGTCGTAAAGTAATATACAGTTCATGCAGGAGTGAACGCATAATAGTAGGCTTGAGGAATGGCTGCCCATGTGGCATGCTGCAGTGTCCTATACAAGCCCCATAAAAATGAGGGACTCATTGTCATGCAAAAAGTTTGTCTGTAATGTTATTATTCCTATTTAGCAGTAATCTTTCCCACAGCAATAGTTTATTGCCAATGTTTTGGTTGATATATTTTATCAGGTTACCTACTGTTGCGAAAAGCAGCTGTGTGCCTACAGTATCTAAGTGCTTATTTCTGTATTCTTATTCATTTTTGTATGCCACGTTTTTAACACAGCCAAATGATTTTCATTAATAACAAATTTAATATTATTATCAAATCCAACACATACTTTAATACATCTTCAGTGCTATTGGGTCAGAAACAATTCTCTCATTTAAAGCCCCAGTCAACTCTATCCATTATCTTTTAAGTAGTAGTGGTTTGCATTCCAATGTGGGCCAATGTGTTTGTCCTATGTTATTCATATGGATAGCATACACCAATCAGAGACCTAACTAAAACTCAATGCAACGGTTTACATGTAGCTCGTGAGTGAAAGTTAACAAAGCCATAATATTTTCTGACACAACAAGCAGCTGAAGTGTGATATACATTCTACTATTTTTTGACAAAATAATGCATTTCCTTTCTGTAAAGTTGGCCTTAGAGCCCTTGCCATACCTGACAGGTTTATTCTTCACATCTGGATCCCTGGCAGTGATGGTGCCAACCAGCGCTCCTACTTTGGCATCCTCTTGCACTTCCATGATAGTGCCCTCTACTGGTTGAAAGATGGGTGGCTCGTCTATGTCCGACACGCTGACCTGGACAATGGTCTGGTCTCGGGAAAGAACCAAGGTCCACGAAACGAGGGTCAACATGCTTATTTACCGCCTCCACCACAACATTGTGTGTGCACTTGCTCTCGAAGTCCAGCGGCTGAAAGAACAACAAGACTCTGTTTAAGAGCGGTTTCAATCCACAATAAGCCATTTAAAGTGACTCTATGCTCAATACTGACACTGATGGCCAATACTAATGAATGAGAATAAACTGTTCCAGACTCATTTCCCACTATCAATGGCAGCACTTAGCCAATGCATCAGTGTATATGTATCCAATGCTTTTGCTCAACTGAACGTATCTGTTTGCAAGTAATGAATGTGAGATTTACATAACCGAGGATGTACGGCGCGGTGTTTACTGTTGAATTTCAGGCGAATGCGTCCGTGGTTTCTCATAGGAACTTACTGAAATGGTTGATGAAGATAAAAAAACAGATGAGTATTGAAGGCTTTCACGAGAACACCTGTAGTACATGTTGTGTTCAGGTTTTTAACAGCTGCCATCACTACGAGCAACCCAGACACATTGGGCTTTTTAAACCGAAACACCGGCATGGCTAGAGCACCTGGCAATTCAGACAACACAACAAGCCAGTGGATATGCATATTTGAAGGTGTTTTATCAACAAATCAGTTCAGATGACCTAATTCATGTAGTTAGGGAAGTGGGCAGTGACAATGATTGGGGGCTGGGGATGGATGGGTAGGAGGAGCTTGCACTGAAAAAAAGAATAGCTCGGAGTAGGACATTTAAAAAACTGCACGCATCACTTCTTGTTTGAGTCTGTCTTGTCTGCAGTACCAGCTAACCACTAGGTCATCACCACTGAGAGATAGAATGATTAAGACACATTTCCACATTGTTGACAATCCACTGAACCAAATCACTGCTGCTGGATGAATCTTGCATTTTCATTCTGCCATTCTGTGTATTTCAATGAATATATACTACTAATACAGTAGCATTTTGCATTTAGTTTGAAGGTGAATAAAGGAGCACGGCACTGACCGTACCTGGGAAACCAATGATTATCAGTCAGCAAAGACCAATCATCTCTCTTTGTCCATCTCCTCAGCATGCATTGAGTTTCTCTGTCTGAACAGGGCCTAGGAGCGGTTCACCTTATTGACTTGAAAGATTAAGCTGCTGGGAACACAAGAACCCTTAAGAGGTTTTGTTGACTGCTAACCAGCAGAGGCCCAGTCAGTTGTTGATTTCTATCCAACAGAATCTAAATGACTTTTCATTTGATTCTGCCAGAGATTGAAGGGACTGCTGTATGTGGCAAGGAAGCGTAAAAATATTACAATGATACCTACTCCAATTTTGAGTCAAGCTTTTCCAGCACAAATAAGCCATCTCTTGATTCTCATTTACAATAAAATTGTCTTAATACATTTGTGGCAAGGTGAAAAAATAGCTGTGAGTTAGCTCATATAGCTCGTTAGTGTCATGCTGTGGAGGAAAGAGCGCGAATCAACACTGTGATTGCAATGAAAGGTGGGTATTGACCTTTCGTTTTTTTTTAAGTCAAACTTTAGTGTATTTGTATGTTTCTTTGCCTCTTTACTTGTACAAAATAATATTAGCTTAACAGGCAACAATAACAGCAGTCTAGCAATTCTTCAAGTTAACTGTACCTTCTTGATGGAGACAACAGCTTCCTGTGTCTCTACATCGGTAGTGACCTTGAAAAGTTCGCCTTCCTCTTTGATCAGATAGCTCATGTCTGTGTTCTCGCCCATGTCTGCATCCGTGGCAATGACGCGTCCAACTGGGGTCCCCACAGCTGCCCCCTCTGACACAGAAAACTGGTACATCTCTGGTGTTTGGAGTAGGTGGCCGGAGGTGGAAATCGTATTGACGGATAAAACAAGGAGACGTAGGTTTAGCAAAGCAACAGAGGGATGAAGTGACAAAAAAAACAGAGTAGGTGTAAAAAGAACACCAGAGACGAAGAAGGATGAGGGACAAAAGTAATGGAGAAGAAGAGGAAAAACACCAGTGGAGGAAAGCTGAGGAATGATAGATGGATGGCTGTAGGTGAAAAAAGGAGGGTGGAAAGGGAGAATATCGGTAGGAGAGATGGATCAGGAGCAGAAACAGAAAAGTGGGAGGAAGAAGGGATGAGAGTGTAACAGAGATAAAGAAGCTAAAGAGAGAAGAAACAGGTAAAGGAAAAATAATGTTCGGATGGGATTATAATGAAAGTACAACAACAAGTAGACGTGTTGCATTCACGTAAAAGGAGTGTAGAAAATAATCTCCTTTGTCCATACAAAACATTTTTTCCCCCATTTGCACACATGACAGTGTTATGTTAGCATTACATTAACACTAGCCCTACTTATTCATCTTATTTAATTATTAGAACTAATTATAGATTATTCATTATTACAACATATCACATTTTCAAAATATCCCTATTACAATATTATGCTAATACTATTATGATAATAACAGTATTATAAAGTAATAATAGCACATATATTAAATGATGTGAATGTACATTGTAAGTTTTGTTTTTGATATTAATGCAATAAGAAATCAGAAGGTCTACTTCAAATGACAAAAGACACTGTTTAAGATCTGCCAGAGTTCATTTTGAATATGATAAAAAGATAAAAGTAAGAAAATAAAACTGTGCTTTTTCCCAAGAGGGAAAATAATTTGAAAACATCGAAGTCCTTACATATACTGCATGCCATCTTCCTCTGCATCTTATTTATGAAGCTGCTTTCCTTTCTATTCCCCATACCATACAGTGGATATACTATAATCCTGCAGGGTTTATCCCTCTGACTGGGTAAATATGATTTACTGAGATGAAAAAGGGATTTATACAGAAATGAGAAAAGGTGTGTGGAGACATATCAAATACAATCAACTGGGCTGTCAGATGCTGTTTCCCCAGCTGTAACAAAAGTAATAGAGGTATGGTTTAACTCCAAAAAGGGTGGTGTGGAATAAAGAGGGTGGAAAAAAGAGTTGAAAGGAAAGCAAGACAGGAAAATACTCTATAATTAAAAAAATCAGTCAGTTAAATCAGTTAGGTGTAGCATTAGGCATGTTCAGTAATCCAAAAAACACCGCTTTTTATTTAAGTAAATGTACTTCTGTTGGTGTAATATTTAAACAAATGTAAACCAGACTCTTTAGCTGTGAAGAATAAGACTTTCTTTTGAATGAATTAAGGTGTTGTGTGGTGCAGTGAAACAGATTTTTAGCTACATGTTTTACATTTACCTGCATATTGCATGTACTAAAAAGACATTTAGCCCAAAAGCCCCCTCACAATCATAAACTCATAACATTTCAATGCAGGAACAATCAAATGTATTGATTTAGTCCTCTCTTGGTGGAGTGTGTCAATTCTCCGCATTTGATAGACTACTTTGTTATGGGCTGCAGGTTTGATCAGCCCATACATTTAAGGTGGTTGATTTTCAGTATGGTCGCTCATGCTGCCAGTGTTTATTGGTGTCAGCGGCCTGTATGTTGCAAACTATATTGTGTGTCCTTCATCATCTTCTCAGTGTTTCTATGTCTTGGCTTTAACTTTCCTCATTACTTTCTTCCCTTTCTTAACTCTCACTTCTGTCTTTTAAATTCTCAGACTTTTCCTCCCTCTCCTCATGTGTCTCGCCATCTCCTTCTCTGCCTAAAATCATGTTAAATCATGTGTGGGAGACACTCACTCTGTGGGAAGCGTGGCGGGTTGTCATTAACGTCTGTGATCACTATGGTCACCGTGGTGGAGCCGGAGAGACCGCCCAGTTGTCCTGCCATGTCTGTTGCCTTGACGACCAACTCATACCGATCCTGGGTCTCACGGTCCAAATTCTGCCACTGCGGTCATGATGATCCCTAATGATTGAGGGATGGAGGGGAGATTGAAGGATGGAGACAGAGAGAGAGAGAGAGAGAGAGAGAGAGATTGGGGAATAGTAAGTGAGGCCAATGCAATGGCTATTAGCAGGTAGCACTTATGCCTCAACCAACTATATTTTCCCTTCTTAGTGCTTCTGCTAAGCACTGTATTACGGAGACACAAGTGCAGCGCATTCTATATTTTACCTCCTTCAACTGGCTGGATGGAAGAGATTGTTTAATATTTACGCCTCTACTCATACACCATTTTTTGGCTCAGCTGTATTAAAATGAATAATATATAGGGGCAGATTGAAGGCATGCCTCAGCCACATTGAATAGCATCATAAGTCCTCCATGGTAGGTAAGGCTGCACTCAACTTTCAGAAGTGCATTTCCAAAGAGCAAGCAAGGGACATAAATAAAGTGTTATAATGTACAGCGTGAGCTAGAAGATGCACAGAGAGAGGCCAAACTAAATACAATGGCTTAATTTACTCTGGAGTGTACATTCTGTAGCATTTTAACAGTTAGTGGTCAGTTAAAAACAGAGTCCTACTAGTCTTCCAATTTAAAGAACTTTTTTTTTTTAAATCTTAAAGGGGAATTCATAACATTAAACTAAAGATAAGCAGAACAAAAAAAGAACTGACAAACCATTGTGGAAACAAATGGTCAGCTGGACCAAATGCAGACATCCTGACCGATGTGGAAAGGTTGTGTTGGATGTGACCCTGCACCATAATGTCTCATCATTATTAGGGTGAGAGTATGTGGCATCTGCTTCATGGAGATTAAATTAAAAACTATATTTAGTTACTTAAGTAGCCAGTACTGTGGTCTCTCTTTTTATGCTTTACCTGTCTTAAAAACCAGCACATAGTCCTTCTTGATTTAATAGAGACATTCTACGTGTTGGCCCAGCAGCAGCAGCATCAGTAGCCAGCTGGTTTACTGTGCAGTAGTAATATATTTCCACTTTACCCCTTGAAATTTTACACATCAGAAATGTATTGATGCATTTCCTGGGCTTGTTGTGCTGTCTCCCTCCCAAAGGTTTGCATTGTACTGGGTACACAACTCACTGATTCCAGTCACATTTTTTCCCAGGGCCATGTTCTATGAGTAGCCAAAATACAGTGCAGGCAGCATTGGAGTTAAGGAGGGAGACACATGACATGCTCCTCTTTCATCCACCAAAGGCCAGAGGGAATGCATCTAAATTAGGGATGTCACAAGAAAAGCCCCAAACCACAGCTAGTACGCCGCACCATTGCTCTAACATCATGGTAGAGACTATATGTATATGATTCTTCATGGTCTGTATTCTTCAATACAGTCAGTAAAGTCTATGGGGTCCATATTCCAATGCATATCACGCAGCCTTAAGATTAACCAATTTTACTGAGTAATAGGGCTGTGTACATCAGTCTCAGTATGCTAATGCAATACATTAATATGAAATAAATGATGCTGTTCCAATATTTTCTTTACATCAATTGCATTTCTGTTGTCATCTCACTAGGCAATGGAAATCTAATTCTACTGTGTATCTACGGAACTACCTGTCCCTTCCTTACAGGCCTTGCTCGCCTACTATAAGAATTGAAAATAAGTAGTTTAGCCAGGCTAAGGTGTCAGCTGCAATGAGATCATGATCTACATTCAAATCAAACAAAGGAAATGTCCTTATATACTGTACAATGTGTGGTTCTGTTCTTGTAAAATCACACCTTCAACACAGATACTTAATAAACACCTACAGACCATCCAGCATGGCCAAGGCGACAGCAGAATCGCAGTGATATGCTGTTCAATGTGCGTCATAGGGGAGTGAGAGTGATATTAATGAGGTAGATTCCACAGCTGCTTTGTCTCCTCTTCTATTGACCTTCTTGACATGCACCTATATTCTGGCCGGTCTGCCTACGAAATGGGTAAAGGAGGTTGGGTGGAATGGGGGTTCTTAGACAGAAGCTGGAATTAACCATCCAGTCTCCTGGCTAGTCCCACCAAGGCAGAGCCATTTATCATCCATGCGCCCAGACTGACCAAATCAAAGTGCTAGAGACCAAAAAAAGGAATCATTAAAACTCTAGTGCTTTTCCCTCAGGGGGCGCATTCAAAGGCAACGCTGAGGCTAAGCTACTCCTAAAAGACTGTGGGTCACTCCTATAAGCCCCAGACCAGTAGGGGAATAGGGAATGTTTCATTATATAGATAGGTGTGATTTATCATATGGATCTGGTTGAAATATAATCAATGATTCTGATATAATGGTAGGTGATTAGTTGGACACGTGATATTCTTTCATCCTTAGCACTTATAGGCCCAAACAATAAACTTTTAGGGTTTACTATTCTGAACACCCAGTGCATTTTACCTAGTGGACACCATCAAAGTCTAAAAAGAATCAATAAAATAGGCAGTGACAATGCGATATATGTGTAATTAGCATTTTGTTACTTCACTTTGAATGCCCATGTAATATGTCCAATGTTTATGCCTACATATTGTACAAAACAATGTTGAGCCAAGTCAATTATGCCACATGGTATTTTGAGTGTTTTCTAAAAGGAGCTAGTGGCTAAAACTTTATAAAGTTGCTTGCCACGAAGTTTGATTGATCTCGGGAATTGTGGTGTCTGGGCTTTCAATTGATTCAGCTTTTGTAGAAAAAAAGAGGGAGCACAAGAAAGTCTTATAAGAAAAGAAAATAGCAGGAGTAGGTAGAGATTTGTGGCTTTTATCATTCTTACCTGTGTGTTTGTCAACAGTAAAAATCTTTTCTTCATCCAATACGCTGTACACCACTCTGGCACTGCTACCATATGTAGGGTCGTCAGCATCTGATGCAGTAACCTTCATAACGGACGTTCCTGTTGAAAAAGAGACGTGTCAAAAAAGAAAATAAAAGCATCTGAACTTCTTAATGATGATGTTTTTAAGGTTGTGGGCTTGGAAATACATCATACCAATAAGGGGTACGCACAAGTACAGTAACAGTAATGCACGTGTGTGTGCTTTCATGCGTACAACTCTGTGAACATACTTGGAAGAGAGAGAGATTAATGCATCTGAGTACCCCTGTACCAGTTAGCTATTACATCTCTACGCACATAATTTTTTCAACACATTGTTTATGTTTCAAATAACCTTTTCACTACACCGATGTTTTGCCTCTTATAGGCACCAAAAATGCGCTCAGAGATGAAAGGAAACATGGAGTCATGGAGTCAGCATTATATCTTCAAAGACGGTTAGAAGCTCAAGAAATCTACAACAAACAATGACTCATGATTACCATCACTTAGGCACAGAGAACAGAGGCATTTCCACATGAGGCCTCAAAATTTGGATTTGTGGAGAAAAAGTCATTATTTCCAACTCAGTGTAGTATAATTCGTTAGCAGTGTGCAAACACAAGCCTCTGGCAGCAAATAGGCTGGCACACCTCTCCATTGAGTCACACATTTAAGTTAAAGCTTGGCCTAAAGCCTATACAACTTTAAGAATCTTAATTTTTAGGTTAAGAAACTGTGTACTTGCCTTTTAGCGAGTGAGCACATTGTTTTCGTTCTATAAATAATTTCACATACAAGAAAAGGAAAATAAAAAGGGAGACATTACTGGGTGCCATATAGGGCCTCAAGGACAAGGATTGGCTCTTTGTCTCCATCCCTCTGGCCAATGCTATGGGTAATTACTGCCAGCTGGTGTGTCCACCAAAGGTCACCGCTGTAGCCTCTCTCAGAGCCCTGTCATGCTACTGTCCAGCCACATAATGGCCTTATGCTAATGATGCTAATTAGCGGGAAGTGTCAGAGCACTGTTTGTTTCCTGTCATCCAATGGCGCTCCTAAGGGGGAAAGAGGGAGGGAGAGGCCAGTGGATTGTCATTAACGTCACCCGGCCAATAAATCAGACAGCTCAGCATTACTATGCTGTTGGTGTCACCTATTGCACTCTTTTGTTCTTCCTGTATGTAGAGTGGAGCTGGCTGGTTACCATGCCGACATAGAGCCAGCATATGATGCAGCCCTCTACCTAGTCTAAGGTGAAACAAATGAAGGTGTGCTATGTTGCAGCTATTTTGTACTATGTGGCAATGTGACAAATTAGCCCAAAGGTGAATTATCCCAAGAAACAATTGGTGTAAAATAGATGGATAAGCATTTCTCTGGCATGTGCAAAACCAAAGAATTAATAATTCTGGCACTATCAACAACCCTGTGTGGGTCTCAGTTAAATCTTGATGTATTGTTGCTCCCAGTGGATTCAAAGCATTGCATATTAATTAGGTTGCAATAAGTTTTAAATTCATATTCTGTCCCGTACCATTAGAGTCATTACCCAATCCAAATATACCAAAGTGCACACTACCCTGATCCTTAGACGATCAATATATGCTGCATTTAATTGGAGGATAAGTGAACTATCATTCTTATCTTATGGAAAACATAAGGTTGTATCGGTATTTTCATTACTGGCAGCAAGCAGGGGTTTGCTAATTCTGCCTTTTGGTTGTCCATACCGCTGTGGGTCCAACAAAACCATTTTTCGTTCATTGGATTAATCCCTTATCTTAATTTTCCCCAGGTAACAATCCGTTTGATGCTCAGCTGTTTCTGTTACTGGCTGGCAGCAACGTCAGATAACTTGGAAGAACCATATAAATGCAAATGCTTCTTTATCGTGTTTATATTAAAAAGAGAAGTGAAGCAGTGAGTTTGGCACTTGGGTTCTTATTAAAGCTCTGGCTTGCATTTGTGTTTTCAGTAGGAGAAGTCATTACTTATATCTGTTGGCGTGGTTGGCGTTCCACTTAGGCAGATTCTACTGTTGATGGACTTGTGGGAATTCAATACAAATTATTGACTGTCTCAGATTCGAATGTAATGCAAATTGGAGTAATAGAAGAAGTATATCTAATGGAGAGCAGGTCCAGATATTCATTAACTTAAGAGTTGTTTTTCTCTCACCAACTACAACTTCAATCACAAATTGCTCTCAGATGAGACAACATGCAGTGTAGCAATGATCATTTTAATTACCAAAATATACAGTTTTCTTTCTCTTTATTCCCCCTCATGGGCACATGTTTTTTTTGAGCTGTTTCTTTGGTTTGGTTCTACAACAAAACTTTCTTATTCTCTAAATATCCATGTAATAACAATAAAATCAAAAAATGTAATTGAATGACACTGTCAATGATAACCTGTGTTATTGCTTCAGTTTCTTTATGCTTAAAAGAATGTTTTGGTATTCTCTTCTCGCTGAGTGTTTAGTACACCCTGACATCATGGGTTGGGTGACCAAGCAGTTAAGTGAGTTCAAAAGTGCAACTGTCAACCAGAAGAGATCCGTAAATCAATAAACACAATTTAAACATGTAAATGTGTACATGCACGTGTGTATGTTTGTGTATATGTACATAAACTTATATCTATACAAAGTATCCACATGTTTATGCTTGGTTGTCTTTGTTTTTTGTATGTTTATTTCTGTGTATGTACTTTAAGAGCAAGAAAAAGCTGGAGCAAAACTCCTTGTATGACTTTACACGTATTTGGCCATCAAAGCTGACTCTGATTCTAAAACCTATGCGGCCTCTGTTATTTAGTTTTTTTTGAGTTAACTTGTGTCACATGTTGAACAAGTGAAGATTTAGTCACCTCACTTACTCATGCTTTCACAGCCTGCACACATATGCATTGTTGGTCTCACCATCAAAGCAACATTAAAATAGAAAAGTCAACGAGGTGCTAATTTTCATATGCAGATTTTCAAATGTAACACAACCAATTTGCAGTATAATAATCAGATGGTATGACAGCACATTTGAATTTTTCTTTTCCCCTAGCATTCACCAAAGCGTTCATGAGAGCAACACTGTTTAGCAATGTTTCTCACGGCTGTGCAACAGTAATGAGGGTATGGCTTTGTTATTCATTTAATCCTCTGAATGGCAGCTTTTTATTTAACATTATTTACCACTTCTATTTAATTGTTAATATTTATATAATGCTATTGTAATAATATGATAACTAACTCTTTAAGCCACTTTAAATCCCACCAAGTAGGTGAGATTAACAGCTAATTAAGTAAAGTAGATACCCTCTGAATTAGAAGCTTTGACATCACTGCGTTATGAATTAGTCTGTTTTTTACTGGGCACGCCACTGAGGTATTTATTTCAAACACCTTGCATGCAGTCTTTTGAATTCTAATGTACAGCAAAAATCACATCCTGGGCTTTGTGTTATGTACACATAAGGATGCGGCCAACAGAACTCATTTTTTGTCTTTGAAGGGGGGGGGGGGGGAACGGAGAGGATTGCAGAAAACACATTTTAGGGCAATACAGGAGATACATGATCAAATATATAAGATATATTGTTTTTCTTCTACATACGGATGTTTTGTATTCATGAGTCCTATATTGTATAAAGATTAGAAGCCTTTCAAAATTTAAACCCATGTCCTTTGTGGGGGATCGTGGGACTTGCTTCTTCTTTTTTTTACAACCATATTCTATACTTCAGGAAACAGAGCACTAAGCCAGGCAGAAAAGATTTGGTTGAAAATATTAAGGAAGAGTCAGACAGAGATGTTTTGTCTTGCAAGTACAATATGTATAACCAGTTAAAATCATGCACAATACCTTTAATATCACATTTCTTAAAAATGAATTATATAATGTAAAGGTACTTCATGTGGGAAAACACTAACCTGATGTCCACAACAAGGGAAATGTTATAAAAAATAAAATAAAAATAACATTACACAAACGTAACAAGCCAGAGTCATTCCGAAATAATAACATAAGGTATTTGTTGCAAAGGACATTTAAGCAGTGTCCAGAAAGCCTTGAAGGATAATGTAAATGTAAAAAAATAATCAGATGCAAACTAACCTTGAGACCATCTCTGGTGAAATGAAGTAAAGAATAGAGTTGTATTTGGGTGACGATGGCTATATAGTTAGATTTATGCACAAGTTTGGTTTAATGGTATCAACACAGGCTGTCAGAATGGCTTCCCACACCATTTCAGCACTCTGGGAAAGATGGTTCAATTACTGTGAGGGGAGCTGGAGGAGAGTGCCACGTGTGAGACACTAGACTGACAGCTATTTAAGAGGCAGCCTCGTAAAAGAGATTTGTGCCTATCTCAGCTGGTGCTGTAGTGGTGCGAGCATCAGTGGAGGGGTCTAACGGCTGCAGCACTGAGCCTCGTTCCCGCTACGACCCGCCTTAATCTGCAGAACTGAGTGCTCCCCGCCTGCATTATGGATCATTTAGTAAAGCCATAAAAGCTGAGGTGTTTTCACATGAAAAGTTATTTCTTCACTACTTCTACTGTGATTCATTCCTCTCTCATCCACGTAAATGCCCCAGGAGAGAGAGGTGACTAAAGAACGAGGGAGAGAAAAGGGAGGGTGAGAGAGAATGAAGTATAAAGGGGAGAAAAATCTGCCATGTCATAAAAGCCAATCGCCTGCTTACGTTGATCCGCTTCCAGACCCCTACAAGGATTTGGGGATATTTTTCATCTCTCCTGGCAGAGATTGTAAGTCTAATCTTTGTGAGGCTTTGAACATACACTGCATGATTACATGTTTTTGCTGACATTATCTTAGGCCAGTGTGACAATTCAACTTTAAATGTAAACCTATCATTACTTTCAAGCGAAGTCCCGATGAACAATGACACAAAGGGTGTCCACTTTCAATCTAGAAGAACTAACATTAAGGTACAAAAACCTTTCTGTGCAGAAGCCTGATAACCTCCCTGTATCTGCAGGATATGATTGTAGACACAGCGTGTTCCATGCACAATGTAAAAAATGTGTAATTCATACAAAACTAAGTGTCCATGCTACTCTGCTTGATCACATATGGGATTAAAGTGACAGCCTTAATCAATTTCACAACTGCAAATCTATCATGCTGCACACACATTCTCCCCCCCCCCACCTCCCCCAGGTACACACTGATTCATACACATGACCACACACGTCAGCCCAAATCAATTATGTCAAGGGCTGTGGTTGAGCACATAGTGGTAGATACTACTGGTCATGCAGTATACATAAAGGAGGTTGGTAGAGAATATTGATTGTAACTAGGTCCTGTCTTGTAGCATTGCTCTCTTCTGTGACCCTGCTGCTCCAAATGTCTCATCTTCCGTTAGCATGACAGGCCCCGGCTGTCCTAATGGTGCCTGTAGCAATTTGCAGCCTCCTGGGCAACCTTTCCAGACCACAGCGACAGGGAGGGTGATTATTACTTTGATCCCCCTGGGGAGTTCTCACATTACATTCAAAAGGAGCGGGGGATTTATCGCTTGTATGCTAAGGGTGAGAGCAAGAGGGAGCTACAAAGATAAAGGTCAATTGAACAGGAAGAGAAAGATCAAAGAAAATAACATGTTTTGTTTTGAACGTCTTTTCCACAAAGGTACGCCTACATGCATTAGTCTGTTTTACTTCTATCGAAAAAAAAGGCCTCTGAGTTCATGGTTTGAAGTCATTTTGAGTATCACAAAAAACTTTGAAAAATATTGTTAAACCATTATTGACAGGGCTTTCTTTTTTACTGCTTCACACCACATATGGCAGTTATTTATGGGTATTTTGTGTAAGGCTAACATTAATGTTGTGCACAGTGATAGATGGGGCAGTGACCATCATGAAGACATTTAAATGCACATTCTACAAGGCTTCAGCATAGGAGAAGCCTTGCCTATGCTGCTTTCTTGGCTTTTAATCTTGTCAAACCCCACTTCAGGTATTTTACAAAGCACCTGTGGACTACATATCTTTTCCAGTACCAAATTGTCCTCTACATATACTGCAAATACATTTTATTTATTAATAAACTGTACTGTAGTCATGATATGCTTGATACTTAAAATCAATATAGTGTTCATTAAAATGTCCAAAGACAAACTGCTACAACATAGTCTAATTAAAATTAAAATTAAAACAAAATACACAAGGCATTGTGGTATTTCCATGACATGCCTTGAGGTATGAAGAAAAGCAAAAGACGTTGGCACTTTGTTCAGTACATAAAAGTGCAGGACATTGTCTTAAAACATAGCCTTTGAGATTTGTCAATTTCTCCAACCATTTGGTAAATGAAATTGTTTCTTTGATAAAGAATTGCACGGAGTTTGCATATATTAACTATATAAACTTCCTTCTTATTTTTCAGTTTAAAACAAGCGTAGAAAGGTCTCTAACTAAACCGTAGCCAAATAGCATTGTTAAACATGTTGCCTAGTAACCATACGTCCTCACGTTCACGTACAGTTTGTTGCGTGGGGGAAAAAAATGTTGAAGCGATTGGCTCTCGATAAGCCAACAGTGGTGAAAAATTTAAAAACTCTGAATTGACTGCTAAATACCGGGCTGAACAACACCCCACGCACGGGGCTTTGACCAGCACATGCACAAAAGAGAGAGAGATCCGTGGGAAAGAAAATCTTTGTTGTTGTCAACCAAACCTCTGACAACCAATCGCAGTGTCCTCAACATTGTTATAGGTGACCATCCAAAGCTTTTATTTAGGTCATTTTGAATGTGCTTTGCCGAATATATTAACAGTTTAAATAAAAAAGATGAATTGTGAGTTTGTGTCACTGAGTTTTTAAAGGTCAATACTGCTTAGAATTGAAAAGAAAACAAGCATATCCAAAAGGGCTAAAAATAAATCCAAAAACACGGAATTTGAAAATACATAAAACGGAATTTGAAAAAAAATAAAAAATTCATAGGGCCCTAATTGTTAAAATCATACGCTGGATGCTTTATTAGTCTTTCTACATGGGTTTAGTTAATGACTATAAGACCACGTCGGCTATGTAATCGCTCACAACTGGGACAATTTCATATTGGTTGGTGTAAACGGGGACAATTTAGCGTCCCGACAGGCTTTTGTTGGGACTTGGGACGCCCAACTCAAAATTGGGATTGTCCCGGTCAAACCGGGACATCTGGTCACCCTTCCGCCAAATGACTGACAACTTGTTTGGCTCATTATAACATTATCTGTAACCAGGGTCCCGTGGAATTAGCAAGCTAACTTTGTTACCTAGCTAGCTAACTAACAATAACGTTTGCTAGGGGTCGCAGCGAGGGATGCTCGCTTTCTCCACTTTTTTGCAGTGACACAACGTTGACAGACCGGGAGATGGACAGTCGGTTTAGCCATCTTCCGATGTCCGCTGCTGCCTCGGCAAGGATTTGCTGCCAATGGCCTGCATTTTTGTATGGTGGCATAGCAACGACACAGCATGCTGATGGAGTATGTCCGGTTCAAAACCCACTCCAGGGAGTGGGGAGTGCAGTTGAAGCATGCGCTTAAACCGATCATAGTCCGGTTAAGGTGTACACATGGAGGGATACCCCGGCTACTGAAGGAGTTCTCTTCCTCTGTTAACCGGGTTATTAGAATTCAGATTTTAACCGAAGTAAGGGGTTTACATGGTGTTTGAGAAATCAGGGTATTGGCTTAACCCAAGGGTGTCAAACTTAACTTCCCCAAGGGCCACACTAGAAAATGAGAATCCCATCAAGGGCCAGACATAGAGTTTATTGCTTTTATGTCATGGGAAAAGTCAAATATCTTTGACTGTATTATTGCATGTCTCATATAGCCTTCTCACTCAAACAAAATTGTCAAAGAAAATGCCAAAACATTTGGAAAAAAGCATAAAAAAGGTTAAAAAAACAAAAACAAAACGTGAAAAGTGACAAAAAATAGGTGTATAACTTAAATGTATAAAGGGGCCGGATCAAAATTAGCAAGGTGCCAGATTTGGCCCGCGGGCCTTGAGTTTGACACGTGTGCCTTAACCCCTAATTTAATAGTTTTTTTAAACTGCTAGAAAACCCACTAAGTGTTACCTGAGGATAGAGGCTACGGCACATATGATGTGTTGTGCCACATCTCTGCCACTCAGAGGTCATCAGGTCCTCTCTAATGGACCCACATTAATAACAGGATTAGCTTGGTGGAAAGGTTTCACCCTGTTGTGATCAAGAGCTGCCCCTCCAAGGATTTCCATCCGACTCCTCGCTGTCACCCATGTTTGAGTGGTAGGTAAGGATGCATGCCTCAGTGACCAAATGGTTTCAAATCCGACATATTGTGCTACTTAGTCAGTCAGCTCACATAACAAATGAAAAAAAACTGAGTGACAGATGTCTCAGTATGCATGTTGTAACATGGTGTAATACTGATTTGAAATTGGAAAAGGGCTGTCTTTATTAGCCTACTTTAACATTAGCTGGGCGTGTGAAGCATAAGCATTACCTTGGGGGGCCACTGTGTCACTGCCGAAAATGTCTTTGCAGTATGTGTGCTAGATATAAATCTCAATCTATCTTATACTTACAGTAACTGTATAAGATGCAGATGTATATGACTATGTAGTATTGACTGGCAGAATGCAGTTTGACAGTTAAAACTTTAGAAGGCTAGCTTGAAGCTAAACATTTATTTAACCCTGGGCTGGGGAAAACCAACGGGAAAAAGATAAATACAATTTAAATATAAATGATGAGACTTTCCAAAACATAAACATTAGCCCAACAGCCCCCAAACATCCTACATAAGCTACCTGGTATTAACATGTAACCACCAAAGCCTATTTCCCATTTCTCAGTCACAGCTATATATATAGTACACAAGTAAGTACTAAGAGTAAAAATAATCCCATAATTGATAAACAATGTATGAAAAACTAATACAGATTGTAAAAATAAATACTTAAAAAGCATCAGAGGAATTAATGCAACAGAGCAAACCCAGAGTTAACTATGAAACACACAAACACACTTTAGCTAAATGATACCATAAACTCAATTCCAGTACAACAGTAACAAATCTGAAAAATATGAGTTCAACAAGAAAATCTGCATCTCCTTAGGAAATTAAATACGTGTTTTTCAAAGGTTCTACATCCAACTTACATACATACAACTTAGAAAAAAAACACACAGGCATCAGCTCTATTTATCTGTACCATTCCCTTTTTCCTGAGAGAAATAATGCACGACGTACTGTAAGTTATCTGCACCAACACAAATGAGACATAACGTGTTATTTAGTTAGCTTTAATGTGTTAGAAGGCAATTTTGTTAACCTTTGTACATAGCAGGGCTAGCTTTTTCTCCCTGTTTCCAGACTTTATGCTAATATGAGCTACCTGGCTCAAGTTTGTGTGTGTGTGTGTGTGTGTGTGCATTATCTGTGTTTGAAGTTCTGATCTACCTCTTTGTATGTTAACTCATTATGCAATTTAAAGTGGTATCAGTGAATGTCATTGGGACCTTTAGGGCTTTTTGCCAAAGATGAATTTGAGGTATTTTTTAATGGATGAATGGCTGTTTTAAATGAACAGACTTCTAAATCTAACATTAACTCGCAAATGGACATGAGGCAATAATAGCTTTTAACATCATAGGTTTTAAACTGATGTTACATGATGATGGGTCCATTTTGTTTTCAGAAAATACAGGGGATGGTGAACCACTAAGGGAAAGATGACCTGTTGGTTTGTAAGTGAGCATCCATTAATTAAATATACCTAGAATACACAGTTTATGGTTTCAGAATAATACATCTTTATCTCATTGAAACCTGCAAAACATACTGAACTGTGTAATAAATCAAAACTACTAATACAAGGCACTAAGACTGCATTATTCTCATATAAATTATTGTTGTCTTTCTACATATACATGTAATGCAGATGCATACAGTACTGGGCAGCTAACCTACAGAATAGTTTAAGACAAAAGTTGAAGTCAGCTCAGGGGCATGCAGCCATACCAAAGGCCGGAAGGTGAAACAAAAGTCAGATGGAGAATTCATTGCTCCAGTGCACCACTATGTCAGTAAATGTATGCATCTTCTCACAGAGGTAAATATGTTTCTTAAGCCAGATAACAGCCATACCCATTAGCGATTTTCCTTTCAGCTTTTTTGGCCCCCGAGCCAATCTTTTAAATATTAAATATCTGCCAATACCGAGTCCTGATATGATACTTGTATATGCTCAGATAATAGATCTGCACACCGTTTTGTTTGTTTACAAAAATAAGTAAGTAAACTAAGTACTTGAAATATGACTTACATATAACTTAGTTCAGAAAATGAGTCCTTTCTCCTAACACCAAAACAGTTCTCTTTAGGAGAAAATCACCAACCCAAAAGAAACAGTCTCCAGTTCCCTCGCTGGTCCAACCTACTGATCAGAGAGGCACTGAGAGGGATGCAGGGAAACACCATGAGCAGGTATCCAATCGATCACACAGTGGCTACTGGGAGAACATGCAAACTGCAAATAATATTTAACAAGTTGCAGAATAATAGAAACAATCTTGGTTAACTCATTTCTTTAAAAACAGCTTAAAACAGCTTAAAACACACCAGCAGTCTTATCATTTGTCAATGATTGTGCTTACCTCTCTGTCTTAGTTTGCTCCAACTAAACTACACCATTCAGATTTTGAATCTTTATAATACATAAAAACAACACATTTATTTGGGCTGTTAAATAGAATTTCTATAGCCAGTTTCTTTTTGGTTGTTTTCAGTCCAGGATGTCCTCTACCAAGACACTGTATTAAATCCATTGTTCACAGTCTTTATCATCGTGAGTCAGAGGACAGAGCTAGCAGAGCGGCTCCATCCATGTTCCCTCTTATTTCCCAACATAAAGACATGCACGGTTCTTAAAGCAACATTCAATCACCCATGCACTACAAATTTGATTTAAGACTTCAATTTCATTAGCCGCACATTTTCCAAAGGACAACACAGAGATCAGGCCCTCCAATTTCATCATCATCTTAGTGGCTCCTATTGTATTTGCCCTTTACTCTTCTTTTCAGAGTGAACCAAGCCCTAAACAGAAATGGACAATGTTTACAAGTATTATTTTTGGTAGCAGATGCTAAGCAAACAGGCAAACAGGCAGACAGAAAGGAAGTCTCTGCAAAAAGAGGGAGGGGTGGAGGCGTTGACAAAGACGTTCACTGAGAGCCATGACATAAGTAATAAGTAAAAATGAATATGCGTCAGGCAGCTGACTACTAATTTCCTTCTTACTATTATGGCCTCACATTTTCTAAAGCAGTTTGCTGTATGGTTGGCCGTAAAACAGCACAGTGAGCTTATCACTGGTGTGGCTAATGCTTGCAACCATAAAATAAAATGCAGCATAAAATGCAACCCTGCTTCAGATTACAGGAGCTGTGTCCAAGTTGCATAGAAAGTACTGACCAGTACTCTAACCAGGTTATGAATATGTAGTGCATTCACATAGAAAAATTGAGAAAATCAAGTCTACACTATTTACAGTAGATTATATTTCATCATGCGTATGTGGTGTTGACAAACAGTATTTTTACAGATGATTCAAGGCACAAAATAAAAAGAGGAGCTGTTTAAAGATGGGGAAAAAAGAAAACAATTGTGGATAGTGTTGAGACAGCTCAAAGGACATCAAATAAACGGCTAGTGTTTCTTAAGGTTTCATAATGGATCCAATGAAAAGTCAAAAAAAAAATGCATTAGTCTGTCTCTCAATTAATTCGGATTTACCTTCTACAGTTACAGTAGCACATTTGTAATAATGTAAATCTTTTAAAAGTTTGATAGTTTTCCAAGATGGCTAAGTCATTTCTGTAAACAGCTGTTTAAAGTTTTTTATAAAATATTTCTCAAACATGAGTAAACAATACATTTGTTAGTGAATATTTTTAGCAGTGGATTAGACCACATTTGGTGCTGAAGGGGGAGTACTCCCGGCACTCTATGTGGCATTGACGCAAAGTAAACTGCAGTGCCCATGCTCATTGTAATTACCTAGGGTAACTGCATGGTTCACTGATGTATTCAAAAAACATTCTCATACCTAAACGACTAACAAGGTCGATTGCGAAAGACAACATGATTCCATTTAATTGTTGTGAAACAATAAGTTTTAAACATGTGACCATAACACGTATATATGTAATATATGTACTGTACCACAATATGTCATCAGATATTAAGGTAACATAATAAGCTGAAATACTAAGTTTTCTGACAACAATGCTAATAACAGTATATTTTTCTCCTTTGAAATTTCCGTGACGGAATTTCTGTTTGTGTTTTGGCCTGTGTGTTGCTATCAGCTTCACAGTTTGACAGCCGGGCCGGGCTGCCAGATGGTCTGTGAAAACGCAAACCCAGCTGGCTACAGCTGTAGTACAGCCATGGAGGAAGCAAACACACGAACAGGAGATAGATTCTACCCAACCTTAAAAACCTTGGCATGTTTCTAACAGTTGCGTGACCAGAGACGTAACAAATATTGGAGATGTATTTGAAAGATGGAGACAGCTTAGAGTTGGTTAATTTCCTCTTGAACAGGTAAGCATTAGCTTCAGGCTAATTTATCATGCCTACTAGGGCCGGGCATTTTCAGACATTTCAACATTTGTGTACTCACATTGAATTTTGTAGAGTAACGTTACTCTAGTTACTCACCAAACGCCAGGGAAGCAGACCACGGCTGTTTACAATGTGTAGCTCGGTGAGTAATTTTGGCTGTAAATCAGTAGAGAGGACCGTAAGTTTGCACTGTTTTAAAGCCCATGTTGCAGGTTTAATTTTGCAACGAATTTGTGCAATTTGCTTGTTGGTAATGAATATTTGAACTGTTATCCATTATTTTTGATGGTGTTGGATATCGCAAAACTGAATATATATCAAAAAATGGGCACAATTTTACAGTGTTTCATTTTCCCCCCACAATGCATTGAATTACGTCATATTGGGGAGATAACAGAGCAGCCTGCGTTGTATTTACCACTGGTCTGGCCTAATGTGGCTTCTGGTCTTTAATATTAACAGTCTATGGTCTCGATCAAGTCCATGTGACTTTATTATATTTATAATAATATTGGAGGGAAAGTGAAACACAGCTTAGACGGGGGTGTTGTTCGGCTTTTCACAAGTTTAGACTGCTAGCTAACGCTGCGCTGCCGGACGTTAGCACAACAGCGTTAGCCTAGCCTGCTAGGTAAATATTACCACTGCCTTTGGTGTTGCCTATATATGCGTCCATGTTGTCAACATCATACATGTGGCATTAGTGCACCTGTTGTACCATAATTGTATTGAACACAATAGTAAGCTTCGCTCCTACGAGATGGGGGGGGGGGGTTGTTACGTTACACACAAAGCAAACTGGCTATAGTTAGCCTGTACGGATGCTAGCGGATATAGCTAACGTCGCGTAGCCAGCCAGCAACTTCGGCAGTAGAGCTTCGGTAAGCTAACACGACCGCGTTGTCGCCCACAATCAACCTGCAGTGATGTTTGAAATATAAACAATTACAATCCTGGTGCGTGCTGGTTGGGGAGGACCATGATCCTGCCTGAAATGTCACAAACGGATTTAGACATCTTCAGATCAGCTGATCGCGGGGCTCGCTCCCCGACCGGCGGATCACTCCCGACCGGGCTCGCTCCTTCCCGATCACTCCCGAGTGGCTCGCCGCTTCCCGACCGGATGGGCTCGCTCCCGACCGGTGGGGATCACTCCCCCGACCGGGCGGATCACTCCCCGACCGGAGGGGCTCGCCGCTTCCCGACCGGGAGGGGCTCGCTTCCCGACCGGAGGCTCACTCGCCTACAGCACCCGCTTCCCACCGCAGCTTCGCCGCCACACACACAAGCACCGGCCAAACAGCGACACGTTTTCACCGGAGGAAGAGGTAAACACTTAGAAATAACACTCGGGGATGCCTTCTATTCCTATATGTAGATAAGTGTACCAGTACTTATCTGAACTAACGACATGATCACTGTCACTAGATCGAAAGAAAATGTTGACATTCACTCTGTGCTATTCACTGACAGTAAAAAGTAAAGTCATTGTATGCACTGCTGCGTTGCTAAAATAAAGGAGATAAATGAAGAAGACTTCCCCACAATCTTGACAATTCCTCATTTGCCCTCTCACGTCTGGTAGGTTCGTAATTATTATTATTATCCTCTTCCTCCTCCCAGTCAGTCACCGTAGTTCTAGTGCTAGGCTGAGACTTAACTCCCCACGATGACGTCATCGCCGAATTCACTTCATAAACCCGCAAACACCAAAAATGACCAAAATTAACTTTTAACACTATTTGGAGACATTTTTAAAAATGATATACATATCTTGAGTGTTTTTTGTACCCAATAATCAACAGTGGTGGTTAACTTGCAACATGGGCTTTAAGCGGTTGTTTCTGTAATTTTAAGCCGAGGAAGTGTGTCTGTCAGTCAGCTAGAGAGCATGGCGAGAAAGTGGTGTTTTTAGCAGCTGTTGCATTAATTTTAGTCCGAGAAAGAGTGTTTGCCAGTTGGGTAGAGAGGATGGGGAGGTAGTGGTGGCAGTCGGATCCAGAGCTCCGCTTGAGCACAGGCTTTTATGACTGCCAACATAGCCAGCACCTAACGTTAGCTTCTCCACTGTGCTGTGAAGTAGCTAATGTCTGGCTATGTAAGACTAACATCTAGCAACATTGATGCTGTGTTTTCAACCTGGGAACTTCAAGTCTGGGGAGGAGGAGTCGGGGGAGATGACTCTGTCCAGTATTTTGAATTTGGACTGGACTAACTTTTAAACACTAGTTGTCAGTATTACATATTGGACCTTTAAGCAAGAAAACAGATTGGTTAGGGAAAGAAACAATCATGGATTGGCCTCAAATCAGGAACTGACTTCACTACCACACAAACATAACTATGTCTATAGGTCGCTGCCTAACAACAGAAGTAAATATGGGTCGTTAGGAGCTGCTTGCACAATCAACATACAGCCATTTATTTGGTAAGGATGGTCTGGATGTATTAGATTAACAATGGAGATCTAAACCAAAGAGCAATAGACTACATCATAATAATATAATAAGCCATATTATGAGCTATGCTTCAAACACTTGGGTAGGAGAGGTAATATGCAGCAAAAGCCAATGAGCTGGTGAGTGACATGTGGCAACCTGGTCCGTACCACACCTTTATTTTCCTTTTACTCCTTTGCGTTATTGTCATTGTGCTTGTGACCTTATCACTGACATGCCAAAAAAATACTGCTGTCCTTAGCTGATGTTCAACAGGGAAACAGCAGAAAGAAAGTAAAAAACAGGGACAGGGACAGGGCAGGAGAATGCTTGACTAAGCAATAGCTGTTACCTCATTAGGGCTAGTGCTCCGAAACGATGTTTAAAACATGAACTGCACACTCATTTAGTGTGTAATTTGACTGGGGTGTGACAGGGTTGAACAAGGGGGAGCAGCCAAAGTAGAAAGGTCGTGGTCATTAAGATTACATTAACTAACATTAACTAAGCGTGATCTCTATGACTCCATTTTTCTCCTTCTTGAAAAGATAATAGCTCTCTTGCTTACCAACGTTTTGCATCTTTTTCTAAAACCCTCCTCTAAAACGCTCCTATTTTTGCTACCCTCCAATTGCTCTCTCTTACCTTCTCTTTGCCTCTTCTTCCCACTTATTGTCACACACACACACACAATTCCGTTTTGGAGAGCAATGTAGGCAGAAATGCCCATGGTTGGATCATGCTGAGGAAGCAGGAATTAATTCCAATCAGACTTGAACAGAGAAGAGCCATTCCATTCGGCACCACTCCTGAAGTCACTCACACATAAAGTACCCTCTACTGTGTATGCATGATCACAAACACGCACACATGCACCAATCAGCATCACACACAACATTCTGAGCACACATGATAATGTGATATCGCTTGACAGCCAGACAGAATTTGGTTTATTAAACATCAGTGGTGTCTGTGACATTAATACAACGCTAATGAACCCCGGCACCATCGTTCACCTGTCTTTTCCATTTCACTGAGAATTTTAAGCAGCCATAGGGAGCCGCTAATACCGTTGCTCACAATAAAAAACATGCTTGTCAAGATTAAAAGCATTGTGGTTTCAATGTCAAAAGCCTCCATGATAATATGGTGCACCCTCGTCATTAACTACTCTTGTAGAGCACTTCTCCTCTGCCCCTCTTTCCCTCCTAATTCCCCCCTTCATCATTTGCCTCATAACAGTGTGTCAGAATGCAGCCACAATGCTCATTTGAGAGTAATGCAATTCGCCTTATTCATATGCCTGCACCGTCTTCTTCATTTTCCATTTCATTCCTACCTACAGGTCATAACTTTGACACAGTCCATGTGGGGATCCTGCTCAAATGTCCATGTCATCATTCTACTTTTCACTGAATCCAAAATCTATTTTGATCTCACAACTCCTGTCTGCTTTTTTCCATCTTCCCAATGGGGGAATATTTGATAATTTTGCTCTTTTTGGCATTTTATAGCTTTCCCTGAGCCCAGGACATGTATCATGAAAATAGCTGTAATATAACTGGTAATTATCCACAGTATGTGCACCTTTGGGCCATTCTGAGCTCAAACAGCTATCCAGTTGGTCCCTGTCTGAAGGCACTATGTTTCTCGCCTTACCTATGGGTGACAGCTCTGCCACACTGCCGATGTAGGGACCCTCCAAGAACTTGGGCTCACTGTCATTGATGTCCTGGACCTTGATGACAAACTCTGACTCTGGTTCCAGAAGGTTGTTGGAAAGCCGGTCCCGGGCCCGAGCCCGAAGTGTGTAAAAAGCCTTCTCTTCTCGGTCCAGTCTCTCTGTGGCATGGATGTCCCCTGTTAGCTCATCGATGATAAAGATGGAGCCCGCCCCTTCTCCAGAGATAGTGTACTTGATGTTGCCCTCACCTTCGTCAGAGTCTGTATGGATCTGTAAATTGACAAAAAATAAACATGACGACAGTAAGTTAAAAAAAGGAGCCACACCATTATACATTGTTTTATTTTATGTCATTATAACACCATGGCAACCCTTACACCTCAAAATTAGTAATGCTGCAAAGATTGTGTTTTTACCAACATATTGAGGAAAATGTTGATTCTGACAATTGTTCACTTAAAATGCCTTTCATTGGTCTTCCCTATAATATCTGCTCTTGCGCTACAACATCAGCGCCTAGCAACTAAAGCATGATATTTTTTTAGACTCCTTACCTTTACCAAGGGAGATTGTTACATACTGGAATAGTTGTAAGTGCACATTTTTGTATTCCCAACTTGTGTATATTTGTTCTTGTATTTTATCCTATTATTATTTAATGTATATTGTATGCATGTATATTGTGTCCTAGTATTTCATTTATATTCTGTGCTGTCTGACTGATTTTGCTGCTGTAACACTACTTCCATTTTATTGGGATCAATACATATTTATGTATCTATCTATCTACCTACCTACCTACCTACTCAGTAGTGATTAGAAGCACAAAATAAGCCAAGTTTAATTTTTTATCATGTAAACAAAACTAAAATCTCTCCCCAACCAAAGCACTTTTGTTGCCTAAAACTAAACCAACGCAAGGCTCAAGTCCGATCTCCGCTGTCCTGATTAAGGTCTACAAGAATAAGCCTAAGAACAGACTCAGTATCAAAGTCTTCCTTTTTCAGAAATTGCTTGATGAGTGTTGCGATAGCTACAGTAATTTATTTTGACGAGTGCAGTGCTGTTCAAAATGAACCTTATCGGACCGAGACGATTGCATGGCCTCTGGTATTGCTGCTTGTAGCTTTCTCAAAATCCGCTCACTCAAACAACTTCACACTCGCAGTGTCCTAATCAATACACCTGCCATAGTCTCGCTTGCCAGACCTATCTCCACAGCGCAGGTTTGGCCCTTCAACACATACAGTACACTCCTGGAAATGGAGAAAAAAAAAACAGTCTGGCTTGTTTGTATTTCTTTATACCGAATCATAATTATGGTGTTCTGCCATGGTTTCTCCTGGGCTTTTGGAACTTACTGTTAAGACAACCCATTATTTTCTCAAAGAAAACAACAAAATTGACTCAAGATACTTTTATGATGTCCCAAAAATATACTTAACTCAGCAGCCTTTTGCCTTTGCAAGGCAGAATATCGCTTTACCGACATTCCACACTTGATGACAGCATTTGAAAGTTTATGAATAATCAGTTCATGGAATTTTTTGAATTGAGATATACGTTCCACATTTTGCATGGGCTTTTCTATTTAGTTTCAACTGCTGTGAATACTGATGTTTTTTGTAATTGATAGTTGTCAGAAAATGACATTTAGTCTCCAGCCGTGACCAAAAGAAATTGGTACATTCCTTCCACCCATTCCCTTATCTTATTCCCCAATAGCAAATACAGCTTAAAGCCTTCTAAGAGCTCCCTATAGACCGGCGTTCAGCATTGTCGTGAAAAAAGACACCACAGTTCTAGTGATGATTTACGCTTTTTCTGCACATTGTGCCCTTCACAGGATGTGACGCCCAAATTAGGAGATCAAAGTCATTTCAAAGATTGTAAAAAAAAAAAAAAAAAAAAGGTAGAGACATAGAGGTGTCGAGTCTGAAAAGTGAACTTAAAAGAGCCCTTATAAATCAGAGCTATAGTTCCCCCTTAATGTGATTAGAAGACATTCCAGAGAAGCAATAGGAGCAGCATTGGTCCCCAAACCCAACCTCCCCTTTGGCTCTTTAGTGAGCACTAGACATGCACTCTCGCTCTCTCTCACACACACACACACACACACACACACACACACACACACACACACACACACACACACACACACACACACACACACACACACCTATCTGAAATTATAATTCAGAGCTGTCCATGCAGTGTTACTGTGGTTCAATCTACTAAGCAGACCAGGGGAGAGGGGGAATCGCCCTAGCGTCCCCGGTTAATATTTTATAAAGGTTTAATTAAATACAGGCTTCTATCACCCTCGCGGGAGTTTTCATTAAGTATTTGTCGTAAAACTGCGGAATAATGCAAGCCTGTGTCTTGATATTGCTTCCCTCATCCATTTTCCCTTCCCTTTTTATCTGTTTTTGCCTTTTCTTAATATTCTGAATCATCCTGAAGACACGAACAGTCAGAGGAAATAGATTGCCAGATACTTTGGTGGTATCAATATTTCAGTTACAATAAAACAGCTTTCATTGGTCCAAACTGTAAGAGTTATCCAATAAAAGTGTGCATAGTCATGCGCCACTGGATGTTTCCCCAAGACACTCTCACTTACCCTCTCTATGTATTTCTAAATTAGATTTAGGAGAAAAGAATGTGTGTGAAATGTTGTCATCATCTGTTAATTCCATTGCACAAATGCTGGCCCCATGCATCTAAGTTCCAACCTACTGTACACATGGTCATCCAGCCACACAAACACCTATCACACACACACACACACACACACACACACACACACACACACACACACACACACACACACACACACACACACACACACACACTCACACACACACACACACAGTGAGTTCATCATTCTGGGATGATGCTATTTCTCCCCCCTCAGGCTAAATATGTCCATCCGTCTGTCAGTCTATCCTCACTGGAGTGATTCAAGTTGGCAGCATGAAAAACACACACACTACGCTTAGCTAAGTTGTTCTCAGCAAACTAAAAGGTCAGAGCCAGGACATCCTTCTGTTAGCAAAAAAAAAAAAAAAAAAAAAAATAGGAGTGCAAATCTACCCTAACTAATTTACATAAGAAGATGATGGAGAAAAAAAATGAACTTTCCACGACTGCTGAGCAAGAATCATAACTGCTTCATTGGTCAAATCTTTAATATGACTGTGAGGCGAGAGTTGTGAGGAACAGACATACAGTATGTCTGTGAGATACTGCGTGAGGTGAAAGGGATAGGTGAATGCTGGTGTTCATTTGACCCATTGATTTTGCCCGCTTATCAACACGGACAGAAGCTGGAGCTGCAGCACAGTGTGACACAGAGCTCTTGAAGGCACTAAGTTTAAGTTTTAAGTTTTCTTCTGTATCAGAGTCATCCAGCGTTCATTGTCTGTACATCCACTGTTAAATAGGAAACAAGAAAAGGTTATTAAAGGGACAATTCAGCAATTTCTTATATCTATCTGGGTTAGGAATATGGTGTGAAAAAAACCTGCAGTTCTTTCTAATGTTCTATGTTTTTTGGGGGCTCAGCCGGCCACAACTGCAAAATCTGCTCTACGTCCGTACACTCCTTGTTCTCTTCTCTTGTATTACAAACTAGCTACGTTTCCAGCTGTGAGAGGATGTTATTGACTTCAGTCTTTTTACACTGTACATTTTACAGTGTTTTGACTGACTCAGATATTCAGCCATTTTCAGCTAAAGAGAGGCCAAGAAGGCAGCAGTGGGGAGGATATGGCCAATGGCGGGGAGCTTCCAGAACCGGCGCTTCCCAGAGCAAACACCGACTGGCGGGGCCTTTGTCCAAATTGCCCTCAGATACCAAGAGACACGGAATAACTCTGCTGCAATGAATGAGAAAGTGGGCAGTTTTTGTTGGATACTGTCCCTGACGACAGCCCTTATGTGACAGGACATGTACTTGGACAGAGATCTGCTGGAGAACTTCTTCAGTATCCCGAAGATAAACTGGAAAAGGCAACCATGACCAGCAGGGCGATTTTGGGGCGGGTTCAGTCATTTTATTTAGCTAATTTATTGGTCCGCCTCCGGAGAAGGAGCAGGACCCGGAGCCAGCAACGAGCAGCCAGGTAAGTGGAGACAGACGCGAGGGGAAATGCAGCGTGTGAAGCCGGCATATTTCCTAGCTTGGTGAATTAAAGATTTATTTTTACCTAAATTGGTGATTGTTAGAAGAGTGGAAAGTATAACTTAAGCGGTCTGTGACTTTTATGTTGTTATTGTCTTCTCCTGAACTTCTGAATAAACAGGTAATTAATCTCGTCTTTGTTCGGTGAGAGTATTTAATGTCTGTTGAGCTAACAGTGTTACAGTTTTTTTTTCCAATTGCTAACACAAAATGACATGCATAGCACAATTATTTAAACTGACACACAGAGAGCAAAACCTCTTCTCAAGTCTCCAAAGGTCTAAATACATTTTCAGCTTTACACACATTTTGCACTCCAAAATAGCCCTTTTTAAATGCACTGAAAATGGTTCTATGCATAAGACACAATGATCTGACATAAAGTCACATGTTTGCCATTTCAAAACATTCAAAATGACACTACATGAGCTAATTGGCCACTTGGCAAAACACCTCAATGATCAATTGTTACCAATTCAATCAGGTAGTAAGGACTAAGAAAATATTTTTTTTTACAACAGTGGAAGATGCTGCCTAATTATCTTTCTTGCCTCTTTTTTCTACATATTTTCTGCAATTTTCTTTTTCAGTTTACTGTTTTTGTGAGCATATTTTTGTTCAGTCCAATGTAAATGTATCTTCTGTGCATATGGTGCACTGACTTGTTTGGTGAAAAATAAAAAATGAAATGTTTCAACAGCATGTGTGTGTATCTCCAAATATTTCTGTGCATGTGAACAATCTGAAGAATTTGAACTATTTTAGTATTACGGAAAAGCATAGTAAATATAAGAGTGCTTTACATTAGGCCCAACAGTGTGTAGTTGGTTGGACAACAATCTGGTAATATGAATGAAGTGTGTGCCATTTGGTGTAAAAGTTTGATTTTGATAATGATATAGTTTTGGTTGCAGTGCTTCATTTTGCAGGATATGAGTTTTTTTGTAGTTTGGGTGTTTGGTTTTTGTGAATTGGTTTTTGTAAATGGTAATTAAGTATTTCAATAAAACCAGCCCAATTTGCAAAATTGTGTTTTAGCAATTGGAAAAAAACTGAATATAAATAAAATCTGGGACATGTTTAATTGTGTTTCTCCATGTTGACATGTTGACTGATTTGGGTATGTGGAAATGATAAATAATAAATTATATTTTCCTCAGTCTGCAGCATTGGTCTTGTGTAGAGTTTGGTGATCTTATTGTGTATTTGCACTTTTTCTGTGTACTTCATTTACAGTACTCTAATCACTGAGAAGTAGAATTGCTAAAAGTGTTTTAGGTTAGCAACAGCAGTGTGTAACTGGTTCAAATAGAATTTACTAATAAGAAACATGTGTGTTTCATATGGTAACAAAATATGTATTTTATAAATTAGTGTATAGTTTTTGCAAGAGTGTTTCATTTTGCAAACTGAGATGTTCTGCTGATTGTGTGTAATGTTCTGAAAAAACGGTCTCTGCTATCAAAATAATGCTTAAGCAATCAAAAAGATGTCGTGAATTGATATAAACATCTCAACATAATTTTAAAAACTAAAAATGTGTATTTTTGACAGTAGCTTAGCAGTTATTATGATTCAGTTTCTGGCTTTAGGTTAAGCTTTATGCAAGTAGTTGTCAGCAATGCCTTAGGCTTTACAGTGGAGGGCTAGAGAGTGAGTCAAGGGAGAGTGAGGATGTTAATGCCCTGTAAGGTTCACCCTTGGGTCATAACAATGTGTCTAGCTGTCACTGTAGGCTAACCTGCTGATAGGACATATGACTCACATGCAGAGATGGAAAGTTTCCTTCTTATTTGGTAGTCAGCTCTTTTGAATTTGTAAATTAAAAGCTTGTTAAAGAATATATCATGTTCATTTTTCAGGTTCTTACTTGTATTTTGGGTTTTGTATACTGTACATGCTTTTGATTAAGAAACATTATTTTTATTTTTCTATCTGTCTAAATATATCAGCATTCACCCTCTTTCTATCGGGTTTTAGCGTTTGTCTCTTTATGCCCAGTCTGCTCTGATTGGCTTGTGAGAAAAATATTGTGAAGATAGTTCAGTCAGATGGTGGGCGGTATAATCTAATGAGCTTGCATGTGACATAAGGGGAGCAACATCTGAATGGTTTGTTAACCTTTGAATCCCAAGTTTCTGATCAAATCAGCCCACAAAAAAACTGACTGGGGTGTCTTATTTTAAAGTTTGTGGGTTGGTAGGAAATGAATGTAATGTACCCAAATGTATGTGCACTAGCACTGACAAGATGAGTTTGATCTGTTTGAAGCACAAAACCATCTTAAGTAAATGTATGAGACAGTGGATAGTGGTGATTTGGTATTAGAATAGTCTTGCACTGCCAGACCTTCCTCCACAACGCTGCAGAGGAGGGTCTGGCTAGTCCACATAGAATTCCGAGATGGGAGAAAAATGGGCTCTGGTTTATTAGTTTATTTCTTAAAACAAATTACAATCGTCACGGGCGAAGCTAGGCGCCGGGCGGAGGCATGGGGCCGCTGCAAATTAGCCTCAGGAAGGAATTTTTTGGTGAAACCTGTGCACAGAAAAAGGTTTGTTTTGCTTGTGCGACAGAAAACAGAGATGTGAGGAGCAGTTAACCATAGTCCTCATGAATTGACCGGAGTTTCAAATTCCAACACAAACAAAGCGGGAGATAACAGAGATCTGGCTTGATTGAGGTACATCTGGTGGAATTTCCGGCTTATACGCACAATAAATTGTACTATAGAAACAGAATCACATGACAGAATAAAAGAATAGAATAGAAGGGTGAGACATTTGTGAAGCACAATTTTATATTTCCAGTTGTGATATCAGAACGTGGGCTGCACTGAATCCTTTATTGAGGGTTTCAAAGCGGGAGCAAATTGGCTGTCTTATATTTAAGTCTGTGTAATCAGGAGTAGGCCTGCCACATTTCACTGCAGCTTGTCAAGCTCTCTGATCTTAACAGCTTCAAAGTGTTAACAAGGTGACTGTATCAGAGACAGCCTAGGTGGAGAGAGCTATGGGGAAGGAAGGGTACAGACCATGGGAGACAGGATGAGAGAGAGTGTAAATGGTAGCATAGTGGAAAGAAAAAAGAAGAAGAAGAAAGTCAGAGGAAAAAGAGAAATAAAATAAGGAGGCGATGGTGCTAGGGTGCAGGCACAGAGAAGCTTAGACTGCAGATGGAGGATGGAAACACACATAGGAAGAAATGAGCTACATAACATGGTAATATCAGTATTTAAAGTATTATTTAAAAACGGTGGACACAGGCTTTCTCATTCCTCAAAATAGGAAATGTGGTTCCATAAAACACCATGTCCAACAGCACTACAGTTTCTGTTGTTCCTATTTTTTTATTTATCATTCCTCCCATCTTTAGCAGTTGTCTTCCTTTTTGATTACAGACTTGTGAAGATTGGACTTACATTTGACGAATCCCAGTTTGGGAGAATTGCTTTAACATGCGTAGTATGTGTATTTTTCTGTTGTCTGATTGACTGTGTCCATGCATTCAAATTATGCCATCCAAGACTACTTGGGTATCACGAAGGAACTCATACTTAAATCAGAAATATATCAAACAGATGGAACAATTTGTTCTCTATTAAACTCTTCTTTTCCTTATTTCCTCTAACAAACTGTTGTTAAGGGAAACCAGCAAATCGAAAACTACATAACTAGAACCACAGAATGTGATACAAGATAAATCAAAACTTATATTCATCAGAAAGATAGAAGTTTTGGTGAACAAAAAAAAACGAGGCCATCTGTATTATTTGGCTGCAGTTTGAAAGCTGAAAGTTAACAAAAAGGGACAAGGAAGCCCATTGACATACTAATGCTGAGACAGGATAGATTAATCCATGCCAGATACATCCATGATGATCAAAGAGTTGGAAGGATACAAAAAAACACCATACACAAAACCCTTGAACTATACTGTTTTTGTTGCAGAACTATGTTCTATTTGTACAAAGGCAGTTGCACATGCTGCACACATAGTCTCTCTTTCACTCACACACACACACACACACACACACACACACCCTCAAATTGATTGATTTCTGCCAGCTTTTGTCAAAATATAGTTGCATCATTTCAGTATTTATTTTTTAAATGTATTGACCAAAGCTGCCAGTTTAATGTCATGCGAGTGATCATTTTATTGGTAAATCTGATGTCATTAGCAGAGTAGTGGCAGCCAAAGTGTGAGACGGAGCAAATTTGGCAAGTTTGCTGAGTTGGAGTAAAGTAATATGAAAAAAAGCTTGTCGTAATTATCCAGTACAGAGGCACACTCTTTGGCTTTAATCCTCTACTGCTCAACTTACAGTGTTGATACCAAAAATCCGTCAGCAGAGTTGTGAGAGAGAGTTACACACAGACATCCACACTCACACAAACCATTAATACCACTGATAGCACTAGGCAATGCAGTAGTCACATGAAGTGCAATAACTTTAGATAATTATATTAATGAAACCATCTCTCTTCGCCTACTGCTGTGTCACTCCCTCGAGCTTCCCTCAGCCCCTTTATATCAGTTCACTTCCCTGGCCCCCTGTCCTGTAATGAATCACATGTCAGTGTATGAAGTCTCTTCTTCCACAGTCTCCCTTTGCAACCTCCTCTCTTCCTTCATTTTTTCCCTCATGTATCACTCAATTTCTCTCTGTCTATCTTGCTGGCCCCCAGCAGATAGACAGCACTGTCTGTTGGCCATGTTGTTGGTCTTGCCAGCAGGAATGCAGCGCAATCACAATGGCAGACAAACACTCAAAAGGGTAATTATTCTGCAACACCCAACCCTGCTGCGTTGAACATCTTCATTCAATAAATGCAGATGCAATATTAGCTGGTCAATTGCCATGTCTAAATGATTAGAAACAATAGATTGATGTGTGTGACTCATTGTTGAGTCTCATGCTGTCTGCATTAATATCCCGTCTTTTCAGATCACGTCCTATGTAAGGCAATCAAATCGTACATGCTGTCCACTCTGATCAACTCAATAAAGTTCATTTGAGAAGCAGCTGATGAATGGGATGTGAACGAGAAGAGGGGGAAAAAAGAAGGGAAAATATTCCCAAATGTAACACATGGTACCTAGATGACAGCAAACAGATTCAATTTGACATATACTCATTATCTATAATTACATCAGAGTAATAACATTCAATAATCACATTTCTGGTGTCAAAATATTGTCCTCAAAGTCAAACAGAAGTGCATGGCTAAGGTTTGTCATCAAATTGTTCCAGAAACAAAGGGGCCACAGGAACTAAACAAAGTACCAGGGTACAAATTAGTGACAAAACTAACAAAATAGTCTGATAACACATTTTAAAAAAATGACAGTTCTGTTTTAGACAGTTTTCACACCCATCAAAACAATAACACAGACTGGATGTAATGCCCAGATGCAAAGAACACATGCAAATGTGGAAAAAAACTCAAGAGTGCCTGACTCCAAAGTAACTACAATATGATTGCGTATAGTCCGTTATTCTTGCTTTAGTAGGTAATCCCATTGAAACATTAAGCAACAAATGATGTTTTGTTTCTCTCATTTACTCTCTTGTCGCTTAGTGTGTGAATGAAGTTGCACACCGGGAGATGAGTTTGACCAGCGAACTGTAAAATCTGCCTTGATAGTTCCTTGGCGATCAGAAAGTACTTTCTTCCAGCAGAGCCATTTTGTGATTCGAGAACTAGGGCAAAGGAACTAAATTTAGACCTTGGTTCTTCTGGTGGAGATGCAGGTACAGCTCTTGAGGTAAATCAGCTAAATTATGTGTTATTTCTAAAGATTAGAACTTGTGATTCAGGCCCACTGCCGATGTTTTCCGTATGTAATGGAAATGGCACATTAAAAGGTCATTGATAACATAAAGGATTAAGGTTCACAGTAAGGGCTTATTTCCTATTCTTTCCATTCTTTTGTCTACTAGTAATACTTGAAGCTAATGCCAAGGAATGTCAAAATCTGTATGTATTAAACGTTAAAGTATTCAGACATTTCCATTGGTTCACCAAGCTTTACAAATTAAGCATCAGCAGGAAGTATTCAGTTTGCATAAAAAAACAATGGATTTTTACAGCTTCCAGAGGTTCTACAGCACAACAAAGCAAAGTGGATCAGAGAACAATTACGTTCACTTTCTATCTGTAGATAACAATGACAACAGAAATGTGGGAGTGAAACAAAACTCAAAACCACTGTAACTCCTACACTGCACAGGAATTACAAAACTTCTAACAGCTGAGGGTAGACACTCTTTTAAAATGGCTGCGTCTCTTCAACTGCACGAGGTCATAGTTATGGCATGCAAGGGGTTTACAAAGCAGAAGATGATGTTAGAAAAAAGGGACAGTATTGAGGTTTTGATATGTAATGGAGACACAGAGCTTTGTCTTTCCACTAGCAAAGGGTTTTACTGCTTGTTAACTGGTGATAGAGCACCTTTCAGATTGCCTGGATGCAGCCAAACTTAGCCCTGCCCACAACATTTGAGGTTGGGAAGTTCGGTCTGGACTTTATCCGTTGTGGAGTAACTATGCTCGAACCAGAGCTGTTCGGCCAATCAAATTGTCAGGGTGGGCTTTATATGATAGGATAGAGGATTAACAGTAACGTAATCAACCACGTCACCAAAGAGTGCTTGGGTTGAATTTGTTTACAACAAAGACGGCTGCCGCTTGGGAACCGAGATGTGTAGATTCTGCCATTGCGGCTGTTATAGATGATACCAACAGCTGGCATACGTCACATACTCCATTGCATTGATTGGTTGTATGTCTATTCAATTGAATGCAGAGGCATTTTCTTTCCTGGTTCAGTTGAAACACACCCCATAAACACAGCCTGATGGAGCAGTATCAGACTCCTATTCTGACCAGTGTCAGACCAGAGTTATCTGACCAGTGTTTAACCCTTCTTTTGTCAACTCAAACCAAGCCAGTCAACACGGGTTGATCCCTGGTCATAACAAATCAGATACGACCTGGGTCACAACCCCCGGAGCGATGCAAACCAATTACCAGGATGGATAATGCTGGAAATGGGCGGGGGGGTTACATGTCTTATTCAGTGAATGGCTAACATTGTTCTATACTCCAGTCCAGCTGTACACCATCATTGTAGACTACATGAGGCTCTCCACAGCCTGCTGTGTGAACTGCAGCTCAAATGCACTGAGCACAGGTTGTGGTTATTGTTGAATTGGAAAGCACAGGATTAGCCTTTCAAAGTTAATCCCTTTAATGTTTGTTTTTTCCACATCGAAAGCAATTATTGTGCTTAAGGTTAGATTAATCTAATGGAATATTTCTAACAACAATAATATAGGTTGTTGTAGATGTGTCGGACAGTGCTGATTTCTTAATAAAAAATTCTGATACAGCATTGGACACTAGCAAAATAAGGAACATTCTGTATTTTTTCATTTCATGAAATAAGATTCTCTTTTATGTAACTTGATTATTATAGATATTTTTAGGGTGGACTGACAGTTACTGGCCTGGCCTTACTAACAATAGTGGCATTCTCAAATCTTTCAAATATGGCTGTGTAACCCCTTTGAATCATTTTGGTAGATACAATTATAAGCGGGAGACATTGATAATGGAAACCCACGTCATTGTAGTAACAATTACCCTAACTGCAAAGATTTTAGCGGGCTTATTGAAATGGGTGCGTCACTATGTATTAAACAAGATTGACAACATTTTTTGAATCTCTTCAAATTAAAAATTAATCCATAAACAGTTATCTGCCATTGTCTTCTGTGTATTTTGGTTGTGGGCCTCTGATTCAAAAAAAGAATGTATTCATCCTGGCAACAGATGCATACAGACATTTGCACCCTAACTTTAAATCCCTTCAGTTTAAGGAATCAGATCTTATTTGGAATTTCTTTTATATATTTACATTATAAAATGAAATGTCTTACCTTTCCTACGTATAGCGGCTCTGTGCCTGTGTATTCCTCCACCACAAAAAACTGGTTCCACACCCATCCTCTCTTCACTCTTTCCAATGACGAGGGTCCTTCCTCCTGCCTATTCCCTCCTGGGGTCGAACCACTAGTCCTTGAGGCCTCACACCAGCCAAAAGTACAGCAGCTAAGAAAACCCAATGCTGCCAAAAGTGTCCAAGCTCCTGCTGTCCAAGAAGGAGCCATTTTGTTTGAAAAAATAAAAAGTGGAAAAGAAAAAAAGGAAGAAATTGAGCCTGGGTCTACATGTAACATAAAAGGTGCATGTGGACAGAACGTTGTTTGGTTATGTTTTATACCAAATAAAAGTCCACAAGGGCAAACTTAAAAGGTTTTTGTGTAAGAACTTGAAAGTTAATCCATGAGATCACAAATAAATCTGAGGTTATTTGCTGAATACAGGGCACGACATGGAGCATATTGGTTTCCTACCACCTGCAGAGTATCTGTTTGTATTGTAACATGTCAGTCATTCTGATTCTCTGATAGTATCTGCCCCACCTTTTATAAGCAGCTTTTTCCAATTCTGTAAACAAACAGACTTGTTTTCTGTCTTTCAAGCTGAAATATTGAAGGCAAGAAAAACAAATTTTACTGGCTTATCTCCCTGATCAGTGGGGAAACGAGGGGAAAATAGGGATACAATAGCCGTGAAGGACATGCCCCTGAAGAGTAATGGTGTCCATCCATTCTTGACTCGTTTTTTTCCACACAGTACATATGACTTCACTTTTAACCATGTCACGGCCAATGGTTGGTGCGTGTCTCAGGTGGTTTAATACTAAGCGGTCTAAAAATGAGTATATTGAACTTTTTTGGAAAGAAACTACTTCTGTAGTCCAGTTCCTCAAAAAGTCATGAATATTTTTGCCTCCTGAAGCAAAATCCTTGGACTGAGAAAAGGCCAACTAATTTTACTGTTGGTGAGTTTGTTTGATCTTCGATGGTTTTTCCCTCCAGAACAATCCAGTGGTTTGGAAAGTTCATTCTTCAAAAGGTCCTACGGTATTTCGTTGGCCATCATGACAACTCCATCAGTGACTCGAAGGCAGGAATAGGACAAACCTGCAAGACACAAACAAAAATTGATATTATAATTGCAATTTGGGCTGAATCTGTAAATGTTTGTACTTGAAACTTTGGAAGGTCCTTCTGAGCCTCAAAATCAGTCAGGGCTTAGGATGACATATTTTTTAAATTCCATATAGCATGAATAGTGTTGAATGTGCAATTAGCAATAAATTAAGAAAGAAAACATCCTCAAACCAACAAATCCTCAGACACCAGCTTTGCGTTCATGTTTGTTTTACCTCTGTGTGTTCTGAGCATAGACTCTATAATATTAATGGACAAAGCATCTGGTTTGGCGAAGTGCTGCAAATGCGTAAGTGCCTTTAAGCTGCATTCTATCTGAATTCCAGCAGAGGGTGACAGGTGCGGATGCAAAAGGAGGTTGGTTTCTGTAGAAGTCTATGAGAAAGTAACCCACTTCTCACTTGATTTATTACCTCAGTAAACATTTTCATAATGAGTTTATGGTCTCAATCGCTAGTTCTCTTCTGCAATACAGCAGGATGTTCATTTTTTGAATTATGGTCTGGTTGATTTTAAAATTGGCAATAAAGTAGGGGTTGTTTTAGGGCGTGGCTATGATGTGATTGCCAGTGAAAGGTTGTAACATAACGTAGAGTGTGAGCTGCTCCTCCCTCACTCCTCCCTCTCGTCTAAAATCCTCACATCTGCGCCACTCATTGCAGATCTCCACAAACCAATGGACATGAAACAAAAGACAAAAGACATGATATGTTTGTTTTATTAGGATTATCTGAATATAACTGTTTTTCCACTAGCACTTCTGTTCAGCAAGAATTCTAACAATGTGCTATGAGCTGAAGAATGATGTGAGAACAGTTAAAAGACGACAGTAAACCAGGTGTGTGCAAAATAGGAAGAAGAGATAGACACAGAGAGAGAGAGAGAGAGAGAGAGAGAGAGAGAGAGAGAGAGGTCATTGTTCATCACACACCAGACACAAGGCATCTGTCTGCCTTTCGTCCAACTGACGGAGCGGCCCCAACATCAGCCAGCTGATTAATTGCATGAGGGAGCACTAATTGGATAAAAGTATTAATCAATTAATTCTATCCAATAAGGCAACAACTCCCTAATACTTCAGACAAACATTGGGTAGCGGTAAGGGGGAGCAGATACGGTCCTCTGCTGTTGTGAAACATTCACAGAGGTTAGACAGAAAGAAAGAGCTGACGGAGCAGAGACACAGAGAGAAAGAGAGGTTAGAGGGAGGGTAAATGAGAACAAGCAAGAGAAATAGAGAATGAAAGAAACAACTGAAAAATGAAATAATGAGTGAAAGATTAAAGGAGGGAACGAGACAGACTGTGTGTGTGTGGCTGTGAGTGTGATTAATGGTCTCTTTGAAACATTTAGAACAAAAAGCGGGTGACTGAAAAAGGAGAAACAATAACATTTAGTATGTCTCTGACCTTATGATCTCAAGAAAGGAAGATTGCAAGACCAGTCGAAGAAAAGCTCCCCAGGCCAGCAGGTGGTTTAACCTATTGTATTTCTGCCGGCTGGGATAGGACTTCTAATCTCACTCTCCTCCTGCCTTGTAGCGTGCTTGCAGCTTCCGGAAATAATTCCTTCTCAGACTGTTGGTCAAGGCAATGTCCGTGGTATTAGAAACCAACTGCTCTGGGGGTGTCCAGTATCCACAGCAAACAGTTCAGGAGTTATAAGAGCTTAGACCATGTCCTTCACTTGGCACAGTTGGTGTCGTTAATGGAGGAACTATGTGGAGAATTGCACATATACCATATCAGTAATGTTATTGCATATATAGGGTATTCAGTCATTTGATGCAGGGATTGATTTGTTACATCCAATTACGTAACAAAACAACAATCACACATAATGTGGAACTTGTTAGGTGACTCCAGTATTGCAAATGTTGGGAGACTTGCAACATACAGACTTGCAAGAATATACAGCCAAGCTAGAGGCTCTGTAAGGCTGTACTTGTTGTTGCACAACAGTGCTTTAAATTAAATGTAAAATGTGTATGGTTCAAAAGGGTTGTACTTTGTAATCATAGGTATGTTTTGGGCGTAACTTGCAATAAACCAATCAATTGGAATGGAAGTGGGAGTGTCATCTCCCATTCACTTTAAATGCCAGGTGTGTTTGTACCTTGGCACATTGCTATTATGATGGTGGATTTGCTGAGCAGGAAGGAGAGAAGAAACTTATCTGCTCATGCATAAAGTGAAAATGTGCAAGCATATTATATCATAATATTATTTCACATTGTAACATTTTTTTGTAATCTTTTGCATGTTTGTGTGCTGCTGCACGTCCCTGTGTGGGCTAAGCTCTCGTCAGGGATCGCCAAAGTCATTGCAAGGAGCAGGGTATGAATTTGTGTATCACATCCCATGGCAATCCATCCAATAGTTGTTCAGATATTTTGGGGGCAGAACATGTCTGTCTCTGACCCCATTCCCCATACACATTCATTCAGGACTAGACATAACAACACTGAACTCCAGAGAGACAATTTTGCAGTCAAAGACAACTTTGTCTTTCGACACAGGCAGACTCTCCCTATTGTGCCCTGGGTTGACCGGCATAACAGATCAGCACCAGTGGTGCACTGTGTTCCTCGGCACTGAACATGCCGCTGCCTGCTTTCACTAATAGTTGGAGTGTGCTTGTTGGCAGTGATAGGCTTATTTTCCAGAATTCTGCAGCTTTGCTCTGACACAAGTGAGAATGTGACTGGGCTCTTCTGACTCCTCCCTGTGCCCGTTTCTAAGATCCACCACTTGCCCCTGCAGTGGATGATGGCCAATCGACGCTGCCTGGCAGTGGAGATGACACACTATTATCATTCTCTGCTGAGACAGAGCTGTGTCCTTCTGTAGCCAGGCCACCCCTGTTGTGTTGTTAAACAGCAAGTTCCAACATGTCTGTGTCTCCAGTTCCACAGTCGCTATATGCCAAGGTAGTAGCTCACAAACAGACCATCCTACTGTCAAATCATTGCCTGTCTGTCCACTACGTTGCCTTCCACCAGAGATGCAAAGAACCCTGGGGTTAGTAATCTCTCGTCTGCCTCTTCCTTTGTACCCCTCCTCCATCAGCTTTTTTGAAACGGCTACTGTCGGTAATGCTGCCACATTCCTGCAAGCTCTTGACCCGCTATCCAAGCTCTAAATGCAGCAATTTAGCATCATTGGGCAACACACTGCAATGGTCAATCAAATGGACACAGATTGCAGGTAAACTACCCAATGTTTGCAATGTAAAATTGTGCTAATTCTACTGTTCCCCTTGCAAACATCAAGATGAATTAGTGAAACTATTGCTGCCATGGTAACTTTCTAGAGATGTAAAATCTTTTCTGATAGGGGTATAAAACCTTGTGTCTGAGATTCTGGAAACTGGACTTCCTGGATCTTATTTAATTTCGCATCCTTGTTACCTGTAGCAACACGCCTACACCATTGCAGCCACAAGGGTTATTAACACAACACATTTTCAGGTCTGAACTTTGACAATAAAAAAGCAGGTTCCTGTTTATCTGCCTGGTGCTTGCAGATCAATGTGTACCGAGAAACACACATGAGATTGTTATTGTTGAATGTTCTTTCTGTAAATGATATCACTTCTTGCAAACCTGTACAATTTTGCACCCATGCCCTATTTAGTAAACAATAGATCAGAATAGACCACTCTAAAGGGTCATGACTCAATCTGAAGGCTTCACATTGTGTAGGAGTCAATTACACAAATTCAAATTAAGGGTTTGTATCAATTTGAAAAATTCATATGAAGCTTAGGTTTATATAAATAATAAATTTCTCTCTCTCCCCCTCTCTTTCTCCCAACTGGATCAGCTGACCCTGGGCGTTCCGTTCACTATTTCAGTTAAACTAATCAGATTTTGTCACAATCTCCATGAGCTAACGCTTTGTTACAATCAAACCTTCAATCTGTTCTACTCTCTGCTGCTGTCAGTTGTCATTTCAGGCTAAATCAATGCAACCCTCCACCCACCCAGCTCCAGTTCTCATCATTCCCAGGGCCCTGGTTTCTTCCACCAACAAGAGCCCCACTTCACATCACATCCATCCAGATCTTCAGGCTCTTCCTTCAGTCATTCATCACCACCACCACTGGTTAGTCTCCTTAAAAATACCACTTATAATTATTACATTGCAATGGAGTTAATCACCAAAAACTCAACATTTCAACCTATTGTGAACCATGTCAATTCAAGTATCTCCTGATTTAAATACCTGATCAAAACTAGTGTATCTCTTGTTGTACTTTGAATGATATTTGATGAAAAAAGGAGAGAAAACTCATCTTAAGTCCCGTACTTGACGACATTGATCAGAAAATATTTCTTTTCACATTTCCAATTAGATATTTCTGAGCTGTGGAGTAATAACTTCAAAGCAACAAAAAGCCTACTGTTTATTCCTCTGTGGCTCAAAGGCAAACAGCATTGGCGGGATAGAATTAATTCATTTTTGCCTATCTACACTTTCCTTGTTTCCTTACAGTAGAACAGTTGCAGTTGGAGTATGTTTAATTAGAAAGCATTTGTGTCAAATATTTTTCTGCGTGCACCAACGGCCCAGAAGTTGCTTTGCAAACTGAAACATTTGCTCAGCACCAAATGTTTGCTATCTAAAAACAAAATCAAACACTCCTCCAATGAATCTCCTCCTTCTGTTCTGCCTCCCCGCTTGGGGAATTTCATTAAGTGTGTACACATTTACTCATGATTGCATGTAGGCCTTTTAGTAGGGAACTCTAAGGATTTAGAGGTGGAGAAAAGCAGATTTATGTTAGTGTGTTCTGGTTTTACTCAAACTTTGGCATCACAGTGGAGTCAGAAGCCTTCACTAGCGGTGGCAGATTAGAGACATGTCAATTACTGCCCTTTCTCTTTCTTGCAGTGGCTAGCAAAACTTGTTGATGATGAAAATATGGCTGACATATCTGTCTCTTCCTGTGTATCTCTCTTTTTCCTCTCCAGTATATCTCTCCATTCCCTGCTCTAGTCATTCTCCAATCCAAAGCTTTTGGCAAGCTCTGTGCAGCCATACGTGACCTATTAGAGTGCTGGATTGATTCTAAAGCATGGCTGTAGCCTCTCATCATTGGGCATGCCCAGAGCACGCCCTTTGACAGCTGGCAGTGGACAGACGACAGCCAGGCAAGACTGATCACTGCAAACTGATAGGCATGGGGCCAATGGCCGGCAGACAGCCCTCTCTGTTTCTCTGACACACACACACACACACACACAATGTAGCAATGTGTGTGGGTGTGTGTTGCAATGCATTTGACCAGGGGCCCTTGGTTGACATGCTGCTCTGACCAAAAATATGAGAGAAAATATAAGAGAAAACAATAGTTGAATACATAAATAACTAAATAATTGCTAAAAAAAAACATTATGCAAAATAACAAAGTAATTATAAATTAAAAAAAATATGTTTTCAAGTGCTAAAGTCAAAACTGCCTAAAAGGTAGTTATATAATTGAAGTGAAAATAAACATGGTTGTTATATATTATTAAACTACAATTACTATTGTTCGAGAGAACATGCCAAACGCCTCTTCAGCACATAATGATGTCACTGTCAAAGTGTAACATGGTTTAAAGATACTTCTTCTTTATCGTTACGTGGGTGATTGACACAGCAGAATGTTTGGCTTACTGTAGATGTTTGCCTGAAACTAAAGATATGTTGCATGACTGTTACTTTATGTTCACATAAGGTGTGTTTACATACTGTTGATTACTGGCTTCATCCCATTACATTGGGTGTCTTGGGGCTTATAATGTGTTAACTGTTGATTCTATTTAGCTTCTTTAAATACTATGGTTAGGTAAAGTTAATGTACTGTACCTTAACAAATATAGCTTCATAATGGTTGTTATACATTGTTATTTATAGTGACAGTGCCCTCAAAAGAGAGAAAAGCAGTATAAAGACAGAGCTGAGTGAGGCAGCTAGCCAAGATGCTCTATGCAAAACGGGTCTCAAAGCAGCAAGTAAATTATGACTGAATTATCCCAAATACATATTTTTGTCTGCATTTTTTATTCTGCTTAGAAATAATCCTTCTTTATAGACTGATAAACTTATGTATTTGTTTTCCATCTACATTATAGCTTGTTCTAATGTTATGTGTTTTTTGTATCAAACAAATACAACTGAGCGGTGTTGTTTCAATATTATACAATACAATATTTTGTTTCATGTTCAAAACAGATTTGATCAGTTGTTGAGGATTGGGGTCAATACAACATATGAAATGATGATGGTGGTGGTGGTGGTGGTGGTGGTGGGGGGGTGACCCACATTCTGGGAAGCTTATATCTAAAGAATGTATGAAATAAAGAAAAAAAGAAAACTGCAGCATAAAACACACACAATAGAACATATCTGAACAACTGAAAATTAAATAAATGGAATCTGGAGCTAATTGTATCCATTGTTGTTCCATTGTATTTTTCTGCAGCTAGTATAAGGTTCAATATTCCGTTGATTGGTTAGTGGCCAATTTGAGTTTGTTTCCAAAACAAGTTTCTGTGATAAGCTTATCTGTGGCTCTCTGTCTCTCCGCTCTGCTATTAGCCCGCTCTCCTCTCAATTGTGCCTTCTTGACCAATCAGATTAGCTGCCACTTCAGAGAGTTGTGTGGAGTGCATTTGAGTACTGTAAATTACTGGGGCTGCTTTAGTGTTTTGCACAGAAACATTGTTTAACTCTGGTTGTAAATGATGAATCAGTCTCTACACATACAGTATAAATGTCCTCATAGGAATCAATTTGCGTATTAGGAGAAAATGCTTTAATTCATAATTCATGTTTTCAAGTAACATTTGTGTGTGTTGGAGCTAGTCAAAAACGCAGTATGCATGCAGTTCTCCTGCTGCACTGAAATTTTTTCCTTCCTGGAAGGCTGGTATAATGATGAAAAACTGATATGCATAGACACATCCACACACACAGACACTGGCAGTCACTCACTCACTCCCTCACTCAGAGACACAACCGCATTCACACAATCACATGCACATAAAATTAATGCAAACTTAAGTATACACATTTAATTTTGCAATCCTTTACGCCACACAGACACTGTCCCTGGCCCTCCATCACCCATCCTGCTATTAGTTAACCACCTTCCTTCACTATCTCATTCTATATTCCATGCACCTATTTGCCTTCTCTGTCTTTCTCTGTCTGTCAAACTCACTGTCAACAAGTTCTAAAACCTATGGCTTTTCAGCCTTCCGCTCTCTCTCTCTGTGTCACTTTGTTTTGTAGTCTTTTTCTTTTGACTTCAACGCAGTCTTCTCTTCCGTCACCCTGCCCTTACAATCTTTCTATCATCTCTTATGCTGTCTGCCCATCCACACCGTCTTTCTAACTCATTTTCTTTTTTGCACTCCACTCCATTTGTTCTTGTATTTTCCTTTTTTAACCTGCTCAACAGTCTCATCATCATAAATAGCATACATCTAACCATCCCTTTATAGTTTTTTTTAGTTCCATCCTGTATTACTTTAAAAGATATTTTCTGAGATGTATGATGTTTCATTAACCTCCTCTTGTGTTTTCTGCACATTCTTACACATATACAGTACATGTAAGAACTCAATTGAGCCTGGTGACATTAAGAAATGTCACTGCATTTCTTTATAACAATAACTTCTCATGTCAGTGGTCACAGTGAAGAAAAACCTGGCACAGATGATTACTATCTGAGGGAAGGAGTTTATATTTGGAATTTAATAGCCTGAGGTTAACACATGGTCACATTTCTTCCGACACCCCCCCCCCAGAGCCCACTTACTCACCACAGTATATCTCTGCCTCAGATTGATGTGTGCACTGATTTTGCATTTACTCCAAAAAGTCCCTATGCACACGCACAAGCATGCACAGCTTAAAGAACACACACAGTACATAGATAGACAGACCCCGTACCATCTTCTGTTCCCAGAATCTCTCCATCAGATGGATAAAAGCTGCCATCAAAGCCGGGCCCAGGACGAGTTCAGATAGTGTGCTTATTCAAGTGAACCCGACACCAGAGTCCAATCCCCACCACCATGCTTATTAAATAGCCTATTTTGTCATTTCCAAACCCAATTTGTCACAGTCACTTGGCTCAGCGGCCCTGTGCCATGTCACAGATGAGTGAAAAAAAAGGCACAACAGAAAACATGTCTGTTTATGTAGTGTTTATCTAGCAATGGTACAGTTTTAATGACCTGTTTGCTGATTTACTGACAAAATACAAATAAAATGCATAAAAGGACACAAACTACTAAACAATTGTTTTCTCAGCAGTGCAAAAGGGTTACAATGTGTCCTGGATCATGGAAGTTGTGCAAATATTCATAAATGATGAGACTGCTAAGCAGGCAAACATTCATGTCAGTAATTGATATAGATCAAATATTATGTTCAATGAGCAACCATATGTTATTAAAGTCTATAATTTGTCAGATGAAATGTTGCAAATCGCCTACAGTTTCAAAGCACAATTCAGTTATTGTGCCATAATTGTCCAAACATCAATTCCAACGAACCACAACATGTCATTCTTAATTCAAACCACCTCTGCACAAACATCTAACACATTTCCTCCATCTGAATGAATCAGTCCCCATGTAGTTTAAGGATCCATGCTGCTTTCTGTTTGGCTGCCTCCTGTACTCCGGCAGCATGCTAGTTGGACCTTGCTATTGTTTGTGTCTCTCTCTTCTCAACTGGACTCTATATTCTGAATCCAAAACCCCATGTTGTATTGGCAAGTCAATGATATGCAGCCGAGCGTGACTGGGGAGAACAAAATCTGCATTGACATAGGGAACTGTCTAGAAAATGGTTGCTGCCTTGCATTAGGCTGCTGTGTTTGCGTTTGGGTTATAATGAGAGGTGACATATTGTCAGTGCCTTGCTAAAGCTGGTCTACTAATTACGGTAATTGCTGCTTTTCCACGCCCGTCCTTCCGTTTCTCTTCAAATCTCTGCCCACCCCCTTCCACTTTCCTTGTTCAGTCTCTCCCATGCTGCCAATACTGCTTCTACTCTTCAAAACTCAAAAGCCTTCACCCACATACAAAAATGAACCTGCACCCACTCATTTTTTCCCCTCACTTTCTCTTTACGTCTATTGATTTTTCTTAAATTTCTTTTCCATAAACTACCGCTGGTCCGTTTCTTACACTCTGTCTCTCTGTCTCTGATTGTCTGTCTTTGTCTTTCTGTCTCTCTCTTTCCCACTGGACTTGCCTTTATGCCTATGCATGCCACAGTGTCCACTATTACTGCAAAGACCTCCATGCCTGGGCTGCCAGCTGCACAATTACTAAATCGCTCATCTCATGGGTGGCTGGCACTCTGTATCCCCAGCTTTGGCTGGAAGAGAGAGAGAGGGAGAGAGGGAGAGAGAGAGAGAATATGAATGAAACAAACATAAAAAGGAAAGGGCAGTGGGATCAGGAGGGATAAATCGGAGTAAGAGCCTGAGTCAAAAGCTTGGACTCTGTGTGTGTGTGGTTTCTACTTAGACACGTCTGCTTGTGTGCATGCATGTGTGCATGCATGTGTGCAAAGAAAATATTCTTTGTGTCAGTGTGTGTTCACGCATCCATGTAGGTCCATGTGTGGGTCTCTGTAAAAGACAGGTGACGACCGAGGTAGTTGACAGCTGTCAGTGCACATGGGCACAGGATGGTAGAAGAGCACTGGTGTCTGTCAACACACTGCTCAGACTCTGCCTTTAGCTTCAGCCCGACTATACTTAGGACCCTCTCAGGACAACCACAGGCCACTGGGGCCTATCAGAGCTGCTTCCAGCCAATGCAAAGCGAGTTGGATGGACTATCGTCAATAAGTTAAAGAGCATCTTGCAGAACAAGAAGAGTATACAAGGTTGTTTTGCTCTTTCTAAAAATGGAGATATGATACATCATAAATCAGGAGACTGGTCTGGAGCATTTCAGAGCAATAGAATATTAAACCTTTGCTCACAAGCCTTGGGTGTACTTGGCATGGGGTCCTGGTAATGATCTGCCTATAAATGGGTGTACTGTGCCATCGTCACCGGTTTGTGCAACCTGTTCTGGCGTGTAAAGCTGTTGATGCAGGAAAGATTTTGCAACAACATGGATAAGAAATTTTCTCAGCAAGTATTTTTGTTCCTTGAAAAAACATAAAAATAGACATGTAAGTATAGAAAATTCAGCATTACACATCATGCCATCCAATTTTCTATTTCTATTTTTTTTCAATTTGTCATCCCTTATCCCCTTTCTGAGCAAAATCCTAATTCAACACATTTGTCACCTGCACCTGAAATACACTCACTTAAAGGATTATTAGGAACACCTGTTCAATTTCTCAATCAACCAATCACAGGGCAGTTGCTTCAATGCATTTAGGGGCGTGGTCCTGGTCCAGACCATCTCCTGAACTCCAAACTGAATGTCAGAGTGGGAAAGAAAGGTGATTTAAGCAATTTTGAGCGTGGCATGGTTGTTGGTGCCAGACGGGCCGGTCTGAGTATTTCACAGTCTGCTCAGTTACTGGGATTTTCACACCCAACCATTTCTAGGGTTTACAAAGAATGGTGTCTCCACTACAAATAGGAAACAGAGGCTACAATTTGCAAGAGCTCACCAAAATTGAGACTGGAAAAATGTTGCCTGGTCTGATGAGTCTTGATTTCTGTGGAGACATTCAGATGGTAGAGTCAGAATGAGAACATGGATCCATCATGCCTTGTTACCACTGTGCAGGCTGGTGGTGGTGGTGTAATGGTGTGGGGGATGTTTTCTTGGCACACTTTAGGCCCCTTAGTGCCAATTGGGCATCGTTCAAATGCCACGGCCTACCTGAGCATTGTTTCGGACCATGTCCATCCCTTTATGTCCACCATGTACCCATCCTCTGATGGCTACTTCCAGCAGGATAACGCACCATGACACAAAGCTCAAATCATTTCAAATTGGTTTCTTGAACATGACAATGAGTTCACTGTACTAAAATGGCCCCCCACAGTCACCAGATCTCAACCCAATAGAGCATCTTTGGGATGTGGTGGAACGGGAGCTTTGTGCATCCCACAAATCTCCATCAACTGCAAGATGCTATCCTCTCAATATGGGCCAACATCTCTAAAGAATGCTTTCAGCACCTTGTTGAATCAATGCCACATCGAATTAAGGCAGTTCTGAAGGCGAAAGGGGTCAAACACAGTATTAGTATGGTGTTCCTAATAATCCTATAGGTGAGTGTATGTACCAATGTGTTTGGAGCAAGCAGTGTATTGAAGAGCCAAAGTTGGTAACTGGAGAAAAGGTTGAGGGCTTTGGAGACTATACTTTTTTCTAGTAATTGACGTCAAGTCTCAAAGCTACGTGAGTAAGTGAAATTACAGTACAAAGTTACTAGATGATTTGGAAGCAGGCTTTTAGGTACCTCAATGTCAGTAGACAAGCCCAGTCCAGCTCTTAATTTTAGGGGGCTAAAATGAACCTGGCCCACAGTTATTCACTGTATTATTCTCTTTTAACTGTTGTTGTGTTGACTGGAAACTAATTAAGTGAAAAAATACTATGCAGAATGTTAATTTGTAGGCGTGACGAGCAACCGAGCAGAATTGACTTAATCTGTAATATTACACCAATATTATACCACTTTAAACTTGAATGCATGAACTTCAGCCCTTTGGCAGAGCATATGGATCGACTTTAGTTGTATTCCTGGATTATGTATGTCATGTCTTCACATGAAGAACACATGAAGCTCAAAGGGTTAAAACACAGGAATGCAAATTCAAACAAAATTAGTTGAACACATCTGTTTTTGATGTATCCTTTAACTTTTGACTTAATGTCAATTATATTTTTAAATGGGAATGAATATGTATTTAACGCATAATAGAACACTCATAATGATCAAATCATTAAACATGAATAATACATGAATAAAACTACATTTTTGTACATTTAAGCACACCTCCCAAAGGCAATAGAATAGAGCTGAAAGAACACAAGTAACAACAGAAAGGTATTTCTTCGAAAATTGGACAAAGCCATTTTTGCCTTAGCATTTGAACCTTGTCTTATATAAGCATCTGTATGTTTTACCCACTGGTACATGAGCCGTGAATTCATGTTGGAAAAATAACATACTGGAAAAACAACACACTTAATTATAGCTTGTCAAGCATATTGTGTTTTGACACTTAAATGCTTGCACTGTGTACTGAACCTGCAAGAGTAAGAGCCCAATGGATATTTATTAAGCAGAGCTCTCATAACATAAAACCATGGGCAAAACCTCAAAAGTGAAAAGTGTTATTGAGACTTTCCGCTTCTTTCATACGTCGCTGAGTAATCTTATAATCCATCAAATAATTTCTGTGTATTTCTCACCCTTTCCGTATGTGTGTGTGTTTACTCTCTCCCTCACTTTGATCGCACTTCAGCTGCTTTGTTCATAATCATGTTACATACAATCTCTAATCCTTTAATATATTCAAAGGAATACACGTTTCAAGGGGACTTCGGAGGCAGTAACAGGTTTATTTGACTTTCCTCTTTATCACTGTGTGAATCCAGAGAAGCAATGCACTGAATCAACAGCAATCTCAAACCTCATAGCAAGGTGCAAATATGTCATCTTCCAGCGTGAGTAAATGTGTGACCCAACCCAATGCTGTTTCTTTTCCACCCCCATCTGTCGGTCTTCCCATTATCCCTCCATAATTTGGCCCTATACTGTACTTTTCTTCCTGCTATAATGCTTTCACTAGGTGGTCATACATCCTAACGCTGTGTGCTGCATGGGTGGCGCACTCAGCCATAAGATTCCCATTATTCCCAGATTGTGGTCAGGAAGGCACCAACCGACTGTGTTTCTTCTCTACTCCTACTGAACTCTGTGATGCCTGTACATGTTTGTGTGTGTGTGTGCGTGCGTGCGTGCGTGTGTGCCTAGGCCTCTTAAATATCTCTCTTGCTAAGTCCCTGGTGCAGCACTATATCCAAAATAAAAATGAGATAACACCAGCAGAGAAGAAATATGGGCAAATATCGTGAATATGATGATGTTATTGTTACATATATCAAAACAAAGAACAGAGTAGCTTGAATTATAAAACCCAGAGATGGAGTGTGACTTCATTCTCTGCTCAGAACGCCATTACTCTACCATTTCATTACATAGCAAATATTTGTTTTCTGCTATAGTTATGTTCTGAATGTCAAGTACAGCCCCTTTAAATATGATTTCTTTACTCAGTTCCTAACACTATTTACTTTCTAAAAGCCATTGCAGACCTTACCTGCCATTCACATCTCGTTCAGAATGTCTCTTAAAGACTGTATTGGGCAGCATTTCAGCCACTACACATCTCTGCAGTTATGTTCAACAAAATGGATTTTGGTCTCTTTAGCAGAGGTTGATTCACAGTGACAAGATGATGTTTTCTGCCATCAGTTTTATGTAGAGAATGCATTGATAGTCTGTTTTTTTCAAGTTTGCTGCTGTAAGCAGGTGTTTCTACACATCCCAAATGTTTGGTAACACAGTATAGTAATCTTAAGTATCCTGGCTTATTAAATGCTTACATGCTTCTTTGTGAGCAATTAAGAAAGTAGTGTAGAGTAGAGTAATTGGCATTTCTCTATTTCCCCTTGTAGAAAACTCCTGCCCATCAACAGTGAAGCAAACAACATGACATATTTAGAATTTTTATCAGACCAGTAACTGTAATGTAATAAATGTCAAAGAAAATCTAGACATAATGCATTGGACTACAGTGTAACTGGAAGGAGTAATTTAGTGAAGAGTAATAGCCTTTATTCAACTACATGCTTGTATTTAAAATCCTAGACCCTATATCCTGGATAATATTCAGAGAAAGAAAAAAACATCCTCCCACTATGTATTCAAAGCAGTTAAGAGTAAAAAAAAAAAAAATACTCTGCACCTGTCCAGTATTAGCATTGCGGCAACTAACACACAATTTCTTTAAGGAATTTTAGAGCATGGAATTGGTGCATTTCAACACAAATCTCACTTTAAATCCTGCAAAGGGCCAAGAAAAAACAACGCATTTGTTACAATTAGAGCTGGAACAATCATGTAGGATGCAAACAATGTTTAGGCACTAGTGTGTTCTTTAAACTGGGGAATTTAAATGCAATGGGCGCATAAGCAGATGCTGCCTAAGCTGTTTCAGAAGCAATGAATATAGAGCACATACAATCAAGCAAAGGCAACTGATTTCACTTAATAGGCACTTCACAAGACACACCTCCTCATCATCTCAGAGAGAGCCTTTTCCAAAATCAATAGTTGGCTGAACATTCACTTTTTCATGGTTGCACACACATGGGCACACATGCGTCTCCTTCTCTCTACTTTATTTCTCTTCAGCATACACGGACACAAAGACACATAAGGACACACACTAGTACTAGTGTTAAAGGTGTGTTTATGAAAAAAACAACTTTAAAAGTGGCCTGAATTTTTTTTTTTTCTAACCGTTTTTCCCGAATTTCTAACAACCCTCTGAGGAAATGATGAGATCCATCAAAAGATACAAGGAAAAGCACTGAGGCACACAGGGAGAAACTCGCTAGTTATCCGCCTGGTCGTAGATAAAAAAAAAATAATAAAGTACAGGATAAGTACATAGATCACACCCCAAAAATGAACTCTGTTGGAGAGGGTCATTACGGCGCCCATTTGTTTTCTCTAGCAAACCCCTTCTGGATTAGGGGAACCAGAGTTGACAATTTATGGTGCGAGAAGTCAAATAAAACAAATTGCCTCAGCTTCAGATACAAGCGAGTTTCCTCTCCGTGTCCAACAGCAAAACAAATGAGTTGGCAAGGAGAAAGCTTCTTTCCTTTAGGCTTATAATGCACTTGTTCACACTGGAAATGACTGGGCACAGTGAATGGCATTTATATCAGTTGTTTGCTGCATGTATGGCTTTTCACAATGTATATTTGAGTAAAGATTAATTTATTTCAGGGGAGGTGCATGATGGGAATACACCATGTGAAATGTCATCACAATGTGACCCTTGACCCCTGGTTCACATTCCAGACATAAAGGACAGAGGAACATATGGGGTGACATGTAATGCAAATCAACTGATCATAACTTTCCTACTTGTCAGTGGTAATGCCAGCAAATAAGGATGCAACTGGTCACTCTTTGTTTTCACAAGTGCATTTAAATGCTCTTAATTCCAATGGTAACAAGTTTAACAGCTTCATGCTTTAATGAGTAGTTTAGGTATTAGGTAGGTATCAGCAATATTTTTATTTAAATATACAGTATATATAAATATACAGTGTGTGTGTGTGTGTATATATATATATATATATATATATATATATATATATATATATATATATATATTTACATACATACATACATCCATACATACACACACACACACACACACACAGTAGTATTCTCACGATTTAATAATTAAGTTAATCTATATACTGTATCTCTTTTAACTTTAGATTAATACAAATCATCATTATCTACATAATCAACACATACATAGTAGATGAAATTAATAAACCCTCAGTATGTGGCTCTATTCCAGTCTAGGTTATTTTCATTTTTTGTCTAAAAAAGAGAAAAGTCAAGTCTGTATTCTTTGACTCATCATAAAACTATTCACCCCCCCCTAATCTCCTAGCAAAGTAATTCTGCTGCATGGGCGTATTTTGTCTTTTAGACGCTGTCCGCTGTATGATTGACAGGCTCATTACCTTATACCCATTACGATATTGCCTAATCAATCTATTTGTTCCATTCTCCTCAAGGCAGAAAAAGGCAATCTTTTGCATAAAAATGACCAGGCCTGTGCAGGAAGGATTCCAAGTAGAGGCGAGGGTAGTGGATGAGTGTTTGGGGTCCAATTTGCGGCTGAGCAAAGTTGTGGCGTTTACTGTCCAAATGATCAATATCAACGTCAAGATGAGCTCTGTGTAACTTTCTATTGCTGTCTAATCCAAAATGGCAATACAGTGCATGGCCAAGACTGGCATAATAGTGATTTTACAAGATGATTGGACTGGAGATACTATATGCAGGTGAAGGTATGAGCTCTGCAAAAATAAAAGAGAAAGAAAATCACAGAAGACCTTTACAAGCTTTCTCTCCGTCCTCGAGTACCTGGCTGGTGAACAGCACTAATATTGAACTACAGGATCAAAAAGGAGAAGTTCATGAGAGTCTCCTCCACTCCACTGTGAGGTAAATCACACCTTTGAAGTCAGCTCACTTCGTCCCCGCTGAGGTTGCCGCACGACTATCAACAGACTATTGGGAGAGTGAGTTCCCCCCCATTTACGATCTCTATCATTAGAGTGGAATTGCAGTTATTATAACAATCATAAAAATAACAATGTCCATCAGAAGTCAATCAGAATCACAGCATGTGGCCAGAAGTGGACCAGGTAGCTGTGTTAGTAGACAAATTAAATTGTTAGCTTGACTTTTTGGACTTCTGTAGCAAGTAAATAATATCTCATTTTACTGGCGTTAACAATATGAGGCAAATGGAACATTCCTTCATAGACTGCACAGATGGCAATTTTTTTTTTTTTAATTACTGTAACTGTAAAATAATAAAAAATGCTTGAAATAGTCTGCAGCCATCAGAAAAAATATGAACTGGACTATGAGTCATGTAGGGAGTTTAAGTATACTCATGTGTTAATATTTTGTGAAAGAACCGGCTGCAGTAAAAGTTGTGACATTAAATAAGGGTAATGCATGGTAAACTACTAAGGATTAACATGATATAAAGGTGGAAAATAGAGGAGAAAAACTATTTAAATTACACCAGTAGTATACTCGCCAATTTAATAACGAGCTTGCAAATAGAAACAAAGCTACTGCAATGTGCACACTAATACCCTGAAATGAACAAATGTAACTAAATTAAGATGTGAAAATATTACTCATCAATTTAAAAACTAAAAGGTCAGATTCAACACTAGCACTGAATTAGTCATCCATTTAAAAGCTTTTTTTTATTTTTTTTTTTTAAATGGAACTTATATAGCCAAACTATTCCCTTTGGGATATAATAATGAGTTTAGGATTTTATTTTGTTTAATTGCTTTGATTACCCACTAATGGTAGCTTTTTTCTCTGTAGCATCCACTGTATAAAGAAACAGAGTAAAAAAAACATGTGATTGCTGTAATTTGGTAAATAAATGTTGAAAACATGTATGAACAACAAAAACATGATGGTCTAATCTGTGTTGTTCTGACGATTTATGGCCTTTCTTTCAGCATTTAGACTAAATTGAAGCTTATTTTATACCAGTTTGCCACTCCTCTGAATATAAAATGAGCCTGTATATACCACATATAATGGGCACCCAGCAATAATAGGAAACTGGTTCCTGGGACCAACTTAGTAAAAGTACATTTCAAAAATGCTTTTCAATACGTCCAGCTGTGTTATTTACACGTAGGACATTATACTGTGCAGAAGCACACATCCATACCTGCTGCTTGCTTTCAGTGCTGGATGTATTCAGCAGCATATTACTAATAATACAAGGTCAGCATTTCAGTCTTTTATGTGGATTTTCCAGCAAGGTTTTAAGGATATGATGAATGTGAAAGCTTCGAACTCAGGGCCTTGTTTAATGTTTTTGAGCATTTATAGAAATACCTGTGAATGACATATTGACATATTTTAGGGCGATGCATCTTCAATTTAATACATTCAACTGAAAATGAATGATGCATTTGTTTACCTCAGCCATTTGTTGGCAAATGTAATAAATAAATAATAAACATGACTGCGTAAATGAACAAAATACACAGAGAAAGAGGAAGTAATGTTCGGGCTGCAGAGAGTTAGAAGCTAATGAGACTTGAATTAAGAAGAGTGTACTGGAAAAGTATAGCCTACACCACACTCCCACATCAAGGAGAGGACAATTATAGTGTGCACCCATGTCAGCTTTCAAACTCCACTTTCTTTCATTTTTCTTAATTACTGGGCAAATATTCTCTCCTCTTCTGCTTCATTAGCTACTTTGTTGAGCGTTGAGTGATGTCAAAGAGATGATGGAGGGACAGAGCAGTGAAGCGAGAGGGGGAAAATGATATCACCAAGAAGCCTTGTCTTTTATCCGAGATTAGGTCCCTTAAGAAGGCCTTCTGAGTGCCGCCAACCTCTATAACTCAACCAACGACTCTGACAACCAAATGACTGTAGATTATGGTTTTGATGGGTGACCCACTCCTGCCTGGCAAGTTAAAGGGATGCTTGGGCATTATGAATTTCAGTGGGTTATCTCTCCTCACCAGCCGCCTCCTGTTGTGGGGAAAAATGTCTTTATATCGGTACTTCAGCCATTGTTTCAGATGAGGAATGCACAAACAAGCTAGCTATAAGACAAATGCAGAAACACACCACACTAAACACAAACCGACACACATACACACACACACACACAAGACAGACAAAATGAATGTGGCATTATAAGTATTACTATTCAAAATGTCTATTTTATTCCATTAGGAAACAAAAGATATGGTCAGCAATCAACCGGACTCATATCAAAACAAATGCATCAGGAACAAAAATAACTGTTTTAGTTCAACAGTGCAATTTTAAATCAGCTTTATCTTTACAGAACCCCCCCCCAGGGATTTTGACGATTTTCTCCAATTTAGAAAAATATTGTTAAGTCGGCTGCCCCTGAAATCTGTTCATTTATCTCTGCCTCTTTTTCTTCCTCTCTTCCTCTCGTTCTTTCTTTGTCTGTCGCTTCTCTCTCTTCCATCCCTTTTTCTCTCTCTCACCAGTGCCTTCCCAAACGGTACACTGAAATTGTTATTCCCAAGTCATTATCTTATTTGTGCGTCTCCACTCAGCTGTAAATCCTTTAGGTATTCCTCTCTATTCTCTATTAACTCTACTGCAGTCAAGCTTCAGCTGCCAATCACAAAACATTGCTGAGGGAGAAAAGAGGAATAGAGACAAAGACAAGAGGAGAGAAAGAAAAAAAGGGAGAGAGAGAGGGATAGAGAGACAGGAACACAGAAATGTGGTCAAAAATACCAGACAAAACAGTGAGACAGAGAGGACAAGTCACTGCAGTTACAGAAATAAAAAGAGAAAATATAAACCTAAAAAGGATGGATAATACGAGATACAGAGAAGAGAAAGAATCTGTTAGGGCTAATAGGGGCTAAAGGGCCAAGTTAGACTCCAAATCAAGGGTCAGAGACTCAAGTTTGCTGGCTGCAATAAAAATAACTGAAAATAACTTCATTCCTTTTTGTTTCCACATTACGTGGTAGATAAGACTCATGCTAGAAAAGCATAACATACTGTATTCTATACTAATTGCAGCCTGGGTAAACACTGGCAGGAAAGTGTCCGAGAGAAGCATTGAGACACTGACACCAGGTGGGGGTGGGTTGCATGCACCAGAGACATGATAGGTACTGCCTTCTAGTTTTGGAAATCAACATTTCATTTCTTTTACACGTGTGTGCGGTGGGGTAGGATACTTAAGAATATTCTCTGTTACATGTTAAATATGTATGCAGAGTAACTTAGACATAGAGCTATACTGTTGGAACTTTTGGGAAATGTGAATAAAATGTAAACATACAAACGCACACACAAAAATCACATAAAATACTAAAACTCAAAATACATTTTATCAGTGAGATGTGAAAATGCATTTTAACCTGTTATGTTAAGCTGCAGTGTGTCATGCTGATAAGTGCCATTTGAGCACACACATTCCATTGCACATTGACCTATAGAGTCTAATTTAATCCAACACTAGTGTTTTTGCATTTTAGACCTATTGTAAGGTATTCTGAGGACTTTTTCAACCCTCATAAATAAACATATCCTCTCAATTACCACCTCTTCCCAAACAAAAATTGCATAAAAGCTTCACAAAATAATGCTGTATTAAATTCCATTGCTTATTGTGACAACAAATCAACAAATATAATCGCAAAGATCATTGAGCTATTTCTTCATTTGAAGACACTGGAAGCAGATAAACCGTTAAGACAACATTTCTGCAGGCAGAAGTGTTTCAGAAGCCAAACAGAGACTCCCTTCCTTCACTGCCAACAGGATTACTAAATTTAGGCAACCGATTAGCACCGTTGAGAGTGAAGGATTATAAAAACTAATTACTTACATAGAAGCAGAGTATATGGTCATTTGGATAAGCATCACCTTTCCACTTAAGAATTCAATTTGCATGTTGTTTTAGTTAGGGATGCTTTTGGACAAACATACCAGAGACACCCAAACCTCACTCACTGTGGAATCATATATTCCAATTTGTAATACAGCAATTTTGCAATTCAAATGTGAGGTACTTTTTCTTTTTAATAACAGAATGTGTGGTTCCAAAACCATGGTTTCTACTGCATTTAAAATTCTGTGCAGAATACAGCATTTGCACCTGTAAACCTACTTAAATGTGTGAGGCAAGAAAATAAAATACTTCTTAAAATCTTCCTATAGCATGGTACGAAATGGCTGAATGTAGACTTAGACTTAGACTTATTAATCCCTTTGGGATGACTCCCGCAAGGAAATTAAAGTAGAATGTAATAACTGCATGAACTGCAATGTATAATTCAAGCGTTGCTTGCTGATGGTTGTATACTGTGCAATGCTGACTTATGGGCCAGCTACATGGCACGTGTGACATATTCACTATAAATGAATGAAACTGGCTACACCGGCTACGAGAGCAGCGCGTATGTGCCGCAGAGATCTCTCTTTGAGCGCAAAAAATTACAGTCTTCTATTTATATAGGTGTGTGTGCGGCCCTTTTACTCAGAAATGGATCATAAACTGTCTATATTTCTTTTAAATTAAACTACCGATATACAGGAAATTACTCAGTGACTGTCAGTGAGCTTTTTGGCAAGTTTGGTTTTGAGAGTTTCTGTTTTTATTTCTTGTTTCCCTTACCTGGGACCTTAGATTACAGCTGACAGTAGATTGATGTTGATGCTCCAAAAACTGAACAATCCCAAAGCAAAAGCTCACCATCTTGCCTGTGACTCACACAGTCCTACATAGTGTGTGTGCTGTAGGTGTAGCCAGTTAGTTTAGGTGTCAAACCACACAGCCTAACATCCCCTTTCTTAACCTGACACCTCAACGTACACATATTTACTTTAAACATCTAGAATACACAGGTTAATAGTAAGCAATCCTCCTGCCTTACAACCTTTGATTCGACTCAGACATAGAGCATTATATGAGAAGACTCAAGTTTCCCTACAAATGTTGGCCTTGAAACAATAAGCGGCCATCTTTGATTCAGCCAGTTTCAAATGAAGCTCAGCGTAAATTCCTTCAAGAAGACTTCTATGCTTCACATTTCTCTCTCCCAACCTAATCAGCTGCATTGTCATCAGCTGAATGTGTGTGTTCACTCTTTCAGTTAAACCAACCAGATTTGCCACAATCTCCATGAGCTTTCGCGTTGTTGTATTCAAACTTTAAATCTGTTCTTCTCTCTGCTGCTGTCAGTTGTCATTTCAGGCAAAAATCAATGTAACCCTCCTCCATCCCATTCACCTCCAGTTCTCATCATTCCCAGCACCCAGGGTTCCTCCATCAGCCCCGCTCCACATCACATCTATCCAGATATTCAAGCTTCCTTCATCCCTTCATCCCCTCCATCAGTGTCTAGACTCCTTCATGGGTGATATTCCTATATGGTGTCTATACCTCTTATTAACATTGTGAGGGAGTCTAATCCCCAAAGACTCTAAACATATCAACCTATTATGCAGCATGTTCATTAACCTTTATCACTCTTAAATGAAGTCTCTCCTCATTCAAATCACATGTTAATCTTCCCATGTGGTCACAGCTCCGCTGACTTTGTCTAAAATAGAGTGCGGATACCCGAACCAAGCCCGACGGTACCCGACCGTACCTGACGGGCTGGGCTGGGTTCGGACACATATTTAGAAATGATGTTCAGGTTCGGGTTTCTCTCCAACACAAAGAAAGTGGAAGGAAACATAAAATACATGCATCTGGCGGAATTTCCTGCGGCACAGCAGCAATCTCGGAAGTGGAACTTCAAGGATATAGACTAACCTTGGCCCAATCATTGGGGGCAAAGTTACCCATGTACGCCAGAAGGATTAGTGCTCACATGACCCCCCTATTTGCAGCCCAATTTGGCCCCATTAGCAGACATACTGTACATGATGGAGTCAATAGCGGTTGCCCAAACTGAGTCCCAATGCCATCCCCTGACTAAATTAAGCGTGGCCAGCATGGACATTTTGGACTCAATGCACTCAATATACTCACCATAGAAACACTTCAAACATGGGATTGTGCATCTTTACCACACACACACACACATACATTGTCACATCTCTCCCCTCCTGCCACCCGATGTGACTTACTGAGTCCAATCCAAACTGTTCTCCTTAAGTGGGGAGCTGGTACTTGTTGTTTGTTCTCCTCCTCTATCTCAGATTGGTAAACACAACGGGTGTCTGTGCTCTGCATGGGAATCAGCTGAGGCGGCTGCTCAGCCCTGTCTGCTTGCATTAATCCTCAACAGGTCAAGGTCAGACACATTACAACAATGCCAGCCCGGTAATAAGCATGTCCAAAGATTTCGCAAGCTCTAATTTAATTCCTAGAGCATTATGTGAAGCGGTTGAGGGACAGAAAAAGGGAGCGAGAGGGTGAGAAAGACAAGAGGTGAAACAACTCAGTAGCTGAATTAATGGCACGCTGCCGCACAACCTCGTCGCTGCACCACTAACAGTTTTCCTCTCTAACCCCCTCTACACATCTGAATGTGGCAATCAGCTTCATTGGAGAATTAACAGGAGCATTAGAGTGGAGGACACAAGCAATCAGTGTCCTCTAAGTCTGCCGTGCCGCCTTGCCAAAATAAAGCATTAGGGCTCATCTCATCCTTTTTCAGAGAAAACACATTTCACAGACATCAAAGATACAAACATTTGGAGCAATGCTCCAAGAATTTTTTTTTTAAATGGAGCTTGATGTTGATTTAAAGAGAGGAGACAAGACCATGCATTTGCTGTTAGTCTTATGGGACATCTTCTCTGCCTTGTTTCTTGTTGTTCCTATGAATGGTAATGGCCTTATAGATCTTGGTAGGCCAGGGTTGTTAGCAGAGATCGCTACTGGAAATTGAAAATATCTTGTCGGGTTTCAGGAGTTTTTATGGGAATGAGGGAGGGTGGAACTGCACTGATAAATGAATGCAGATTGGTTTTGTTTTTCAATGAGAAATAAGTCCAGTATACCTATTCAAATGAAAAATTATCCATTTACAGATATGCAACACAAACCCATAACATTTAATGTAATACCTTATGAAACACTCACATCCATGCTATCATTCAACATAGTGAGAAAAGAAATTTGTAGATTCTGAGTTCTTTGATGAAGAATTGATAGAGAAACCTGCACTCTTGAGAAAAATAAAATGATTGATCTGTTCCAAACAGTGCTGAGCTACAGACAATAAGGCTAGTAGAGTGTGTGGGTTGACTTTCCTATCCAAGGCGGTGAGTAAATGACTGCTTGACAAGTGAAGAAAGTGCATTGATGTTGCTAAATCACTCATACACATCTCAAATACAAATACATTCATGTCACATCATGTCTCATGATGTAAAGCATACATAATTCCTGTGATCAATTAATGCTGGTTATAAGGGAAGGTAATTTACAGCAGTAAAGTGATTGATACTTGTCCTCACTTCATGCTTCAAGGGCAGATTTCCCCATATGGTCTAGTTAATTTCTATACTGACAATATGAGACAAAAATCCTGACTAACGTAGCTTAAAGGATGTTACAAACTGGCTTTTTCAACAGCTTCATGCTTAAAGCTAGGGTAGGCAGTTTCTAGCACTTTGGGTCTTAGCCCGGAGCCATGAATAAACTGGATGCAATGCAAAACAGTGACTGTCTTGCCCAGTGTGTTAATACCCAGTGTATGTTCATTTTAACTGCCCAGTTAGTGGATGTTAATTAGATTGCACCACTAGTTGGCACCTGGCAACCCAAATGCCAATGTTTTCCAGATTTGTTTGGTTACTTATGATGCGGGGATCTGGGGATCCACCCCCCAACATCTTTTAGCATTAAATACTTAATTTGTAAGCACCTATTTCTAACTTTATCTGAATCAATTCATGCAGGAAATATCTTTATTTAAAGGGGAAAAATAGATTATAATCCAAAAATAAAAACATAATGGAATATATTGCAGTAAGGTTGTCAGGCATTCTGTATTGCTTTCACAATGTATTCTCCTGTAGATCGGCTTTTCTGATTATATCTGAGTCAGCACACATGTAGCCTAGGCATCATTTACTCCTCCCTCCTCTTTTGCATCTTTGGTTGAGGAATTAACCTTCTTAAATGTGCATATGACAATTATTCACCTCAACGATACATTATTCATTTTAATGAATTAATAAACCCCTTGATTTTAATATTTCAAATGTGTTTTTGCAAGATTTCTGCTCATGTTCAAAACTTTGGGCATATTCAAAATATAACTTATCCTATCTTTGTTCTGAGGTTTGGAGAGGTTGTGATATTTTGAGAAAAATAAAGTAATAATAGGCCATTACAGGAATACAGTCACTATAAAAAAAACTAAATAATCTACCTGCACCATAGTCTGCCGTTCTATTCGCATCGGAAAAATAAACTGGACAAAGTTACAGTTCTACCATGAGTTGTAGCACAATGAAATATGGCAACTTTTGACTTTGGAGGTTTACATAGTCTACTGTTCAGTTTCATATTTTTCAGTCAACTTTTCAAAATACATTCAAGGTTACACTCAAAACATTCGGGCCAGCAAAATGCACCTCCTCTGGCCTCTGTTTTAAGGCTTTAGAAAATCTAACCTGTGACAGAAAACTTTGGCCAATCACAGGCCATTTCAGAGAGAGGGCTCCTATTGGCTGTTATGCAAATGCAGATGCACTTGCATGTGTCTCTTCAGAGGGTGAAAGCCTAAGTCAATCAAAGGAAAATCCTACATAAAAAGTTGCTGTTCCGGCATTGGCAACAACTGCAGACGCTGCAAAAAAGCCCAAAAGGAAGAGGGGCCTATCAAAAAGAGAGTCTGTAAGAGTCCTCAATAAATGCAATGAAACAAATAAATGCAATAAAACAAGCTCATGGCTACTATCAGCAACATTTTCTCTCCATCTTTCTAATAGTTTAGCCTTCTGCTAATCCAATATTCCCATGTGTGTTTGAATCACAGTATGCCTTGTTTGTAAAGAAACAGCTGTATCTCCCATAGAATTGCTGCTTTATAATAGCATCATGATCACAATGATGATCAGGATGTATCGCGTCCATATGCCCATGCTCATCTATAGGAAAAGCTTGGGACAGAGAGTGGAGAGCTGCAGGACGAGGCATACCTCAGCTTTGAATAAAGTTTGTGTGCTTCGATAACTTAAAACTTGACAGAGATGGAATAACAATAGCTTGAATATAAGACACAAAGCTAGAGAAAAGTGAACTACAATCTAATGTAAATCACCTAAAGGTAATCATACCTAAATGGCAAAATAGGCCGCTTGTCAATCTATATCAAAAGGAAGTTTATTATGTTTTCTGATCTGTTGATTCTATGGTTCAGGTATAATACCCACATTTAGGCAAATATCTTGGTTAAAGTCAGAGAAAGATTGGCTTCATGTTTAAATAAGATGATTTTGTTACTCAATAGAATGCAAAGTGAAGTTTTTGTTGTCAAAGTAAGTCATCACAGTTGTCATTTCCTACATCCATTTTCCAATTACTTACCTTGACCTGAAGAATTTTTCAGCAGGATAACAATGTCATGCTACTCACTTGATAAGGAATGTATTTCCTTTGAACACAGGTCATTCAATTTGAACACAGGTCAATGATCAATTGGTTTTTCAGCGTGGGCAGTTTCAAATAACAATGCACCAAACTGTACTTCAGTCAGACAAATCCTTTAGCATGTGTCATGTGTGTTTAATGTGGTAAAAGTCTAGCTAATTGAAAGAAGTAAAACAAAAAATAAGAAGAGAGAAAGAAAACACAACCATAAACAATCAATATATCCATACGGGTAATGATGTGTCTGAACACAGTGGCCAGCCGACTGTTTCATTTTAAGGCCACACATGCACCACAGTACCACACATTTATCATAAAGCAATGGGAGGTTATTGACCCTGTGGGAAAAGTGCATTGTAGCTTACACACATACAGTCACACTTGATACATGCTACCAAGCAGATGCATATTAAACACCCACCCACGCACAGGCCTCAACACACACGCAAGCATGTACACATTCCATTTCGTGCTCATACACAAACACAAACACAAATGTGAGGCTGTTCTGACAAATAGTCGCAGCTGCTAGCCATATAATGATACCCTGTTGGGTTACTATGACAGTAATAGCCCTCCAAGCAGCAGTATGATATTATGGCTAGTCACACAATACAATCAACAGAGGAATTTTCTACAACCAGAGCCTGACACTAGGTGAACATTTTGAGGACAGCATTGTATTATTAAAGAGGTATAGTTCAGTAAGGGCTAATAAATGGATTTATCTTTTCATATGGTACATTTACATTGGGTACCCTGAATCAAAGGAGTTGCTTTGTGTTTCATCATATTGATTCAGCTTAGCATTCTTACTCCCAGGAATTGCGCTGAAATTTTAAAAAAGCACTACAAATACTACTAGTATGACTTTAGTTATTTGTGACACCTACTATTTTATCAAGCAGTCTTAGAGAGCACGTTAAAATATGGGATAACAGCCGGGTATGGTAACTTGTCTGTACAGTTGAAATCACAGATGGCTCGACTGGTACGGAGTGCAATGAAAAGTATGGGGGGGGTGATCCAGCTCATATGCTCAACACACAATTCCAGCTCGTACCCTCTGGTAAAAGATTCAGCGTCCTGAACCACTGTTTTTGACACATCACACAAGAGATACTACGTAAACGACATTTTGCAATTGCTCGTGCCATAGTACACATCATGATGACCATATTCACACTGAATTAATGAATAAAGTTATATATCATTGGGTCAGTTTGTATGACAAGCAAGGTTAGTTTTAGTTTACAAAATTATATTAAATTAGAGGTTTAGTTGTACTGAGCTGATGCAAGCCGAAGCATCAACTATATTACTTTTTTTTTGTATTATTTTGTATGAAGGAATTGGAACTTGAATAGTGGCATGCACAGCCTTTACATGTCAGAAACTGTTGAATGAGGCGGTTTCCATATGACTCGGGCATGGCATCACAGATGTAAAATTAAAAGAATGACAGCGTGTTAAAAGTGTTGACCCTGTTCCAGTGTTGTGACACTACAGTGTTTTATGGCTTGTGTTTGGATTTTTCACTTATTTTGGTATGCTTTTTGGCTTTTCTTTTTTCTTTCACTTCTGTCTTAAAGAACTGGGCCTAAAGTTAAATATTAGATGAGTTTATTAACAATTATAATCTACAATCTATAATTTACATTTTCTACATTCTAAATCTTTTTTGATGTTTAGTATAATATTTTCTAAACTCAATGTTGACGAAAGCAAAGCATAGCTGCGTTTAAAGCCCCAACACAATAGGTTTCAACAACTTACAACTACGAGCTACTATTCCCTTTTCTCTTGACAGGCAAACATGGCAAAGCTATATTTTTAACTTCTAAAATGGATGTGGTTTTTTTATTTGCATGCACAGAAACTGATCCTTTTACATAAATCCATTTTGAAAGCGCTTTCGGCACTTGCACCTTGTGAAAAGCTTGAGTAATAGCTTGGCACATCTTTCTTATGACACAGAACAGGCGTTATAAAAGCTACTTGATAGGTATGGTAATTGCTGCCAGCCCAAAGACTTGAAGACGCCAGCCTTGATTCTTTAGGAGGTGTAGAGATAAATAAGCCTCTTTTAATGAGAATCTAACGCACGCTGAGCTTATACACTCATGCTCATGCAACACAACTCATCCCCTGTAGGGATTACACCTTGTGTAGTTCTTCAGTTAAACACCGCCATTGATCTCCAGAGGTGTCTCTGGTGTGAGTGACAGGTTATGTTGTTGCTTATGTTATACAGCGCACTGGGACTGAGTGCTTAAACAAGAAATTTGTTACTTTTTATGAGATAACCAATAGGTGTTAATAAGTTTCAATTGACTACATAAAGTCGATTGAATGAATAAATTCCTTAGTGCATGTTATGTTGACCGAGAAAGCTGCTGTTTGCAGCTGCAAAATTTGTTGTTCTTCCTGTATCCAATGACGTGACAGAGATGTACCTGGATGTGGAAAGATCTACAGGCTATTTAGGCTTGGATTCTGCCAGGTATCCATGGGGACTATGCCTCAAAAACAGAACGTCCTTGTTTTCTTTGCTTTTATTACAAACTAGCTATGTTTCCAACAGGGAAACTGGCATCCAAAAATATGAGTGCAGAGGTAATGTTATGGAAGTGGATTTTTACTGTGTACATTTTATGCATTTTGGCTGACTTAGATATTTAGCTGTATTTATTCGAGCCTGAATATACTACCAAAAATTGCAGCAAAGAAAGGTTGAGGCTGCAGCGGGTAGGATTTAGCTGACGGGGACCTTTCAGATCTTGAGCTACCGAGAGAAAATGCAGACTGGTTGTGCCTTTGCTCATATTTCCCTCCGATGCAAACATAAACAGAATTATTCTTCTGTAATGAACTTCAGCATTTTGTTGGACGTTGTCTCTGATACCAACCCAAAGAGAACCCGTGTTTGTTACTACTCATGAAAGTTTTAATCAACACCTAGACAGATGTGTGCTTCAGGATGCCAAAGATAAACTGGAAAAGACAACCAAGACCATTCAGGGTCGAGAGGGCAGATGATGAGTGGGTATTTATCTTACCTAACGTTACTGTTAGCTATTTTGTTGAGTTGCCAATTAGCAAAACGCTCAATGAATTTAAGTTGGGCTTTTATTTTGAACGTTAAAAATGGAAGTAGCGAAGCTGTAACGCTCTGAAAATGTGGAAAATACTAGAGTTGTTGCAGTCTTGGTTCACGCTGGATCGGACTACAGAGCCACCGTGTTTTTATATTAATATCTGTATGGGCATAACTCGGCCACGCAATGATTTGGCTGGGTAGCAGTAGTTCACACACAATGCATCGTGGTATATGTGGGCACTGCTTGATCCACAAGCAGGAGAATTCAGCTTTATGACCAATATAGCACGGAGGAATGTATTGCTTCAACTGACTACATTTACCATTGACACTGATTGGACATCCAAAGGTCACAAGGTGACAAATGTTTCATCTAATTGCCCTACACAGATAACTCAGATGTGTGTGTGTGTGGGGGGTTTCAAATAACAGGATATAAAACCAGAATGTAACTCCAATACTGTGCTGCTATTTTTTAACAAACAAGTCGTTTATGAGTGCAATCATGATTTGTTATGACTTTATCTTTTGTCTTAAAATCTTTCATATTTTTAAATGATATCTTCATTCTTATTCACATTTCCTTGTCATTAGCAATTGTTCGTGTTATCCTTAATTCATCCCATCGTTGGCTTTATTTCTCAACTCTTGGAAAAGAACATAACTTTTAAAATTGGATACAATTAGAATCATTGACTAACACTACTGCTGAGAACCTATTAAATGACCATCCGTTTCAGAGGGTTAAGAGACAATACATCAGTTAGCAGAGATGGAGAGTTGTGCTTGCACATAATATGACTCACTCAGCAAAGCCATATAATAGTTGGCTGCCTGATGATGACTGACAACTACAAATCAAAGTTATACACACAAGATTGCACTAAACACACACAAACACATGCACAAACACACACACAAGGCAATTATTATTATTATTAGATTCTCTATTGCGTAAGACACTTCCTCACTGTTGACATTTAAAGTCAGAAAATCAAAGATGCGCGAGGCAGACTGGGCTGAAGAGATTACAAAAGAGCACACAGAGTTGAGGAAATTTAGAAACAAAAGGAGAGTGGTATAACACTCAAGTCTCACTTACTAAGAGTGACAGAAGAAGAAAAGACACATGTTCAAGAGGGAGAAAGGAAGATCCAGAGGCGAGGCATTGGCTGAGTGATCGTTTGTGTCTCATCTTTTATCCCAATGGCACAAGACTCAATCAAATTCTCCTCAATCCTGCCATGCATTAGTTTAGCAAGCAGGGACCTTGTTTCACTCCCTCAATTAAATGCCCACCCACACATAATTAACAACTGTTTTGTCCACAGATCAATAAAGGGCCTGTTCATTAAAATTCCCTTTGCTTCCTCAAAGATTCCCTTTGCTTAGTTCACTATTACATCTGAGGATGTGGCAGTGCCTGGCAGAATTTCCATTTTGATTTCATGTCTTTTTTGTCAGCTAGTGTAAGAGCAAGTCAAATAAGGAGTGAAAGTGTGCAGAATGTGAGAAAAACCTTTTGAAACAGAGAGAAGAGACTTATGGACACTTATTGGTTTGAATGTAGGAATCATAGGAGCATGGTTGTTTATCTTATAAAGGCACACAATTATAAAGAGAAAACAAAATGTACTGTAACAGAAGCTAAGAAGAATGTCTGCTTAATGTATATTGTGTTAGCCCCAAGAGGCAACTTCCATGCCTGAAAATTGAAGCCAATGCGGAATAGGCTTAAAGTGCCCATATTATGAAAAAAAAAAATAATAAAATTTTCTGGGATTTGGGGTGTTGGAAAAAAACTATCCATGCTGTTTTGAGTGCAATACAGGTTTCTGAATGACCTTTTCCTTTGGTTTCCCGGGTGAGATGTTCAAAATCTGCACGGCTTTCTATGTCACTAGCCGAGACGAGGTGGCTAACCGTAGCACATGCTAGCGCTAGCATGCTAGCTTGTTCTCAATGGCAAAACACTGCTACAACACACACTAGTTCACCATAATCTACAAAAGAACTACTCCCATGTCCCTGTTCTGCAGGTATTCCACAAGTGCGTCCTTGTTTAGAAGAAGTCTCCCAGCTTATCCTGCAGAGAAAGGTTTATCTAGCTGATGTGATCTTACCTACACTAGCTACTGCGCATGTGCGACTCCCAACAAAGATAGTATAGAAGTAAGATGTCTCACTCTGTAGCTAAAACAGAGACTTAAACACAGGGTGAAAACAGGATCTGCAGCAATGTGCAGTACAACAAAAATGTGGTGTTTTTTGAAAATGAAACCATGTAAACCTATTCTGGTACAACCTCAAAATACAATTATGAACCTGAAAATGAGCATAAAATGGGCGCTTTAAGCATGCATTCCATCCAATTTCCAGCAGGCGGGCAACTCCACTGGCTCCAAAAAAAAGTCAGTTTCTATAAAATTCTATGGGGAAATTACCCTACTTCTGTCTTGATTTATTAGCTCAATAAACATTTTCCTAATGAGTTTATGACCTCAATCGCTAGTTTCAAGTCTTCTTAAATACAGAATGATGTTTATTTTGTGAATCCCATTCATTTTTTAAATAAAGCAAGGGATGCTTGAGGGGCATGGCTACACACCAATCTGTCAATCACGATAGAGGCTTAGCAATGCTTATCCAAGGCCCTGTGACGTTAAAATAGCCGTAAACATGGTTTTGGGTGTATTTTCATCTTAAACTTTGACTAGCTGACGGTGTTTTTACTTCAAAGTTCTTTGGAACACTGGCTTTAGCTGCAAACTTAAGACATAGTCTGCTGATTTTCAACCAGCTCTGTGTACTGCTGTACATGCTGAAAAATGGGTTGAAAATTGGCGACTAACTCTCTTTAGCAATTACCGTAGCACAGCAAATACAAAATACCAAAAATGGTGATCACCAAAATGCAAACTCCTAGTTTCAAAACGGCAAATCAATGGGTGACGTTACTGATCAGAAGAAAAATCTAGCACTAGTGTACTAGTTGGAAGGGCAACTTCTTCATTCATCTATGCGCTAACTGTGTATACACATCCCTGTTATCAGTCACAATCAATGTCCACATCAAATCCACAGCCTACAACCGCCATCAGTGTTTACAGATGCAAAAAACAAAAGCCCTGTCTGTTACTTCTTAACAGATAAAAAAAAAAAAAAATCAATAAACGCAACAGGAGCTGGATTTAACATGGAGCACGCCTGACTGCCAGCCACCTGCCATAGCTAACACACTGAATGATCAGACCAGCGGTTGCTTCAATCTCAAGGATACACAAAACACACACAACCACAAAACACACACACATGCACAGTTTGCCAATGGAATGATACAAGTGCACTATGATGTTGGCTCTCACCTCTCCCATCTGCCATGGAATCACAGCATCTCTGGAGATAACTGGGTTTGAACAAACAGCAGTCTCATACTGGGGTGTTTTATTGCATTTACAGGATTAAACATATGAAGCAGTATCTTTGAGTTACAGTAAAAATTCATCTAGTTCTTTTGCACCTTTACAGCAAGAAAATGGGTTCACCATTATTATCTACTGTGATAACCATGCTACTTCTACAGTTGTGCTTTTGTGGCTATTTCATTTGTAAATTTGTTTGTGTTAAATTTCAACCTCCTTATAACATTGTTGCTGGGTGAATTTGCTACGACAGCAAATTACGATGGCCAGAAAATGTCACAAAGGACGGCACAAGGTATTACCTGTTAATGCGTTTCTCTTTGAAACCTTTATATTATATATTTTTTGTTTATCCATCTCACTTCACATTACATTGTATAAACCATGTAGCATGTGATTCGACAGTGTCATCAAACTAGACAGCACTCAGAGACTATCTCGATCAAGTCTCCACAATGATGTGTTATAATTTTGATAAAAGGAATAGCCTTATGATGTTTCGAAGTGAACAGGATACACCCACCATTTAAAAAAAAAAGTTCTGTATTTAATGTAAAAAGAGGAAAAACATTCAATACGTTTGTAAAAATGTTAAGAAATTCTCAAAAAATCTGAATTGGGATCCACACCAAAAACTACTTGTTCCTTAGTCCCTGGCTGGACTTTCCACTAAATATGTCTAAATATTTAGTTTAGGAGATATCTTACAAACTAACAACAGAGAGATAAACAGAGCTCAAAACCTAACCTCCTTGGCAGAGGTAATGAACGAGATGCTGAATTAAACTGGCTACCACTTTCCACACACACTCTGTTCCCTAAATATTTCCTTCATCTCTTTGTATGTGAGGACTACATTTTTTCAGAGCCAATTTAGAATCATTCCACCCTTGGTCAGTCTTGATGTAGATGGATTCCCTTGTGTAACATCTGGCAGTCTCTAGGCAGTGTGTGCATCCCTCTATTCACACCCTGCTCATAAGCTGGTGTAAAATTGCCCCTTTGAATCTTCTCCACTGCGGATTCCTCATTCAGTAAGGCAGCCGTTCCCTGCGCACAGTCAGAATCTTTCTTTATTTTGTGTAATATGCTAAACACAGCCACATAAGTTCTCTCTGTCTGTTTCTTTTTACTGATGAATGTGGCAGAATGGCTCTGAATTCCCCAGCTCCCAACGCTATAATGTGTGCCAGTCTCCTGGATTATGAGACATATGGATGCATGTGAGTGCACAAGCATGAGCAAATGAATTTAGAAAGTCGAACACACTCTTGTAGACACAGTTAAAGATACAGCATACACAGTGTAAAAACACACTGATGGGAGAAACCAATATAGACGAACACACTCGCACACAGGCATACTGTTAATATTTACACAGGTTTTTATTAAAGCTTGCACATTATAAATTGTACTAAACTGTGAGAATTTCAGATTTGGAAAATCCTCTAAAACCCTCCAACTTAGACTTAACAGTCATACTTTCATTTGAAAATGGGAATCCAAATCTTTGCTTGTTAAAGCTCTGAGGCTAGAGCAACATACTTTAAAAAGCATTTCCCACCTCACATCCTTCCACTACCCCAAAGAAAAACTTTCCTAAGAGCTACAGCTATATTTGAACATGAACGTATTGCTTAATTTTAACAGTACGGATGATTAAAAATAGAAAGGTTGAATGTAAAACAACCAATAATTGTACAGTCGTCCAAGGGCTGAATCATTGTTCCCTAGAGCACTGCACCTACCTGCCATGTTTGTTAATGCATCATTGATAATACTGCAGTTGTTACAAAAATGAAAAACTAACACTGTGTGATAAAAGAGAGGGACTACAGTACAACATCACCCCTTTCCACATGGTATGATCTACAGCTGACATCTGGCCTGTGAACTGGATCATAAAGGTCACTGTTGTTGGTTAGGGTTATTGTCATAGAATGTGTGTGTGTGTGTGTGTGTGTGTGTGTGTGTGTGTGTGTGTGTGTGTGTGTGTGTGTGAGAGAGAGTTTTCAGATGTACTACTTTCTGTGTGTGTGTGCAATAAGTCTGGTTTTGATCAGTGCTGAAGGATTTAAAGCTCATAATACTTTATCCTGGCGTGGTACCAGTGACATACTTTTCACTAGTCTACCTCTTTGAACTGCACATTCTCTGTGGGGAAAAACAAATCACATGTAACATCTTCTCCTTGTATTTTTCTGGATACAGCTTTAAAGTGGGCCTTAGCTGTTGTTTTTATGATGACAAATGTTGCTGAACCGTGTATAAACACATGAAATGTACTTTTGTCATTTAAATTTCACATCACTGATAGGTACTAATTTTAGTAATAACATTTTTGGTTGCATATGCATGAATAATAGCATGGTAAAATGGTAAACTTTTGGTTAAATAGTTCAACATTATGGGAAATGTGCTTATTGATACTATAGGGAGGAGATGCTGGCTTAACTTAGCATAAGCAGTGACAAACAAAGAAAAGGAATCCCCCTAAAGCTCACTAATTAAGTCATTGTATCTCATTTGTTTAATCGGTACAGAACCGTACTGTATAAACAACAAGTTGTTGCGCTGGTTGCCTGGCAACCTCACTGTGACCACGAAACTGCAGGAAGATAACGCAACCGGACAAGAAATGCAGCATGTTACTCGCTGCAAAACCACAACTTGCAATTTTGATACTTTAGGATTTTGTACGGAGCATAATGTAGCCTACTGGGGACAAACACTAAACTCCAGATCTCAAGTTTGAAAGTTGAGATGTTTTATTTATTTAAGTTTTTTCCGTCATCTATTTTCTTTTTCCCTCCATGAAAGTTGAGATCTCAACTTTCAAAGTCGAGATCCCGACTTTCATTGAGGAAAAAAAAGAATATTTTTTTTCATGTCAAAGTCAAGATCTTGCAAATAAAACTCGAGATATCGCAAAACAAAGTCAAGATCTCGCAAAAGTATTTGTCCCAGTACATGTTTTTTTTTTTTTTTAATTTTAATTCATTTAATTTCTTTTCTATTTTTCTATTTTTTTATCCATCTCAAAGTCAAGATCTCGCAAATAAAACTTGAGATCTTGCAAAACAAAGTCAACATCACGCAAAAGTGTTTGTCCCCAGTACATGTATTTCTTTCCTCCATGTCACCTCCGGGGCTACGTATTTTAGAGGTGCTGGTAGGTGGATGTTTTATTTTTATTTTTACCCTTGGAGAGAGGCAGGCAAGCTTTTTCTCTCTGCTTCCGGTCTTGATGATAAGCCTAGCTAATTATCACCTGGCTATATCTTCATATTTAACAGAAAGATATGCAAGTGATATACATATCTCACTATGCCTGGGCAAGACAGTGAATAAACATATTTGCCAAAAATGTATTACAAGATATACAACGCCTTACTTATTTTTCATCTTTTTTCATTGTAGAAACTGTTTTTGTGGTTTTCAGCAACAACAGTTTATAATTAAGTACTTTCTCATGGTGTACCAGCCAGTTGAAGACACCTGGATGTAATAGGGGCCATGTGTCCCAGCAGCAGCCTTGTGCCCTGTCGAAGTGTCCTTGAGCCTGACACTGAACCCTTACTGCACCTGCTCCCTCATCACTCTGCATGGCAGCATCAGATTAAAATGTTAATGTGTATGTCAAGTGGAAGTATCAAATGCTTCAGGTTGTGGTAAATGAAGACTGTTGTGTTAAATGTTCCCAGCAATAACCTATTGCTACATAAAGAAGCCTGAATCAAACTTAAAACGATCATAACAAGCATAAAGAGTCAAGTTAAATTGGAAAAAAATTCTAAAAGAACAATACCCACTTAGAAGTACAATCAGAAAATCAGGTCTCTGAGAAAACAACAATTTAGTCAATATAATCACCTACAGTGTATACACTATTAACTACAAACAGTTACTTTAATTATGATTTGTGGCAACCTTCATCAAATGGAGAGGATATTATCGTTATCAGTTCAGCTCAGAGAGCATGATTCGCTATGAGGCTGGGACTCATTCCTGCAGGATATACAGTATACAGGCTATGGAACACACACACACACACACACACACACACACACACACACACACACACACAAAAAACATCCTGCCCGGATGTATCAGATTATACCATGCAGTAAATTCAATTACATCTGATGGCAGATGGTGTTAACAAAATCAAACACACATAATCTCGAAGACTGGATCCTTCAATTAGATATTAACCCTGGTATCCAAAGACCTGACACAGGTCTAGACATATTAAGACAAGGAGCAGCCTGCGAGGGCTCTAAGATGACTGACTCAGCAGTTTTTGGATTTGGGGGTAATCCAGAGCATTTAGAATGCATATGCTGTAGTGAAACAGAAATGAGGACAGAATATTGAGTGAATCACACATGGATTGAAAACAGTCTCTCTCTCTCTCTCTCTCTCTCTCTCTCTCTCTCTCTCTCTCTCTCTCTCTTCGACTACGCTTTAACTAACTGATTTATTTTATTATGGTAATCATGTGTTGATTACACCAAATGTAATGCAGCTGTTGAGTTGTACATATAAATACAGTATGCTGTGAATATAATGGACTGATTAGTAATAATGGATCACATTAATGTATTTATTCAGCAGAGATTTTGTTGTGATCTTATGCTACTCAGGCTTGCTTTCAGTGTTAATACTACCTCTTTTGTGCTTTACAGTGGAAATTATTTCTTTATTGGGCCTAACTTTCACAGTCCAGACCTGTGATTTTATGGCCTGACAACCAATTACAATACATATAATACTAATAAAGAGTTATGGCTGTATTAACGTTAATCAAACAGCTTGACAAAAACATACAACTCGTAGTTTTCTCTTAGTATACACATGAACAAAGTGTGGGTTTATTTTATCTAGGCCAGCACAAGCATGAAAGTGGATAATAACTAGGCAAATGAAATAATCTGCTGGTCCGTTTACTAATGGTTGTTTTCGAACCTTTTTTTTAAATGATTAAAGGGGAGAACCTAAACAGACCTATTACCTTGTAGCCCACGGCATATGCAAATAAAAGACTCACCATCCCTTTGCCAGATGACCTTGCTGCCACTCTGTGTGAATGATGGCTCTCGGGTCCTTCAGGTTTTCTTTACTATGGCATCCAACATTAGTCTCTCTCTAGACATGTGGCTCTGCTCTGAATTCTGAAAAATAAAACAGACCCTGGAGTGAACTTCATTGTTTTTCCCAGTTTAAATGAATACATTTTCCAGTTAGATTTCTAATGGGATGGTTAGGGGGGGAGGTGGAAACAAGGACAGAGAGTAAAAGCGGGAGGCAATTTGCTAATGGAACATAGAGAAAAATGGTGTGGACCTATCTCAGTAAAGGATGAAAGAAGAGGCGGAAAAAAATAACCTCTGTCTGTCTGGAGAGAGCGAGAGTGAGCTATAGGGCAGGAGGTAAAGTGGTTTTAAAAAAACACCATCATTAACTGTCATCTTCATCTCAGGTGCAAGGCTAGAAAGCAAGGGTTGGAAGGGGCAAGGAGAGGAGGGAGGGAGAAGAGGAGGTACTGTATTTGCCCAGGAGATTATTCAATAGCTTACAATCTTCATTTAATTACCTGCTTTACATCCCCAAACCACCTCCTCCCCAACTACCCTTTTTCTGCCTTACCTTGAGCGTAACATGCAGAAGTCCATGGAGACTACGTTGCAGCTATATGTTAATTAAAGTCTAACTTGAGTGTAATCACACAAACCCTGTCCTGACGATGGCATTACAAAAAAGCTATCTATTGAAACCCATTTGGCCTGTGACTGTGCGTCCAGATTACAAGCCAACGGCTCTGTCAGCAAGATGAAGCTCCAGGATTTAGGCCTCTTAATTCACTGGAACATTATTTACAATCTCTCTCAACTGGCTGCAATGGAGGTCATTTGAACTGGGTAGATGTTTGGCTTACTGAAATATGCACACAAACATCATTTTCAGACCTCTTAAGCCATGAACATTCATTCTGTGCAGTAATTGTTGCAAATATAACACACTGCAGCATTGTAACACATACTTGGTAGACTGATATTTTCAGATAATAGTAGTAGTGTAGGTAGCTCTGTGTATTTTGGCCTCTGGTCTCTGTATGTTTGCAGCTGTGACCAGGAATGTGGCGACATTTAGATGGTGAGTTGTAATTTGTGGGATTGATTATCACGATATATTTATAGTATTAGTATTATGCATTAGGCAATAATTTTAATAGCATAAGGTTAGTAGTGGTATTGACCAGTGTTGTAGACAAGACCACCTAAACCAAGACAGAGTTATCACCAAGATCAGAGTGTACCGAGACAAGACCGAGAGGCAGAGTCAAGACCAAGACCAAGGCAAGGCGAGATATGAGTCAAGTTATTGGTTGCATTTGCAAGTTTTAACATAAATCAGACATAGGCAATTCAGCAAAATCCCTGCAGTTAAAAATAAATACAGAGTCCTCTTTATCTGAGACCGGGACAAGACTGAATAAAAATGAGGTAGATTCCGAGACAAGATGGAGAGCTTAAAAAAACTGTCTCCTGACCGGTCTTGAGACCAAGACCGATCTCGACTACGCTAACACTGGTCCTGACTGCTGGATCTAATAGTTTAGGAAATGTATCCAGACATTATATAGAGGTAGCGGTTGCAGATCTGCATATCATAAAAGACTGGACCATTGGCCTTGGCAGAGGTCTGCACTCTCCAGTGCCTTTCCAGTTCCCAACGTTTTTGTTTCTCCATTAAATGATTATTAAAGTTTAAGAGAGCTGAAAGGTTTCTGAGTGACACCTGGAATTTATCACACTTGTTGTCAGTTTTATGCACAATAGAACCCAAAAGACCACAAAGCTGTGACCCAACACTGCTGTTCACACCATCATTAAAGACTACTGTAGGCAACATCAAACGCTTGGATAACCACGTCTTTCTAATAGCCTGGCATGTTATCTAAAAATAAAGGTGATGTTGATCAGGCGGATAAGTGGTCCTGGTCGATAAGAAACAACTTTCAATCTAACAGGCACCAACGGATTACATTTAACTTATAATGTCGGGATCAAGTGAGTGTTAGTGGAAACATTCATAAAAACAAAAGTACTGTACATGACAAAGCATACTTTTCCTGCTGTAAAAGAAAAGCAGTATCAAAATATATATAAATAATTAATTTAGGTAAACTACTAATACCTTACTTGAATCGCCCAAGAGTAGTATTTTAGTTTTTTTTCTTAATGTTCTGGGCTTACATTCATGATAAAAAAAAAAACAAAATAATACTTGATGCACTAAATGTTTAAACTTGTCCGCGGGGCTTGCGTCGGCCATGGAGTTTTAACATTCACGCATGGTGAAAAACCAAACCGTAGTGAAAAACCAAAGGAAGCTTCTGGAGATTGCTGGATGGTGTCAGAGAGTCTCGAGGAGGCACGGAAGCTCTGAGTGTATCTTGATCAAACACAAACAGTGTAGATTTCTCACTGGGCTTTCATGGTTTTATTGTTGTTGTTTTTTAAATCTTCTTGTACTTCCCCTCAATCTTTGCTTTCCGCTCATTGCTTTTTCTAGTTGCTGTGATGCTGAAGTGATGCTGAAATCATCTCAGAGCATAAGATATCATTTACCTGTCTCCACAGTGGCAATTTGTGATAGTTTTGTCCCTGACTTCAAACAAATGGCAAAGCAGTTACTAAGTCAATGTGATATCTTCAAATAGATTTTTATACTGGTGGTGATATTTGTCTTTTATTCATCCTTTCTGTAATTCACCTGGTTGTCTTGTCATTTTAATACACTTCATTTTTTCGGACAATTCAGGAAATTACACACATTGAGCATAATTTGATCCTTAACCAAAAGCAAATGTCAATATCTATTGATCTACCTTGTAGGGACAAGCTTTTTGTCCCCGATAGGATGTCACTCCCCACAATGCACACATCATGCTGAGCCCTGTTACATCCTGCTACGTCCTGCGGTGCCCTGTAATGCCCTGCTACAACCACGCTAGTTCGTGAAATGGTTACATTATTTTAATTTATTAGTTTGTGTACACTGCACTATTTTATTGTTTATTACGTGTACATGTCACAATTTTTGAATGTGACCATTTCACGAACATGACACCATGCCTCTGGGCTGCTCTGGGGGATGCAACAACGGGCAAGTGAAATGCCACACGCCGGCAACAACAACGGGACGGACCGCCACACGGGACGCAATCCCCGGACATGATGCACTGTCTCTGTGGCACGCAACAACGGGGAAATTAAACTCCACATGCCGGCCACAACAACGGGACGGTTGTGGTTAGGGAAAAAGAACAGAGGGAAAGGAACCGTCACACGCAGGACACAGCGACAACATGAAGGTTGTAGTTAGGAAGAGAATAACGCTGAAAGGAACAACTGCAACGCAGGACACAAACCCCAGTCTCCAGGTTGAAAGTCTTATGTTGTTTGACCCATCATCCTCCCTGACCAACCTCTCTGCGCAGATTTTCGGTTTTATAATACTACTCGCTACCGTAAACGTTCTGTGATCACGTTCTTGTGTGTACACAAATCAATAGATTAAATAACATGATCATCCCACAAACTGCCATGAGACTGGGCTGCCTGCCATGCCATGAACTTCTACAACTACAATTTCTAGTCACTTTTCCATTATCTTTTATTGTGACTGTTATTGCCACTATTCATTACACCCCCAACCAGCACCGTCATACACCACCTACCAAGAGCCTGGGTCTGTCCCAGGTTTCTTCCTAAAAGGGAGTTTTTCCTCGCTTGCTTGCTCTTGGGGGAGTTACTAGAATTGTAGGGTCCTTGTAAATTATAAAGTGTGGTCTAGACCTACTCTATCTATAAAGTGTCTTGAGATTACTCTTGTTATGAATTGATACTATGAATAAAATTGAATTGAATTGAATGCAACTGTGTGCAGAGATTTTAGTCCCCACCACGGGAATGAATAATACAAATCCCCCCCCACACACACACAGTAACAGCACATTGGTGTAGTGTCTTTCCTTGTCCAGTTGTTTATCACCCACTGCTGAGCAGCCAAAATGAATTACCCGGTTGAATTGTCAGGTAACAGAACCTCAAACCATCGTTAGCTAGAACCAATGAATAATAGCATGCTTTGCTAAAAATACATTTACCAACGAGTTAAGAGGGAAAGCACTGTTACAAAGTTATGAAAAAGTATGTATCTGTCTATTCTTAGAAAGAGTTTTGTTGCTGGTTTTCCTTAAATACATTTGAAAACAAGAAAATGTTCCACGGTGATATATGCGCATTGTGATTCCACATCATCCGTTAAACCTTGCTTAAAATAGGAGGTCTAAACACACAGACACAGATCTTTCACATCTCAAATCTTTACCTCTAACCCCCTTAGGTCTTTAACATTCATTGAATTAATGATGTAGGCCCCCCGAGGGCACAGGACATGGTCCTCTGTAAAGCAGCCGATACAAATCCCATGCAGCCTCTCCACCTCCCAGTGTGCATATTCTTTGCTGCACACTGTGGCTCTGAGAGAGTTCCCTGAATTCCCAGGAGCAAGGAGTCTATTTATACAAGATCCGAAAACAGGGTAGTCATAACACCTCCCCCCCCGACGACACACAGCTTTAGGTGACAATGCTGACACACCGCCACATGATAGTCTGATCTAATCTTTTAATCGCTTCGGTAACTTCATGTCTCCGGGTGAGTTGGGGCAAGCTAGTGGTGGGGTTGGGATAGTGTCTGCAGAGATATGATATGATCCTTGGACACATAACAAAAATACACACAAACTCACATGCTGACTGATACACACTGTCCCGCTCCACCCCACCCCCAGAGTACTATAGCAAAGCCTCATGTATCTGTGGGTATTAACAGATCAGCGCAGAACAGCAGCCACCCTGCTTTAAAGTCTTTTCCTGAGGTAGTGCTTCAGAAGCCTGCTGCAGAGGAGGATAAACGTGCAGCAATCCCCCAGGCCCAGCTCCACTCAGCTCTCTCTTCACTGTCCCCTCCTTCTCCTCCATTCCTCGCTTATCCCCACTTTCCTTACATCCCTCATTATTCCTATCCCCTTCTTTTCCTCAGCATCTCATGCTTTCTGTCCTACTATCTGTCCCCCTACTTCCCTCTGGCCCTTCATATAATTCTCCTTTCTGTGCCTCCTTATCCTCCTCGCCTCCCATTTTGTGTCTATCCCTTTTTACATTTTTCCTCATCTTGCTGTCTTTTTCCAGACTTCAGTAACGAAGGAGCCTTGCGACCCATCTTTGCCAGTTAGAGAGTAAAGAACCAATTGTAACGCATAGAAACTTTTGTTCTATGAACTAAGGCTGAGCTCTGTAATAGGACTCTTAATCCTTTATGTTCCAACAGGACGTGCTCCCCTGATTCCTTGTCTCCCAAGTCTTAATTGACTCATTGATCATCAGGGAAATTTGTGCAATGTGCTTACAATGCTCACTCTATTACAGACATAACAAGTTTTACGTTTAGTACAAACTTAAACCTCATGAACATTTTCTCATTAGTTAAATGACACAAGTAGTGGCATTTTAATAATTAATGACAAATTAAGCATCCTTGGAGCTGTTGAACTTTTGTTTAAAATTGTCTTTCAAGGATCTAAAACAAATTCAGTTAAGTACCTGGCAGGAGATTGAATGAGCCACCCGTCTAGCAAACGTTTGTCAAAGCATATTTTAATTTTAATTTCTTACAATAAAGAAATATTTTCCATTTCTAATATATCTGATGCTATTTCAGCATCTATATGCTAACCTCTTTAGGAGCTGTCTTAAACCATGCCCGTCGCTGCCTGTAGCTTCTCACAGGACACTGATCTATTTTCCGACACAAACACATTGGTGGTTATTGAGACAATATTACATTTTATTTGATTTTACTAAATTCCTGTATTGTGTTTTAAAATTCAGGGGTTCTGCTTTTGCATCATTTCTGGGATGACTTTCTGACTGGGTGGTAGAGTTGCTTTGAATGGAGCAATTGCTGTACATCAAGGTGATTGAATTGAAATAGTGAACTAAAACAACAATGCTTTTGACTAAACTCAATTATTGGTGTATGCAATATTATATATAATAATAACACATAAGTACCACCATGTATTGTGAATTGTCAGAAGAGGATGTGACTTGAAAAATGCATCAGATTTTCTGTTTGAAGAAATGAGGATTTTTCTTTTATTGTCAGTCAGTGCCTGAGGGCATCAGAGACGCTGAGACTACTGCAGTCAATATACTGCATTGACACCCTGCAGACAGAATTAATTAATTACATGTAGTTTAAAAACCTAAAAAATAAAAGATTTGTGTTTTTTTCCAGAAAAAGCAACATTATGAGGGTAAAATATTTCATAAGCTAAACATGGGCGGGGATGTAACTTGCTAGTGGTAATCCTTGTTAAAGACTAGAGAGAGAGAGATGGTTAAACAAAGTGACACACAGACATACAGGCAAGCATCTTGCCATTCAAGTAGACAGAATGACAGATGAGCACGCAGACAGACTGATAGGCAGATCAGGGAGGGGTAAGTAGGCTGAATCCAAATTAAGCTGATCAGAGCTCACTGTGAGTTAATCTAGTTATGTGGATAAAGGACTTCCCTATGGCTAAAAAATGACTATGACTCAGTGAGTCAGTGTGTGTGTGTGTGTGTGTGAGAAAGAGGGCATGTGTGACAGTCTGTTTCCCAGTGTGCACTGCTTGTATGTGTTTATCCATATTTAAATATACTCAGAGACTCATCACCTCGAAAGCTTTCTTAACATCTAACAGTCTAACTGTTTTTTCCTTACAGCAATGTGTGTGTGTGTGTGAGAATGTGTGTGTGTGTGTTGTATGTTGGTTGTATGAAGCTCCTATCTGTTTTGTACTTACTCATTCACACTTTCAAACAGAAGCCAACTTCAACGAGTTTCTCAAAAGGCCAGAGATGTATTGATCCTTTTTGCGAAGCTATGCTAATGACAGGCTGTCAAATCTGCCCTGACAGAGCCTTCACTGCGTTATTTTGTTTCTAGCTTTAAGTCTGAACATTGTGTGTGTGTGTGTGTGTGTGTGTGTGGTGTGGGAGAGAATGACTTGTTTGTGACTTTTTGTGTGTTTATGTAAAAAATGAGAGAAAAAGATGTAGTAGGAGCTGTGTGGGGAAAGGGGGACATGCAAAAGTGAGAGTGGCTGAGTGAGTTGAATATTTGAAGAGCACATTGCGCTAAATGAATCGACAATGGGAGCTTTAGAGAATCACAAGGGTTCATAAGCACTGCCCTCTCATGTGTGTACACCACTTCAACTAGCTGTTAGAAAAAACAAACATCCAAGTCAAACAGCCACCTTTTCTTTAGATCTCGTCCAGCAATCTTTGCCGGAAGACATCGAGGGTAAATAAATGCAGGGATGGCTATAAACCACCAGTAATTTAGTCATGCCAATGCATTTGATGGAAGTATGTCTCAAAGAAGAAAAAGACTGAATATAAATTCAATCAGCTCTGTGTACGCTGCTGGCATATCAAAGAGAATGAAGAAATGGGAGGGGCTACAGTAGAAGGCCAAGAGATTTAAGTTTGAAATAAGCTTCAACTTCAAACAGCTCCTGATTTTCATGAAATGCTTTCAACAAACTGTTTAGCCAAAGTATGCACGCAATGAAAAAGCATTATTTACCATTGAGAAAAGGAATTGGAGACCGCTACAGTGAGTCAAAAAAGACAGAGCTACAGAAGGAGCCATTTCCCTTGCCTTTCTCCGGTGGCACTTTCTTGTGCAGAGCAGAGAAATAAAACATGGGCTGAGAAATATGACAGTATTTGGTGAAAGTGAGAGGATATGCCTTTAAGATAACACGATCAAGGGAAGGAAAAGGTTCTTTTAGCTGCTCTGGGTTATTCTTATCTATGTATGGAGCCAGACTGCAGTAAAGCCCTGTTAAATTGGTCTAGTGAGGCTAATGTGTTGATATTTGAGTCTAAAATAGGTAAAGGGAGATGCAGCTACAGAACAACAACAAAGCTACTTTATGCTTAGGGTTTCACAGAACAGACAACTATTCAAATATTCAACATCAAAACTACTACTCGTTGCATCGTATATTGTTGTTGAATATTCGTTGTTCTGTGTGACTTAAGACACTGCAGTGCAACGCGGTAAGGGAGCAGAAATCTCCCTTACCGCTTTACTCTGCTAACCAGCAGCGTAAAATGAGGTTCATTAATGAGAATTGTACTGTCAGAGGGATATCGAATGAAAAATGCCTTATAGAAACAGTCAAATTTGATGGAATTTCATGAATATCGACTCAAAGGAAATATGTTTGGTCTCCTCGGATTTTCTCTTGATCAATATTCTGCTTATACGTTAAATGCTGATGGAAAGGTTATTTGCATAATAAATGCGATTCAATTTTAGGTAATTTTATGGTTGCAACCTGCCACAAAACGTATTTCCGCTCTGTTTGCAAACATGACGGGTGTCAACAAAAACAGATAAAAGTGGACAAACGAGGAGACGAGACACTTTTTGAATTTAATTCATCAGGAACTTGCAAAGGAAATGGCCAACAAAGGTTAGGACAAGCCGTGGGACGTCCTCCGGAGTAAATGGAAGGACCTCAAACAGCGATACATGTCTCAAAAAAGAGTTGTCTCGCAGCCATGCTGAAGGGATAATAAAAGGTAAGTTGTATTTGCATGCATCATAGCAATGTGTTGATAGCGTCGTTGTTTTCCTATTATAGCTTGATATGTCGCTATCAGCTGGCACATAAGCACTACAACTTGATCATGTGCTGGTAGACGCCGCGACCCATTTTTCTTGAATGTTGTGCGATTCAGTGCGAAAATGAACGGAAGCACCTTAAAATGTATAAAATCAATTCAACATACCAGTTTGATCACAAAACAGCATGTGACATCATTACGCACAGGTTTTTATTTGCTTTAAAGTTGTTGGGTGCAAACACACTTTCACCAGCTTTATTCGCTTGAGTTTTGTTTTTTTTCCAAACTTCAGATAATTCGATTGACAAGTGGATGGAAACTTAGCTAATGAGCTTGGATATTTTCTATTTTTGTACTTTCATTATGGCGTTTCATTGTGGTGCGTAGGCTAAGTTTTCGATTTCTGTTCGCAGTGTTCATGGCCTATTTTCTGTTTACACTTGCCATTTGAGGAAAATGTGTCTAGTGACATGTTTTCTGTTGGGTGTTATCTTCTATGAGCCGCTCTCTCCAGGTGTGCGGTGCATCACACCAGAGGAGGCGTGAAATAGCTGTGCAGAGACAGTCACAATGGTTTAAGTGTAGGCCTGTGTGAGTCGGAGAGCCATAAACCAGAGCAAGTGTGTGCGGACATGCGGAGGCATGACCAGAACTGGTGCCGATGGCCAGTGGCGTTGTCCATGGTAGATTCAATCGTCTTCCTTTTGTAGATCGTTTTGTGTTTATTTCATTAGTTGGTTTGATAAATCCCTTAAGTTAACTTGGAAGCGTTTCCGCCTTTCCTTTTTTCTACTCCCGGGTGTATTATGAAACTGTTTGCGCCCTACACACCCCTAGACACAGTAGCGACGTAACAGTGTTAATAATCTGTGTCCTTTGTGTCACTTATACTAAACTACACTATTTGTTACAATGCCCTACTGTGTGCTACATTTTCACATATTCCAAGGCCCATGCATTCAGATATAGACCATAACTGGATATTACAGCTGAGGTTTGAGGGAACGTTCATTGCTGCACTTTGTACATATCCCTGCCTCCTTATGCCTGACTTTTGACTTTCAGAGTATCAATGTTTTCGTACAGGAGCTAAGTTCACCTCTACCCGGCATCTGCTCTAAAACACCTTTGCATTTATTATTACTTTTTTTAAAACACAAGCATTGCCCTGTTGCTCGCACAGAAGACCTTATTAAGTTTCAGGCTGAAGATGCCTAAGAAACTGACAGCCAAACAGAAGAATGAGAATCCTCTCTCTCTCTCTCTCTCTCTCTCTCTCTCTCTCTCTCTCTCTCTCTCTCTCTCTCTCTCTCTCTCTCTCTCTCTCTCTCTCATTGCCAAAGCATAAGAACAAACTTACATATAAACAAGAAGGAGTAAATACATCTGATATAATAATACAAGTAAACAGGATAATTATGATATGTTTGTAGATACTAAACAAATTCTGTGCATGTCCCTCAAAAGGTACGTTGAAACAATAATATAAAACAGGAATACCAATAAATTCTCTCTCTCTCTCTCTCTCTCTCTCTCTCTCTCTCTCTCTCTCTCTCTCTCTCATTTTTTTTCGAAGCTTTCTGCTGCCCAACTGGCAATTGTCTTGAAAATCTGTTGGGACAGTTCCCAACAGGCAATTGTCTTGAAAATGTGAATCTCAGCATGAGCACAAACAATCTTAATGTGCCATTGGTTTCCTTGTCTTGCCAGAGCACAGAATAGGTGTTGGAATCAAAAATGAATATATATATGGACACAGGTCCATATTACATATCATACAGTATAAAAAGGAGATTCAAACATACAAAATAATTCCACATTGGCTTATAGGATATACAGGCTATTGCACCAATGTCGTCGTAGCTAGCTTTTATAATAACTCATTCATATAAACATTAAATAAAATAGGAGACAAAATACCTCGTTGCCCCACTCCATTACTAATACCGAATGGAGCAAATACAACATTGTCCCATTTAACCTGAAACGTTTGATGGGCATACCAAAACACTGTAATTCTCACTAAAAATTTAAGAGCACCTCTATCTAGCAATTTTACAAACAATCATTCATGATTACCGGTAATTCTATCAAATGCCTTTGACGCATCAATAAAACATAGAAATACAGATGAATTCAGACCTGTGTGCCTGGACACAATCTCTTTAAGTTCCATGCTTTCTATTGAACCCAAAGTGATTGTCAGAAGTAAGGACGTATACATATCTAGCTTTGTTAACAGTATTCTCTCCAGTATTTAGACATGATACTGGCTAATAGGTTGATAATTGTCAACACTGTTGAGCCTCCCAGCCATGTCTACCAGTCATTGTTTAACATTGTAGAATCAATAATATATTTTAAAACCTTTGACGAAAAGTTAAGACAGAATTCCTTGTAATTTATGGAAGTTGCACGGATACAATATCATATATACAATATACCGGAATACGGTCTGAAAGTTATGCAATTGCACCTTAGCCCTCATTGGATTGTCACAAAAGTTAGCTCCCCCTAATTAAACAATTAGAAATAATGGGGAAGCATTTGCTCCACTTGTTCCATTGCTCAGGCGTCTGTGACTGTACCTGTGTATCTGCCCGTGAGTAAACCTTTTACATTCTCCACCAATGCAAAATGATAAAAGCAGTTCTTTTAAACATAATGGAGTCTCACATTCAATGAGCAACAACGTATATGTAAAACAAAAGGAACTGAAATGTTGAGCCATCAATGGCTTAGTTGGCCTTTAAACGACGTACTGTGCATTGAATTAGAGAAATTATAAGTGACAAAGAACCCATTTTCTCCAGGACAAATAATTAACCACGCTTTCACCCGTAATAATATTCCACATTTATTTAGGGAGCTGAGATTGCTGAATTTAATTTTCTAAGTTAAAAAAAATTGTGCAAAGCCATACTAAGCAGAGAAGCATTTATTCAAACCAGGAAAATGAGGGATGACATTAAGATTTAAATTAACAATTACATTAACCTCTCTGTATGAGAAAGATTTGGTCTGAAGAAATGTCACAACAAAACAGCAACAAATCTGTGTGGTGCTTTTAAATATGAGGCAAGATGACAGGACACCAGGAAGAAGAGCTTTTAGCTCATGCTGAAAATTATGGGGATCCAAATAAAACAACAAACAAAAGTGATGCTTTTATGAGAAGTTTGGCATTTTGGGAAATGGCAGTCAGTGTAATGGCATAACAGTTCAATTATTTTTATTATTATTTTTTTGGGTTTTTCCCTTTATGACAGTGACAGTGGACAGACATGAAAGGGGGAAAGAGATGGGGGATGGCACGCAACAAAGGGCCGCAGGTCGGATTCAAACCCCGGACCGCTGCAGGGCTCGGCCAACATGGGGCGAACGCTCCCACTGGGTGAGCCAGAGGCAGCCTCATAACAGCTCAATTTGACAGCAGTATGGCTTCCTGATGTCAACTGTTTGTTTGTTCTAGAGTTGTGAAATAATTTGACTGCCTGTGAAAGTGAAGTCATTTCTAAGAGGGATGATGCAGAAGGAACTAGGCAACAAAATGAAACTCTTAAGAAAAAACTAGCCTTTAGGAAAGAAAGAAATGAACTCAGTTAAAACTTTCTGACTGTCAAAAGACTGTTAGTTTTTTTAAATTTACATGGTTATGATGGTATAGGTTTTGTTATTTGAACTGTAAAAGACGATTTGTACCTGCATCTTCAGTACGTGAGTAAATTCAAACAAGTTGATTAAATACAGGTAAATTAGGTAGTGTGCCAACCACTATTTACAGATTATCAGAACTTAATGTGCGTAATCTTAACATTACTCACGGTCTAACGGCATTCAACTATTGTGGAAACAATGGATGAAATGAGACTAGTGTCCATGAATCTAATGTCCCAGTGCAAGCTGGGAGTTATCAAAACACACACACCTCATGTAATTGCAATCACATGATCAGCCAGTCACACAGTTTGAATGCTGGTCATGCCTTCAAAACAAAAAGACAGTCAAGATAACTTCTTGCAGGATCAACAAATGAATACTATAAAAAACCAAATGACTTGTATGAGAATAAACAGGATTATTTTAGCCTAATAACAGCATGTTAACCTGAATTACTTGAGCAACAATAAAAAATGGTCTAGCCCGGTCTGTATTATTAGCTTTCATTACTGTCTCTCACATTTAGAGACACAGGATGATTTTTTTAGATATCAAGGCATTTTTTTGTCTGAAACTGAAGGTACTCTACCACAAAACCATTCAGTCATTTTGTTTTTTGCAACTGGTGCAGAATATGCATTCAGAACAATATACAGCCCAGCCCTATTGATATCATATGATATTGGTTTCATGTTTAAGGATTCATACATTGAATGCGTTTTAAAATAAGATTAAAACATTGCAGAAGAATTGTGTAAAAATATGATGATGATATTCCATTTCTTGTTTACAGGAGAAGTTTTTCTTATATGCCATTTGATTGAAGAGGGCATACCGGACATGCCATTTGATATAAGAAAAGACTTTTTGTACAATGTACTATTAGGATTACCTGGTTATAAAGCCCAGCCTCCTTGGTGAAGGGCATGTTGAGCGCAGTGTTCAGTACTGATGAGAAAACAACTATGGTTCAATTCAGGGGCTGATGGTCTGGAAAAAAACTCACATCTTGAAAGCTTCTGTGAATAGCTGTGGAACAGAAGACGTGTGTCAGAAATGTGCTTCCAGTTTGATTGTCTGAGGGCTTCCTCTTTAAGCCTGTCTTCTTTTGTATTGGTCTCTCTGTCTCTGTAGCTGTCTGTCTTCCTCCGCCTTCTGAAAATTGAAGTGTAGAAAGAATGGTCCGCAAACTGCTTTACAAAAATGGTGGAATGACGATGGGGCCGCTAAAACCACTTGGCCATTCTAATGCTCATCCTATCGACGTTATTGATTTCCCATTCTGCTAGCAAACCTCATAGCCCTGGGGATGGTGTGGGGGGGAGGGCAGCACTTTAACCCTGTCGCATAGAGACACACACACGCCCCATCCAGGACTGAAACCGCTCCATGTTTAAAAGCTGCCATGACCAAAGTCTTCAAACTTCAAACTCCTCTCACATCAAACCCTGCCAGTCAGAGAGCATAGAAGCTTTGAGACAGCAGAGCAACTCTTGGCCTGTCTGCTCGGCCTCTTTTTTTTACTTCACTTATTCTTCCATCTTCCAGAAGCTCTGACCTTGTGTAATGCCCTCCAACTAACAAGCCTCTCAGACAAATCTTCCCATGGAAAGAAAGAATGTCACTTGTTAGCCAGTATATAGCTCCAGTCCGTTTATAATGCTGCCTGAGAGAGCATGTTGCCCCCTAATGCTTACAATGTTACACTGAACTAAGAAAAAGAGGAAAATCACAATCAGTAGTAGTCAGGTTTTCATCCTAGTGTAGCGCAAAGTTTAATGAAGTTTTCATAAAATCAGCAATAGAAAATGCAAAAATGTATGCATTTTTCCATCCACTTCTGTTAAGTGAATATTGGATTTCGGTTCATCAATATAAGCAATAGGTGGGGCTAATTCTCCAGTCAGGTGCCATTATACCACAGCAGAGGAAGAGGGCGCAACATGATGACATAATTAACCAGCAAAACCTTAAACAATGGAAAAACTGGATGTATATTAACGGAGACTTCAGTAGAAAATGGATATAGAGAGTTTTGAACAACTAATATTCCAGCTATGTGCTCTCAGAAGAGTTCCAGTAACAGCCCTGTGTCCATCCATCCAGAGACGAGGAAGAGAGCTTGCAGTAGCAAGTGGCCTATGCTATGCTATGCTATGCTATGAGATTTACCTTTAATGGATACACCGACTTTTCCACCTCCCTCAAATGTAAAAATCGATTTGTAATATTTATTTGTGGCTTTTCCACTCAGGAAAATTGAAAATGTGCATTAAAACAGGTGGATGGAAACACACCTACACACACACACAAATATGATATACAGTACGCATAGTATTTCGTTTTCATATTTATATCAACCATACATATCATTTATATATATTCTATACAAAGTCTTAACTGTGAAACCTACAAAAGGGAGATTGATTGGGAGAGAAATAAATAAAATAGGCTTGATTGAAGAATTTGCAAATTACAAGACAAGTGATGGGCCCGATAAAAGGGAACAAACTAAAAATGACAGTTTTGATCAACTAAAGGCATCAGCCAGGCTTGATGGCAATGGCTTTTTAAAGTTTTCACACAATTTATAAGAGTGTCTACAAAAAGGCAAACAACAGAACTATAATAATAAAAATAAAGAATAAAAAAGAAAGCACAAGAAAGCCTTGTTGCCATGTCTCGGATGGATTTTGAGGCTGAGATTAAAAGGCATTTTTTATTATGAGTTTTTTTTCTTTGTTTGTTGCATTGCCGTTAAATTAATATCGCAGACCATGCCTAACGTTAGATATTAGTTTCATTGGCACTGTGATACAATTCATTGACTGTGTAGGTCTAATTTAATGCAGTGTACTGCAAAGAAAATGATTCATTATATCTGTTGCAAATTGGTAGAAAAACACTTTAAAAAGTTGTCAACAGGATGAAAAATGATTTGCGTTTTTAAGGTTGTTGGTCCTTATCCCGTGTAATAGTTGGTCAAACTGCTTTAATTAGATTGAGATTAGATTATTAGAAAAACTCAAAATTGATTTTGCTTTGGAAGGATATTGTTCCCTCTAAAATGAAAAAAAAAAAAACTACACGCACCTCTGCTTACTTTTATCATTGTGTTTCGTTACTTTTTTTTGTCAGAACTGAAAGGGGAAAATTAATAGGAGAATAAGCAGCATGCTGAGCACAGTCCTGACCAGATCAGAGCCTGCCATCATCTGAAAGTTGTCTCTAGTCAGACATCACCAGACTGGAAGCAAAGCAGCAGAAAGGAGACGCCGATTGTGCTTCAGTGTCAAAGTGTCGAGTCTGCAGGAAATTCATCTCACCTCATTGATAAGGCTTTTATCCTCCCAATGAAAGACCTGACACGCTTGTCTTTGACTTATTTACTAGGGTTCAAACTGCAAAGTGGTAGAACCCTTCTCTGTGTTACTATTATTATTATTATTATTATTATTATTATTGTTTGTTGTCTGCCGTGCCGGCTCAAATTCCCGTGAGCTATAATCAGTTAGAAACATGAAACTTGGGGAATACATGGAAATGGTGTTGCTTCTATAGAAATATGAACCCAATCGGCCACATGGTGGCGCTGTAATTAAGGCTTCAAAATGCTAACTTTGAAAGGCCACGCCCCCCACACCGCAAGTCCAATTGACCTGAAATTTCTCACACAGGTGCAGCTTAATGTGCTCTACAAAAAAGCCTCAAGGACCATTAAGGTCCGCCTAGAACAATTTTCTGCCATTTTGAATTTTTTGAAAAACACATTTTTGATATCTCTTCCTACACCGTAGCTCCGACTGCCACCAAATTTTCTGTGAATTATCAATGGATTAAGCTTATTGAAAGTTGTAAAAAGCATATCCATATCATATATACAGTATGTCCAATTACTTTTCAAGTTATTGACCAATGAACTTCGGGTGTGGGTCTGGACACAAATGAACACAAATCAGCAACCGTAAGGCCAATCATCACAAATCTCACAGGGTATGTTCACATAAGTGTCCCAGATATACCCAGACAGTTTTATATACATACACCACTAGGGGGCACTACAAGCGCAAGATTGGTGAGTGGCATTATAGTGCGGCTATATTTTTAATTTTAATTTTATTTTTAAATCTTTAAAAATTCTCCATCCTTTCAATAGAAAAAAGCCCAATGCGCTTAATCACCCTGCCTGAACTACAATTCATCGACCTGTCCAAATGGAACCATTGTTTGCCGGGAAAACTCCAGTGTCTCCTGTGGCTGCTACATTGTGATAAAAGTGACAGATGTATTGTAAGAGGTCTTTCAGACTGTTTGACTATGTACTAACCAAGTGGTGCCCATTAATGCAAAGAGTCTTGACAAGAGAATCTATAAAACAACGGAGTCAAACACAACGGAGTCAAACATGTTCGATGCCAGTGCCCATTCAGCCTCCGCAAACACAAACCATTGATAGCAACATGTTGAGAGTGCACTTACACACAGCAGACACACTGCACGCATTCTGACTTTCTGAGAAAAGACAAATGGTAAATGGACTGCATTTCTTTTCTCATCTTAGCAACCACTCAAAGCACTCTACACTACAGGCGCCATTCACCCCATTCATTGCATACATTGGTGGCCTAGGCTCCCATACAAGGTGCCACCTGCTCATCAGATAAACATTCACGCACATTCACACAGCACAGCAATTTGGGTTTTAGTATCTTGAACAAGGACACCAAGACACGTACACTGCAGGGGCCGGGGATTGAACTAACGCTTTACCACCTGAGACAAACATGCCATTATGACATTATGATAATAAAATAAAATTCAATACAGGAGAAATATTTGGAGTTTTTTTGTCATTATGATTGACATTCTGAGTAAAGTCAGAAAGTCAATGATCTATCAACAAAGTGCATGTATGGAAGTTCTCAAACACCACCTTACAATTGAAAGTTACCTAAGGGCAGATGTTGCCATTTTATCATCATTAACAGAATCTGATTTAGAAACCTAAAGTTATCAAGTCCCAATTAAAAATACATGCATACATTGTGCACTGCTGTAGAATTTTCCACTATTTTAAATTGAATTTTGAAAAGATTCAGTTTTTAGCGTTCTTACAGCAGGTGATTCATTACTACGATCTCTTGCTGCTTGGTAAGAGGTGGTTTAGTCTAATAGTTCTAAAAGTACACAGACTGGATGTGTTCTCTCCCTCTTCTCTCCCTTCTCTTTCACACAGATACATACAGTGCACACTGGTAAACAGACTGTCACACATGCCCACAAAGGTAAGGTCATTAAACTTACTACTGTTATATAATGCACTACATTATTCACTTGCCATTGTTCTCAAGGCTGCCAGAAAGTGGAGAATTGGAATTTATGAAGAAGCCACTTGCAAGAAACTAAAGACAGACTGAAGACGGGGACAAAAAGTCAATCCAAAGATCACCAGGTTGTACCCATTCATTGTGCTGCATTGTTTTTTTCTGTCTAGTGCAACACTGGAGACAAAATTGCTGTGTCCCAGGAGAGGTGACCTGCTTATGTTGTGTGCTTCCCCTTTAACCTAGCTGTAAGCCATTCTCACCTGTCAGATCTCTGCCTGGATGCATGCTTATGTGTGTGTTTGTGTGTGTGTGTGTGTCTAGTTGAGTGTTTTCTCAAGTTCGTGTGTGTGTGTGTGTGTGTGTGTGTATATGTGTGCACATGTGGGCTTTTTTTTTTCAAGAGGAAAAGCATTTTTCACAACCCTTGTCAACAGCCTAAAGCCATTCAAATTAAGCTTCAAGTTTTTATCTTCCTATGCTTCACTGTCTCTATCTCACACACACAGACACATACACACACACACCACTTTCATTGTAGAGAGTTCAAGAGCGCAATTTTGTCTATAGTTACTGCAGTGCTCTTGTGCTCGGCAGGTGCTCTCAGAAATGTTAGTCACTAAGCTGAGGTGTACTGCGTATGCGTGACAATGTACTCCATATATTTGCTGTGTGTGTCCTCCAGCCCAGTTATTTACACTGTCTAGCTCTCAAACATCACTCTCAAAACATCAGGGGCAGAAAATTGAATGTTCTTTATCTTCCACAGCCTAGCTCAGGTATAGTTTATATTGGGAAACGCCACTAACCTTCCATCTCTTCTCTATTTATCTACCTTTCCTTAACACTTCTGTCCTGCTGGTTTAGCTCAGTGTAATCATAACTTAAATTTATATTTACAACAACGTGACTTCATATAATACATACTGGATATATTATATGTATATTTTAGGTGATAAGATTATTTATGAATCGATCCGGCATGGTAAAACGGTGTGCAGTATACAGGTATCAATAACATCTCAGATTTCAACAACTCCACATTGCTACACTGTCATTATGGGCTCTCCATCAGTTTCACTTCAGTGTGTGGTAGTGGTGAAATTTTGTATACCGGTCTGGTTAGAATTGTTTTACATTGGCCCAAGCCTATCTGTTATTGTTATCTGTTATATCTGTTATCTGTTAATGTTCAATGCCAATGTCCTACAGTGAATGTGGATGGTAGCTACAGTAAGATTAAGTAGCTAAAAGCACTTGGTTAACGTTAGGGACAGAATGTGGTTAGGGTTAAAAAAGCCATCCTTAAGTGTTGGTCCGAGATGAGATGTGATCTTCCGTTACTAGGAAGAAACTGACATGCTGAAGGCTCATTCACTACACCAACCTTCACACCCTCACTTTTCACTTGGCTGCCTAAAGGGCACACTTCTTCCTGCGTTGGCAGGGAGCGTTGCCGTTGGTCATAAATTGTGTGCTTCAGAATCTAAATGGACTGCTTAATTCCTGTTCAGTTAGTAATGAGAAATGTATCCATCCTTTTGTGTTCAATATCAATATCCATATAGAACATTCACACGTTTACTTATTTGAAAGTACAAGTAGTTAGACGAAGAATAAGGTAGATTTTTACTTCTTCTTTCTTATTTTTTGGTGTTGGGAGCTTAAAATACTGACAGCATCACTAACACAGGTAAGCTGCATTGACAAGGCATTTGTTATTGCTCATGACTACTGAGGATGAACACATAGCATCAGATGGGATTGTACCACTAAATCTAATGGAAACAAACTGAGTAAATATCTACTAATTGCACTTGTGAGCAATCCTTTGTTGCAAAGATTTGCCTAACAACAAGCAAAGCTGTACCCACAATACTCACTAGATATATACATAGACAAAACCTGACAATTTGCATCGATAAACAAGATCAGTGCACATTTATTTTCCTAAATAAAAACGCAATAATCTTGAGAATGAGAAACTCACAAATCTGTTCCAAATTACCGAGGGTTAGGAAAGGGGACAATGTTTTTAGTTTGCCTAGTTCCTATTTTGAAAGTTAATTAGTTAAATGTATTCACACCATTCTCTTGAATGTGTCATGCATTTGGAAATAGTTTTTTTTTTTTTAAACCAGTTTGATCATTATTCTTGTTCAAAGGCTGGAACTAAATGTGTGTTCTTTTCACCTGGGGGTCTTTGGTGTCTATGCCGCTCGAAAACGTTCTGAAGGTCATTCTGTTGCCAAAACAGACTATGTGTTCAGACACCAGTAAACACTGCAGCCTTTCTGTGGTCATTTGTCAAGAATAATTGTGGAAACTAACATCAAACAGCAAAAACACTCTCAAGTTTATGCAAATTAACCACATGAGAATTAGGAAAGTGTTTATATTTTGAATTCAGCTAGATGCATAAATAAATTAACACAAGCGTGAACACACCCATACACCCACACACACACACAAAATGGTGTGCATATGCACATTGTTTGAGACACATGGTGTATTTGAAGGAATGGAACACACTTTCATTTGTCAGTCTGCCACTGTAAGCTGGATCATCATGTCATTTGGTGATTAGGCTTTTGTGGACTAACTGTTTCAGAAGCAGAGGCCTTTACCCATGCACCCAGGGAAAAGACCCCCCCTTCTCCCAGCCTTGAGCCTTGTCTTGTTTTGCCAGTTCAAGTCTCTCCCGCCTAAGAGTGTTTAGAAAACACTGTGTGGAAGTGTTGAAGATGCATCATTTTCTCACAACAAGGGTTCCCATGATAGCTCTGCCTTGAGTAGCTATTAATGCCCTTTCTTGCTCAGTGGTTTGTCAAATGCATTAATCAGCAATGGAGAGGAGTGGAGAGGAGAGGAGAGGAGTGGAGAGGAGAGGAGAGGAGAGGAGAGGAGAGGAGAGGAGAGGAGAGGAGAGGAGAGGAGAAACATGTCCATATTCTTATATGTTTTTAAGACAAATAATCCTTGGCCAAAGCAGATAGTTCAGCACCTGGCTACCACCACTGTAATCCTTTATACCTTGTTCTAAACACTGACCTCTCAATAACGACAAAATTGCTTGAAAATGACTTTCCCTGGTTCTATGTAACACAATTTTTCCCTCATCATTATCTAAATCTGCTAGAAAAAGAAGCAGACTCCTTTCAACGTTGATTGGTACACTGATTGCTTTTCCTCTTTTCTTTTTATGTCAGCCTTTTGTGTTACAGTTGCTGCTGCATATCTGCTTAGAGTAAGAGAGCCTTTCAACACTTAGAAGAAAGTTTAAATTAAAGGCACTTTTCTGTAGACTCCTGCATGCATATTATGCATATTATTGCATATCATTGCATAGTTATATGATGATGCATAGCTAGTGACAAGCTCAATGAAGTGACACTATGGATTTGTTGAAAAATTGAGTGCAGTAGTGCCAGTGGGATTCTACCACCAACCCACTAGTTGGTAGGTTCTTACACGAGTATATACACAGTCTACTAAGCCAGCGAACGAGAGAGAGTGATTTGTGTTTTTTTGGGGCTAGCGTTACCGATACAAAACCACCAAAAAACTCATTTTAAATAACAGCCAACAGGCCGGATTTACACAATCCTCATTGCAGCTCTCACAGTAGCTCATATTTGCAAAGTATCAAATACACCACACACAGCCAGCTACACACACAGAAACATCTTCACGCACACATTCTTACAAAATATCCATACTTTCACACATGGTCAAAAATATGTAGTCATATCTTCAGTGAATTTCAACAAAACTGAAATATGTACTGTAAATAAGCCACTGAGGGCCAAACAGGCAAAGTTTTGTCAGACATGCTTTCTGGGTAAAATAAAACACAGTCTAGTGCGCTGTACTTTGGATTTGGCATTAGCAGGTTTATGAGAACACTCAAAGCAGTGCTAAACAAATGTATCGCAAGCCTCGCAGAAAACAGCACTCTCACTCTATAGCCCCCCCCCACACACTCTCCCCACCACACTGACCATGCATTTTTGTTATTGTCAGAGAAATGGGAGATGATGGACTGAACCCCAAATCCAGAACTCCCCCCTGTACAAAATCAATTTGAAAAGAATGTATGCACGGTGCATACAGGATTATAGCTGCTGGTGCTACTGATTGAGTGCCGCTGGCAATCTTCCCAAAAACTGTTCCAGAAAATACATTCTAAAAAACCTTACGCATTTGGTGAGACAACACAGACAAATAAGGACAAGTTCCCCTGATGACTCAAGTTCTTACTTACTGCCTTAGAAATATAAAGCATAAACACATTGTTATCTTTCTACATTCATTTTCAAAACATTACATCTGAAATAATGATTTCACAAGTGCTAAATTGTATAGGACTAAATAATTATGACTATCACAGATAATATCGCAACCAAACACACAGCATCCACAGCACACCTGCATGAATTACTACCATGTGCTTTTTGACAATTGATTGCAATGTCAAATTATGTGGAAACAAGTTAATAGTTATAAAATGAGCAAATCCAGGACATTTTACTTAAATTAGCAATGATGCAAGATCAAAGAAAACGCTACACATTAATAAGTAGTTTTCAGTGAGAACAGGAGCCCATGGGATGTGTCGAGTTGAAGGAGATAAAGACGCAACCCACAAACTCAACATCTCTGTGGGTAATTACAAGGGACTTCAGGGGCTCTTTGTCTGCGGGAAATGAGTTGCGCGTCATGTAAGAACCAAAACAGTCTCTGGATTCATTAGAGGCCATATCTAAACAGGGAATAATAAAGCACTATTAGTGTAGCTGTGCCATGGCTAGGCTTTCGCTGATTTTATACAATTACTCAAGGAAAACCAGACATGCACAAACAAGGCAGTAATGACAAGTTATCAAGGGAACATGTATCTAAAGGGAGTTTCCTAGTGAGGGTTTTTTCAGCTCGGTAACAACAAGAGCAGGGAAATAATTCAAAGAAGATGGCCTCTCTTATGATATTCAGTTTGTTTTTATTTCATGAAGCCATTGAACACTTTACTGTATATCATAATATATAGGTCACACAGGATATTTGTGCAAGCAAGACTTGCAAGACTTCCTCTGACAGCACTGAAGGTGATTTTATATCATACTAATGCTGGTTTATACAAGGCAATCAGTCCCTTGTTGGGTATTTAGAACTTGGCTTCAATACAGTGTCACCTTCTGGCTCAGGGGCTGAATGGAGCCTTACTACTAACTCCCCTGCATAGCAATGACAGAGAGGACACCAGTGAGGTCTCGTTGATTTCCGTTACATAATTGTAACATCCATTCTGAAGGCTTACTGATCGTTCAGTGTAGTCGCTAAAAACATTTCCCCCAAGCTACACCTTTGCATACACGTACGATATTTTACCCTCCCCACATTTCATTTGCTATGTATAATATTTATAGACTACAGTTTTATCCCAGCTTGACTGAGATTGAGATCTTTGATTCAGACAAAAAAGAGAGAAGGTTAATTTAAAGCCACACTAGTGCATGTGTAGACACAATGAATGTGCTGTGTCTGCACAGTGAACATGTGCACAGTGAACAGTAAGCGTTTCGGAGGGTAGCAAAGCACAAATAGAAAATCAAAAGTTGTTGAAATTTAAAGTGAAAGTTTATGTTTTACTTGTATTACTTATAAAAGAAGTTGTTGTGCAAGGTGATCCACAAAGAAAAGCTTGTGTATTGCAATGAAAAAACAGCATGTGGCTTTATGATTACCCTTATAGTGACTATAAGTGAATATAAAAGAAGAAGAGCAGTGATGACAAAAGAAATAAAAAAGGAAGAACCAGCATACCAAAGCACAGGAAAGAGGTTGTTGTAACAGCTTTCAAGCAAGAGACACTGGAGTAAGAAGAGAGGCCATTCCCTTTCTTCCTCTTCACCCCTCTTTCCTTTCCTTTCTGATCTGACCCTCACCATCAACCCCACTACTCCCCCTCCACCCTCCCCACCTTTACCTGAGCCTCACATTTCCCAAGGGGTGTTAAACTCACTGCCACTGTTTGATTTAGGCAGGTCGGGTGTCAGTGTTCACTACAAGCCCATGGTGAACTATGAATAATGGATCTGCCACAGGTCTGAGTCCCCATGGGACTCCCAGCTGCCCCCTCCCCTCACTCCTGCTGTGACTGGAATAGTCAATGTCCCATTAACAACCAATGATTCATAACGATTCTCACTGCCAGTGCACGGAAACAGGAAATGTGAAAGAGAGATTGTTGATGGGAGGCAGATGGTGGAGCCTGATATATGTATTTTACTTGTTGTTTGCATTCTTAAAAAAATTATCAGAGGATTACTAAAAAAATATCCACTTTAAGGCCATTAGTCATATGGCCTTGGTGAAGGAGGAAAGGAAGCAACTTTTTTTCTCTCTCGTGGTAATAATCTGGGCAATGGACTTCAAAGAATACGCAACAGCTTTTTAAGCTTTTTCATGTACATGTGTTATGATGGTTGCTTAAAGGATTTCAAGACTTCTAGCTTCACTGTTATCCAGGTCATAAATCTCAAAGTCCTACCTCAAGCTTCAAAAGTCCCTGTAGCTTGTTTATATAATCTTTTTGTTGATCCTGTCCCTCAAAGTTCTGCAGTAAGGAACAAATGTGTGAAGGCTCTGCTTTTACAATGCAATGTAAGTGAGTTTTATGATTCATGTTGAATGACCCTGATAAAAACATATTTGAAGAAAAAGTAAGTGTGCTCTACAAAAACATGTTGATGTTGTCAATTGATGTGCAAATTAATGCACTTTTAAGTCTAAGAGAATGACTGTAATTAACAGTATTAGTGCATGATGGAGTGTGGAGTATGCCATGTCTCTGTATACAATAGTGGAATTAACATATTCCCATGCAACTCGTGTTACAGCAGCAGCCATAATCAGCCAAGATCATACAAAGATCATATGAAGGCGAATGTGAACGTGTTTGTGTGAATGTGTGATATAAAACACATATTTGCAAGGCACTCATTATTATTTGATGTAGTTTGTGTCACTCTGTATATGGTTAACAATAATTTAAAAACAGTACTTTGAATTGAAAGGGTTTGGAAATGAGATTAGGTACTGTATGTCAATGGGTTATCAGCTACACTGCAGTAAAATTAAATGAAAAAAATTAAATGAACTCATATTTAACAACAATTTAACAACAATGCAAGGCTACACAGTATATTCCAGTGCTTATATATAGTGTCATATACGTCAGTCATATAGTAAACAGTCATAAAGATGCACCAATAGAATGACATCATACTGCAATAACACTTCCACTTTGACCCAACAGATTATCCTCAGAAGCAACATGATCAATCTCATCACAGACAGGGATATTTACTAAGGTGATTGGAAAGGAACATATACTAATCTGCTGCAACTATAGCAGCCTGCAGGTGACATTACATTGCACTCTCATTTAACCTTTCACTCCCTTACTCTCTTTTTCATCAGTCCACTTTTCTCCAAATCTGTCACCTCCACCTCTTAAATGAACCAGGGGATAGTTCTTTCATCACACTTCCTTTTCTTCATACTCCAAAATTGAAGGAACAGAAATCCATTTTTCTAATTTCTAGAGTTAAGATGAATTTAACCATCTGTTGTGGTGAGCCGCTGGTTTTAATACCTGTTACATGTTTATCTCTTTAGGGGCTTCAGTACAATCCAGTCTGTGAAGCCCAGAGTGTAAGGACAGAAGACAGAAAGGCTGGCAAGATGTGTTCATGGGAATGCACGTTCCCACACACACACACACACACACACACACACACAACAAACAAACAAACACAAAGGAGCAGGTCACAGAGCCCACCCGTACTATCATCAGTGCATTATTACAACCACAAAAAAACACAAATAACAACAAGTTATTCTGGGGTTCTATCTTGCTAGTAATGGCGAGCATATTCAAAGGACCATGACAGGTGCATTCACTGTTGTCATTCAGACTGACAAATCAGTCCCTGTGGACTCTAAAGCCTTTCAGCCATCACAAAGACCCAGACCCAGACCCCCCCCCCACACACACACACACACACACAGAGGGTTTCTTTGTTTTTGCATCAAACACTCACACACACACATACAGAGTTGAGAATCCATTACAGAAAACTGACTTATATAAAGCCTACAATGCCACATAATCCCCCAATACGTATGCAGGTAAGAGAGCAAATACTCACATAGCTGGAATCTGTCTGTCAAATGGCACCCCCACTAGTTACAGTGCAATGGAAGAGTTTGTGGGATAATGGGCATACATGATGCTGCTTCACTCAGTTTTGAGCTTGGGAACCAATTTAGACAAATATGCTTTTTGAAGTCTATGTAGCCCTAAGTAGGTGGCCAATACAATTTTGAATTTAGTTGATTCAAGAGGGTGGGGGGGGTTAACTTCCAGTTCATATAAGTTTTAAAAACAAAAAGCATGGGTTTGTCTGTTAGGCCGAAGGCCCAGTATACAACATTTCATTGAAAGGCATCTTATGTTTCCCAATTACCATTGCAAAGCTGGTACAGGAGTCAACAGCATACTTAAAAAACACATACATGGCACAAACATGCTAGCACAACATAGAGGGAGCTCAGAGTCGAAATCAATTCCTCTAATACAAATTACAAGTGAAGGTGTGCGGTCTGCTTTCAATAACTGTACTTACAGATGGGAATCAGCATTGACAGTCAAGTGCTTTGTCCAATCATGATCAGATGAGCAAGGAGCTTAGGAGCCTAGGAGGAGAAGATTCAGCAGGGATATGTGTTAGCTCTGCTTTTCTAAACGCTTAACAACTGAAAACAGATTAGCTGGTTGCAAAACCCATTTACCATGTTTTGCTAATAAAATGCCTTGTAAATATTATAGCAGTATGGCTGAATTGTTAAAAAGTCTGATGAATGAACAGTAAACTGGATGGTTGGAAAGACTTAATACACAGATGAAAAAGTGGTCTGGGCAACTAATAGACTGATGGCTGGTTCGTAATCTCACCTTTCTTCTCCTACCTCTTTAATGTCCTTACTGGCTGGAGAAGAAAACTGAATGGTTCAGAAACTGACTGGCTGGGTTAAAAATCTGCTGGTGTAAGATTGTGGGGCATGCTAAACTACAAACTGTCATGATAAATGATGACCATACATGTTTTAGTGCCAAATGTTCTTATCAATACAAGCTAAAGGAGGTCTGAGCATAAATGCTCAGTTTATCAGTTCTATTACAGGCCTTCCAGAGGCATCAAGCGAGGGCAATAAATACACAGGTACTGTAGAGTTACAGTGCAATACCTCATCTCACTTGATAGATCTCTAATAAACAGTGCATCCCTCACAAAAAAGAATGATGCTATCTATTTCAATGTCTTCTAAAGTACAATGTCTCACATACCAAAGAAATCACCACAAGAGCCTGACGCCGCTGCAATAACATAATTTACACCTCTTTATGTCCTCTTCTGTTATATTTAACATGCATGTGTTTTAAATGGCAAATCTCTACCTACATTTTCAAGTGATAAATCACATGAATAATTAAAGGGAAAATGAAAAAGAGCAATGTGAAATGAAATATGTATTAGGGAATTTTCTTTACTGCAAACAGATTAAATATTAGCAATTATGTAGCCCACTGCATGTGATGTAACTGTAGTGGTAAGTCAACATTGCTTAATTCAAACAAAACATTATAGCAAATAAGTGATATAAAGATAGCAACGGATATTGATTCAATAATTAATCCATCATAGTGGCAAACTAAACATTTTGACTGAGACATTGACTTCTGAGGCCGTAACAACAACTTATCACACACCTTTAAAACAACTATATGGACAATTTCATATTTTGTTTAAGGTAAAACTGTCTTTATGCAAATATGTCTCCACCACTAATCCAAATATGGTTGCACCACAGGCAAAAAAATGATTAATTGTAATGTGGACACAACGTGCAAAGATTACTCACTGTCTCAAGAAAACACCCCCACTTTGGGCTGATAGAGATAGATATAGGTATACAGTATTGAGATATTTCTCAAAACCCATCGCACAACAAATATGTGGCTTGAAGTTCAGTTTGTATGGTTTAAACATGTTTTCATCCCTAACGTTACCTCAAAAAGGATTTCTTACAGGCCTACCAATCTCCAATCATATTAGCTCGCTAGAAGCATAAGCTAACATAGCCTATAAACAACATACTGTATGGACACAAACAACCATAATACAACTTAGAATTACTGTCCATTGAGGGCTAACTTAATTTACAATAGATAAACAATGCATGCTCTTTGCACATTATAAGTAGGCTATTGGTCAGAACAACAAACATCCCCAAAATGACCATGGCCAACTACTAGCTGTTAGCAAGTACGTAGTAGCTACTACGGTTAGCTAACATTATGGTTGCTAGTTTCATCAACCATATAAACATAGACAGCACTTATTTTTACACTACTACATTAGATTGGAGAAGATCTTACTCAGCAGGAAACTGCTCTTTTATTCCTGTTAACACTAGTTGCTTTCTTTGATTTATCTTTGATTCAGCAGCGCTGACAGCTGGTTGCTGACATGAGAGCTAGGAGTGAAGCTGTGTAAAAAAAAGAGGGACTTGAAATTTCATGTTGTGAGCTTAAGACTATCTTATAGCCTACAGCCTGTACTGTGTCTTTTAATATTACAGTATTTTGCCATAGTGAATGTGATTGATGAGCTAGCTAGCCTAATATTAGCTGCTGATTGTAGCCAACTTAGTTAGCAGAGCTTAGTTTGACAGACATGTGATGCTTTCTAAAATGTTAGCCACACAAAGTCCTGGTTATTGTTAGCTGGCTTGGTGTGCTAGGTTTGAGAATGGACAACTCGACTTCAAGTTTAATAATAGATCATGGTTATCCCCTTTCTGTGGCAACGTTACACGTTCAATACCACAAAAACGTAGAGATGAGATATCATGTTTACAATCGTTGAAGTGTACCGCTATTGGGTAATCCCGGTCATTTCTCCGGTGAGTGCTTTTGTGTAAGCGCAATCCTTATTCGCTGTTTTACCTGTCTAGTAGTTTTACTTACATAGACTAGACCACATGGGCATGTCAAGATGTACACTATGTGTGTAGAGGCACAAGTTATGGCAATAGCTTGTTATTGTGTGGGGTGCGGAATGTCTTGTGAATATTGTTATATTGTAGACGGCTACCACAGCGGTAATTGCCAGTGGGCAATGGACTCAGAAGCATTTGTGAGGCTTTTCTCGGCTTGTATCTGGAGTAGTCTGCACACCAGCAGATCTATTAAGTTTTTTTCGCACTTATGGACGGATAGCGACATGTCTTTTATTATTTCAGAAGGTTCGGTGTCTGATTTCAAGATATGCTGATACTTTTTAAAGATCGGATATAGTATATGTGGGTGTGGAGAATAGGATGTATTGCATGTGACAGAGAATTTCTTCTCTTTTCTGTTACTTTTTTTAAGAAGATCGGATCAAGGCTTTTTTAGGGCTGTCACATAGGCCTTTTCAACCCATTCTGCTGGATAGCCTTGCCTTGAATCTCTCCTTTTTGTCCTGAGCTTTCTCTAAGTAGTTGTCTATAAATTCTCCTTAATCAGAAAAATTTACTTTTGGGGAGGCGTCTCTTAAGCATGGTGGGATGAAAACTACTGGCAAAGTGTAGGGGTTTTTTGTCTGTTTCTTTGCGATACAGTGTAGTAGGTAAAATATCCTCTTTTTGTACAACCCACGTATCCAAGAAATGGACCTTGTCTTGGCTGTATTCCATCATAAATGTAAGGTAACCATTGAAGCTGTTCAGCAATCTTAGGGATTCCAGTAGGTCTTCCTCTGAGCCATGGCAAACCACGTCATCTATGTATCTATACCATTTCAATATTCTAGGCAGATGTATATTTTTATCAGAATTTAAGACATAACTTCTTTCAAAAAATCCAATAAATAAATTGGCATAGTTAGGTGTAGATATTGACCCCATACTAGTGCCATATACCTGTACATAATAGTCAACATTGAACATTAAGTATTTTTTTTTCATGACCAGAGCTGCCAAGTCTATCAATAGCTCATCAGGTGAAAAGGCGGAATTATCCCGTTCTCTTAAATAGAAATCCAAAGTTTCCAGACCGTTGTGTGGTATGTTAGTGTATACTGTCCAAAGTTACTAAAAAAACTTTATCGGGTAGATCTGTAAGAGGCAAGATCTCATTTACGAAGTATGTGGTATCTTTTATATATGCTGGTAAAGTTTGTATGTGGGGTTTCATGAAGAAATCCACAAACTCAGATAAAAGCACCAGTAAAGAGTCATTTTGGGTCACTATAGTACGGCCAGGTGGATCAGTCAAAGTCTTATGTCCTTTTAGTAATGTATAAAAACAGAACGGACTGGGTACTGGCAATATAGAAAATCAAACTGAGATTTAGAGATTCAACTGTTTTCTTTGGCCCTTTCCAAATAGATTCACACTTCTTTTTTGGTAAGTGCTACTCGGCTCAGATTTTAATCGTTTGTAGAACTTTTGATTGGAGAGTTGGGATATACAGTAATTTCTGCCTTGTATTTAGTTGTGTCTTGGATACAGATTCCCACACCTTTATCAGCAGGTGTAATCCACTTCTTTGCCGTTGATTAATTCTGTGAGTGCCTTCTTTTCATTTTCAGTAAGATTATTTCTTCTTTAACAAAAGTTGCTGGTAACCCTTGCCTTTTCAGACTCACCTACCATAGAAAAGAGATGTGCAAAAGCGCTTTCAAAAGCAGCGATTCAGATAGGTATGCAAGAAAAATCTCCATGGTCCTCAATACTCTATGACTCTTAATTTTAAAACAAATAAGTGATCATTTATAGACCCTTACTGTGATAGTATACCAATATGCACTGGGGTCAGTCTGCTTGAGTTTTCACGCTAAATCAGATTATGGTCAGGAATTCATCAATTAAGATATCTGTGCTGGACAACAAATTCAGCATTGAGTATTCAGCTCAACATCTCAGACAAATAGCTGATAATGCTGAGTTATAACTCTTTTTTTATAGGAAAAGCATAATCTTCACAATACCTCATAATGAAACCCCGGACATGTACCCAATGTGACAACAAGTTGTATTATTAAGAAGCTGTGAAACTTTTACATAATCCTTATGGCTCCCTTGGAAGCCATCAATGAGAAAGTTGTATAAAAATCAAATATATGGATATTTGTTTATACTAGTTTTGCCTTAATTCATCAAGGGTTTTAGGATAAAATGCTCTGCTCCTATATTTGAAAATTTTGTCTATAGTCACCTGTTCTATATTAACACTGGGCAGATTACACAGCTTTTTCCTTTGGGTGATGTCTACGATCTGTCTGGTTCTGTATTCTTTGTCACAATCTATATTTTTGTCTTGTGCACTCAGTCTGTTTTTGTCTCCTTGTTTCATATTTATTTTTCAATTCTCCCTCTGTCTGGATCTGTAGTTCACAGTGACTCAGTGGTTAGAAATGTGGCCTTACATCAAGACAAGTTTAATCATAGTTATTTGACATGTTCTCTCCATATGTGTGTGGGTTCCCAACTTGTGCTCCATTTTCTTCCCACACCATGAAGTTCCCTGTAGGTATGCATGTCTTTGTCTGGTTGCCTAATGCATGCTGGGATAGGCTCCAGTATAAACTCTTTAAAATGGATGGATGGATGATGTTTGTGCTTCTTTCTCTTGGTTCTTTTGGTCTCATGCAACAACCTGGAACATTTCAAACAGCCTCAGCGCTGCTCCTAAACCACCATTTGTCTGCTTTACTGACCACTGAGGTGCCATGTTGAGTAATAGTGATGACGTATTAAGGTTTATTCCAATGTCCAATTTAAGCCCTGGTGAAAGAGCATGGCTCATAATTTCTGCTTCCATTTAACCACTGCAGGTTTTCATCCTCCTTCCGACTTTCCCAACTGACAATGTAAAGTTCAATAAACTTTGTGTGTGCACTTGGTAAAAGCAAATAAGCTCAAAATGTACACAAAATGTAAACAGGCACACTTTGGTTATGACTTATTGATAACAATGCTAAGTACAAGTCTAACATCTATCTTCTTTATCTCATTATGTCCTTAGAGCCAAAGAGCACATGTCTTTTAAAACCTGCATTTGTAGAGTGGCACTCGTCAGCTATTCTAATGATATTTTCTCTCTGTATATTTGACATTTATTAAGGACATAAATAAATCATTGAGTTGATGGTTTTTACCAGGCAGAAAAAGGAAGGAGTGCAACATGTAGAGAAAGTATAAGAAGACATGCTTGAAATACTAAAATGGACTGACAATAAATCAGTAAACTAATTCTATTGTTCATGGGAAAAAAACAGAAGGAAGAGAGGCAATGACGTGGAAGAAGTGGGAACTTTGGAAGATGGAGAGAATGATCGTGTGCTTTTATTGTGTGTTTGTAAGACTGTTTAATATATTCCCAATCTACAGACTTTCTGCAGTTTTGTGAAAAAGTATGCTAATAACCCAATTTTCAATTGAAAGTACATTTCACATTTTATTGTAGAAATAATGCTAGAGAAGTTCAAACACCAACATTTTAGCTGCTCTGGGGAGCATTTGTTTTTACTTTCTTGTACTTCTTGTCTTACCTTTTCTCAAAATGTGCAATTAAGAAAAAATAGTATAATTAAGAGCAGATGGAAAGCACAACCACGGAAGAAAACACATTTATGAACAATAATCCAAGCCATGATTAACAAAATAAAGACTATTTCAGGGGTGATGTTGGGTAATCAAGGTAGCTAACTTTGTAGGTTGACTACTCTTGTGCAACTATAAAATTGGGTGAAAACTGAAAAGTGATTGTGAGACTCAAGGTCATCCAAACAGTGCATCACTCTATTGTTAGAAGCTATAAAAGCAAACCAGAAAGGAGGAAAAAACAGAAAACAATTTCAGTATCAGATTGGATCATGTAGTGCATGACACCCTCAAGAGTATGTCTCTTCCCAGATTTGCAATCCTACAAAAACCTTAAATCTCTCAGAGGCTCAGCCAACAAAGTTAGTGAGGTTACAAAGCAGATCTGCCAAGAAGGTTTGGAAATTTCCCTCTTCAGCGAGCTGAGGCTGAGCTGGGGAGTAGTGTTGACTAGACTCTAAAACATAGATAAGTTGGGCTTTTAGATAAAGATTTATGGTAGTCTGGTTTGAAATATATTGAAACAGTTGCTGTGGTTGTGTCATTTTAAGCAGGGATAGTCCCTTACTGGGAACAACACAGCCTCAGTAGTCTTTAGGACTCCATAGTGCATGCTACTTCAACTGTATTCATATAAGGTGATTTGAAAACACTAGTTATCTGAAAAGCTCTAGAGTAAATACATAAAATAAGAGATAGCGAGTGTGTGTGTGTATGTGGGGGGGGGCATATTGTCAAAGGCCTCTTGAACTGGATGGTGGTTGTCTGGAAATTAGAGAAGCGAGTGACTGACACAATCGTACCAAAATGGTTCCACTTAAATCTTAATTGCAGAACAACAGTGTGATCTGCAATTTTGTGCACAGCACATGTATATGTATTGCAACATGAGTGCTCATTTACCAAAATTATAGGAGACCACGGTCCCATCCAAATGAGCAAGTGCATATGCCACCGACAGCATGACTGTACCAGCTAAATTCACTGAACATCAACAAGAAATTACAAGCTTCAGTGGGTTATTCGGTGCACGTGTTTGGCTTTTTTATGTATTGTTTACACATTGCTGATTTTGCTGTACTCACATTATATGTCTTAGAGAATTTATGATATGAAGATGTCACATCTGTTTTTAATGGTGCACAGCTGCATGCACAAATAGTAATCCGGGGCCACGCTGGGATTTACTGATGATACATATCTTTCTAAAGATTAAACCTGTGTGTGTGTGTGTGTGTGTGTGTGTGTGCGTGCGTGCGTGCGTGCGCACGTGTGTGCACACTAGAGTTGCTACAGTTCAGGGCCTGTGTCTCATCTTTGTTTCTACGGCATAATGGGCTTTGTACTGTAAGATAATACCCAAGAGACAAAACAATACTTCTGAGCTAGATTGAAGCCGTCCTAGTTGCAGCACCGCTTTTGCTTCGAGCTACGTCTATGATTGGAAAACCTGGATTTACCGTCAAATGATATTAATCGCTGCAGTGGTCCTTTTCACGTTATCATCTCCTCTCTTTTCAATCACTAAGCTCTCAGTGTCTAAACTATTTTCTCTGTACCTCCTAATTCACTCCTACAATGACACTCAATGTCAAAATAGATACATCTGCAATGTTTTTCTTTATAGCAGCAGAAAAGAGAGACCTTGGCAGGATTCAGTAGTAGCCATACCTATGAGTAGCCAGTCAAACCGTTAATAGGCTGTTTTCCTTCTTCTCTTAAATAAAAAAGCACCAGCATAGGCTTTTGTTAAAAGATACATACACACACAGTACATTTATATATCAACTTAAATAACTGATATTGATTCAGACCTGTATTTCTGAAATACAAAACAAACATGTGAAGGCCTACCTGTACTTTGATTTAACCATAATATTGAGGGGGGTATAACAATCTTTATGTACTTTCTTAGCATCCCAGTAGTGACAGAGAAGTAGCCTTAGCCTACTATTTTTCTGCTTAAAAAGACGTGAAGCATACTAGGTTTTCACATTAAAAACACTATCTCCCAAAGGCTCCCCTGCTGGAGCTGCTCCCCCCCCCGACCCAATACCGGATAAGAGGACGAAGATGGATGGATGGATGGATGGATGGATGGATGGATCTCCCAAAGGCTTGAATGATGTGTTCAACTTAAATATCATGTTGTAATACATTAGATTTTTTATTTTCTTTCTTATTTTGGCTTCTTCATCATGTACGTATGTATTTGAACTGATCAGATTGTATATTTCTAGTCAGATTTCTAAAATCTGTTAATGTATATGGTTGTCAATATTCCGACTGTGTTAAAAGAGAACTGACATTACCTCTATATGTGTGTTACTCACAGATGGTGATGGAAAGTTTTAGTGATTAAATGACGTCACCTGTGAGCAGATTCTGATTGGTTCAGAGTAGTCAACCAAACTACTTGAGCGCACAATTCAATGTGAAATGTAAATTCACCTGAGGAAGGTCTGTGACCAAAACGTTTTGAAAATAAGTATTTGCAAGGCTAATGGACAGTGTGCAAGCTTCTTTAGCAAATCTTGCATACCTATGCCTTCTAAAGGCAGTAAAAAGTATTTTTTTTAAATAATTTTTGGGGCATCTTTTCCCTTTATTAGAAAGTGACAGTGGATAGACAGGAAAGGTGGGAGAGAGATGGGGGATGACATGCAACAAAGGGCCGCAGCTCAGACTCGAACCTGGGCCACTGCAAAGGACTCAGCCTACATGGGCGCATGCTCTTACTGGGTGAGCTAGACGTCCCCCCCAATTAAAAGTATTTTATCAAGAAAAATTTGTTTAGAGCTTAAATTGGTCAGCCAATACATGCAAAGTTCCTAAATGTTTATCCAAGTAGGAAATGTTTTCACAAGGGAAGAAACTTTTGAATGTTTCAGCACAGAGGCTTGCTGTATTACTCTAAATGTTTATGATGTATCTGTGTATGCATGCTCACAGACTTATCTGTGAGCATGTTGGTGTGTGTCTCGGGAATTTTTGAGTGTGTGTAAGCTTACTTTGCCCAGCAAAAGCTAATACCGTTAGTAAGACTGTACGACTATCCCCAAGATGTGTTCCCAATACATAATTCAGCAAACGCATAAAAACTTAAAAGTTTGGATCCTTATTGGTGTTTGTGTTTATATGTGGTAGTGGGTGGCAGATACTGTATATGCTTTAACTGAAGAAAGGGCAATGCACCAAAAGGGGGGTGGGGAAGAGAGGGAAGAAAAAGCAGTATGAAGACAACATCGAAGCACACCTGAGAAAGTGACACTTTAACCTCTTGGAGGAGATGGCTTTCAACAGAAACCTATGGAGCAAGATGGTCTATGAAGACAAAGCACAGCAAGAAACACAGTGCCACTGTGGAGAAGGGACAACAAAGAAAGGAGAGATCGACCACCATAAGCACTCCACTAACTAACACTACCATCACCCACACCTGTCCCCATTGAAACAGAACCTGTGGATCCAGGATTGGCCTCTCCAGCCACCTGGAGACCCACAAATGACCAGCCCACCAAAAGACTTCAGGTCATCACCTATTGTGATGCCAGTAAGAGGGGAAAGCATTAAGGAGTATTTTTCTAAAACATGGCATGCACTCATACCTAAACAATCATCCATCCCATTCCCACAGAGGAAAATTCCACTGCACAATCAAACTTGTGATTTTTGCATCACATCGTACTTTAAATGGGTTCATTTTCTCATGCCTGAGAGATTTGGTCCAACGTCTCAGTGTCACTTTAACCACGATTGTTTAAGTACATGTCTTGTCCATTATGCCTCTGCAAGGTGCTAAGAGCATCCCATTGGAAAGCAACTAAGTTCCACTCCCAAGCAGTCCCTAAAAGAAGCTGTAATAAGATTTATTACTTTGCCCGGAGGAAGTGATATCCATGCAGATTACAGGCACATTTCTTATAGTGCCACTTAACACAAACCTGCTGTTCTCTGTCAACCCAGATACATAACTGTTATAGATTCTAACTGTGCAGTTAATACAATATTGTATGTAATATTGTAACTCTATGAGTTCTACATTATGTAAATACCAGTATTCATTATAATGGTACCAATGCTATTTATCATCTCCCATTTTCAAAGCTGAAAGCAAGAAGGGAAAAACGCTACAATTGAATTGTCTTTGAAGTAATTTACATGTTTTCTATATTTTGACATTCATACAATTATACTTATTTCCCTTTACATCAATATTATGACTACTATAAATTCCTATTCTTTTTTAAATTGACACATATTAAATACTGTACCCTGTGACTAACCAGACAGAGAAAATATCACTATGCTAAGCAATGAGATAGATAGATAGATAGATAGATAGATAGATAGATAGATAGATAGATAGATAGATAGATAGATAGAGAGATAGATAGATAGATAGATAGATAGATAGATAGATTGATAGATAGATAGATTGATAGAGAGAGAGGACAAGACAAAGTGTCTGAAGCTCGTGTTAGCCACTTGCTGGAGCCAACTGCCTGTTGCTTGGCTGCAATTTTGAAAAGCTTTGGATTGAAATTTTGAATATACAAATTCTGTATTGATGTCTGCTCATTCATCCATTGTCTTATCCATGTATTCCTACTCAGGGTCACAAGGTGCTGGAGCTTTTCCCAACATAGATTGTACAGAAGGCTGGAAAATAACCATGACAAGTTGCCAGTTCAGATGGAGATAGACACTCCCTTGCAGTTAAATTCCCATCTATGGACATTCTGTAGTCGTTAACCAAACCTTACATGCATGAATCTGAACTACAGCAGGTAACTGGGGCAGCTGGAGGAAACCCAGGGGTGTGGATTCCTTTTTCTCTTAGCATCAGTTCTAACTATTGAGCCACAATGCTGCACTTGTGTGTATACTTAATGAATTTCAAACATTGGGAAAAATCTGTCACAAAGGCAAACATCTGGAATTTATGCCTGCCACCGTTTCTTCTAAAAGACAATTAAGCGTTAAACTTACTGAACCAGATTAACTAATTAAAAAGGTTTATTTCAATAATGAAGTGTTTCATGGTCTACTTTGTAAGCTAACTAGACTACAAAGAGAGATGTTTTTTCTATTAATGTGTACCTACGTCCCTCTGTAGGTCTTTGAAACTGGTAGCCCATAATACATCCCATTTCAGGGACACTGATTGTCAATGAGCATCTTGAGTCTGCAAATATGCCATCTCATACTGGCAGTAGATAATCGGATATGAGAAAAGAGCTGAAAAAACATGAACTTCCCCTGTGAAACTGAATGAAAGTCATATTTACTGGCATTACAGTCCTTTGACTTGCAGAGGATACAATTGCAAGTTGCATGCATAAATCTGAGAAATGCAAACAAAACAATATGATAATAACTAATTCTTCTTCCCATCACCTCTAAGCCTTTGTTCACTTTAATCTCTTGCATACAAAAAAAATCCCCTCACATCTGTGTGCAAATGTGTGCATATGTGCATAAGAATGTTTGTGTGGTGAAACTCTGCACTTGTGTGACTCAGTACACATCAAATATTTCAGCCTAAAAATGTGGATGACTTTCCCTACCTTGGCAGCCTTTATCCTTCCAAAGCCGACACTGATGCAGAAATACACCACCGCATAAGCTCTGCCAGAAGGGTTATGCCAGACTCCAAGGAAGAGTCTTTGTGAACCGTGACATCCAGGTGAAGAACTGCCAGTTTACAAAGCAGTTGTTCATCCCACTCCAGCGAAGAGGCAAAAACTAAGACCAGCAGACCAGCTACAGAAGGCAGATTGAATACCTGGAACCCATTACCAGAGATGGAATCCTGTCTCCAGGAAATCATGCACATTGACTCAGGAACAAAGAACAGCACACCAGGAGAACTGAACATGAAATACCTTTCTTCAAACATCAACGGTGTGCCGTACATTGAGTGTAATATGTTTATCCTTGTATTCAAAATGACACGTTGTGTCCCAAATCAAATCTTAGTATTCCGGGCTAAAAGGGTGCAAATACCATTCTAAAAATGAAAATTTTAAAATTTAAATCCAGATGCTATGTAGAGACTGAATGTCAAGTTTTTTTATTATCTAAAAATACTTATTTTTTTCCCATTTCAGTGTTGTGTACTGTTAAAATGCAAAAAAACATGTATCCCAACAATGGCATTAGTCTCCCTAAAGGTATCTACTTCAATTCACTGCCCAACAGTCCTTTAATTGACTGTACATTTGAAAGCATGGTTTCAGATTTTGTTTGAACTCTCCATTCAGTAGTACAACTTTGGTTTCACATGGCTGAAGAGGCCGATCCCATATCAACAGATTTTACGGCATTATAACAGGACAGATGGACTCAGAGTCTTGTTGTTGTCCATTTTTCTCCTCTTGTTGCTTAGTTTGTTGTTAGGTGGGAAATCAAAGTATCATGCTACTTTTAACATTTCGGGGGATTAAGGTTAGTTCCTTTCCTTAGTTCCTTTGATTTGAATAAACGATTACAACTTTTTTGCTGCTTTCAAATGTAAATACAATATTATCAGAGCACATCACATACACACTAAGGCACCAAATGGTTGTAAAATATATGGTGGCCATTTAGTGTCAACACAGTTATGTTTTAACTGTCTAAATGAACTGAAAAATAACAATAACACTGTTGATACTGATACCAATCTGATGTCTGCACCCAAAATATGAAGCCAGAGCAGGCAGGTGATTAGCTTAGCTTAAACGACTGGAAACAGCAGCAAGACTAGCTCCAAACCAAATTAAAAAGAATCTGCCAGCACCTCTAAATTTGTATTCCAAGTCCTACTTCATACTACAAGTTCTTTCAAACCACTGTCAACGTTTTTTTTTTATGTCTGTTTGTGTGCAAATCAAAACAAATGACATTTTTCCCCTGCTTCCTTTTTTTTATGCTAGGCCAAGCTAAGCTCCATGCCTGCTGGCTGAAGGTTCATATTTAGCGTAACACTGCTGCAACAGTAGCATAAAAAAAATGTATTGGTAGATTCATCACAAGTAAAAGCAGAAAAACAACTAGCTGAGTTTTCTCAGCAAAGCCACAGTCCTCTAAAATAGTTGGATCAAAGTGTTGCCTGTAACCCTCTTCTTAAAATTAGGTGCAACCAAGACTGGCAAATTTAGCATGGAGTCTGTCCACAGCTCCAGCTCTCTATCTCCTCCTACCTAGCGATTCCATCACAGAGCTCAAGAGTTAATATGGTTGATGCAGTCCCTGCCCGGAGGGAGTAATGAAGTGACTAAAGGCTGACCGGCCCTGACCGGCAACAAGACAGTGAGCAGTCAGGAGTGTGACTGTGAGAGAGAGAGAGAGAGAGAGAGAGAGAGAGAGAGAGAGAGAAAGAGAAAGAGAGAGAGAGAGTGTACTAAGCTGGCTGCGAATGAACCAGTCACCTAAAAACAGGTCCAGATCAATTAGTTGGCCTAATCGGTCCCCTCTCAGTTAGCCATAAACAACCCCTGGCTTACCCCTTTAACTGTCATTTTTACTGCCCATCTATCACTTTCATCTATCAGTGTCTCAATCTCTCCTTTTCTCTTTCTCACTCGCTCTGCCCTTTTTCCGTGCTATCTTTCTCTCCCCCTATGTCTGTCCGAGCCATCTCTCCTTCACACACCACATTTATGCCTCAGCTTGGTAAACGGTAATCAATGTCTCACAACTGTAGACTGCTTCATCTAAACGATTTTTCAGGAGGGCTGTGTACGCTTTGTGGGTGTGTGTGTGTGTGTGTGTGTGTGTGTGTGAGACACAGAGAAAGAGACAAAGGGACAGAGCGAGAGATAGAACTTTTACTGTATGCACACACATCAGTATTAAAGTTTTGCACGTGATTGTGTGTATCTAGAATTTGTGTGGGTCGGTGTGTGTATAAAATGTGTAAAAATGCTTGCCTGGAACTGGCACTGACTCTAGAAGCCCACAGTAATGCATTCACTTTTGGTACATAAATCACAATCAGCCCGTTCTGCCATCTGGGTTACTGCTACATGGCCCTTGTAATGTACACCCTGGTTAGACCACCGGCTGAATAAATGCATCCAGGATACAAAGCAGATATGTTTCTGGAAAGGACAGTAAGGTAGCTAATGCATGCCTTTTTTTTTGTGCCCATTATAAAATAGATTCTGTCTCACTTACCAGTTAACAGATGTGTATTTTGTATGTGTGCACACATACGTGTGTGCTTGCATATCTGCCAATCAGCTGATCTTAAATTAGTTTTATAGAGCCTTGTAAAAAAATGCATTGCCTCCTGTGATTTTCATCTAGATAGGTTTAGTAAATAAAGACTAAATGACAACAAAAGACTGCAACCACCACACTCTGAGGCATTTTCACAATAGCACAGCCATTTGTTTCAGCATGGCAGAAATCTAGAAAGCTTAACTCAAAAATTGTAAATGGTTCAGGGAGGTTCTGTTTATGAGAATATGAATAAAAATTAAGAACGAAATCATGCTTGGTGAGACTTAAGTTTAAAGCATGAATTTAGTTTTTCAATTGCTGATCTCTACACCAACCAATTTTCTTTGTATATTTTAACCTGCAAAAATCAATTTTCCAAACACATGGTCACTACAGGCCATGGTCCTTAGCCAGAAGTCCTGCCTCTTTGATGGATTCCTGTACAGATCAGCATCTAATTGGAAAATTAAAGTAATTGATTGGCTTTGGGGACTAGAGGCATTCCTCTTAATTTCCCAAACAGCAATTATCTCAGGATAAATGATAAACTGAGGCAAGTGGGCAGTCTCGCAAACACAGTTCCCCATGTACAAACTTACAAACACACACACACACACACACACACACACACACACACACAGACGTCAAGAACACAGACACCCTGAAGGAGTAAACTTCAGCATTTTTAACCTCAGCGAAGGTCACTCAGTAATATCCAAGCTTAAAGTGTACTGTAACCCCACAGTCACAAATCATATTCTGAGATATGAATCGCCGACAAGTCCGTTGGAGAATTGTTGGAAATAGGTTGTATTTCATCCAGATATCACAGAGATGAAGTGCCTGCCTCCCTACAAAACAAATATTAAGTTGGGAAGGAATAAGTAGGATCAATCTTGTACTTGTGATGTATGTATGGCAGTACAGTGTCTTTGAGATTGCAGAAAGCTACATGACAACACAAGGAAGCTTTTGTCTCTAATGGGCTACTATTTTTCTGTCTCTTAAGACGGACTGTCTTATGAGTTAAACAAACGACGTGGAATTAAATTGAAATGTCATGTACACAAATAATGTGGGTAGTTTCTTTATATAAATCGACTTAAAAGAGGCAACACATCACAATGAAATGTGTTTTGAGAAGCAGAATTCAAAGACACAGTAACAGAAAAGCATGTTGCACAGCATTTGGATCATGTCTAGCAAAATGTGTAAAATAAACAGGAAATAAACTGCTGTTGATGCTAATTAGATTTGTGAATATCCCTCAGATGCACGTAAAGATTAAAAAGGATTAAAATACGAAATGTAAATGACTTCACCTTAAAGATTTAATTAAAACAACTGATATGTGATATGTGCACATAATTGATAAACATAATTAACCAAGAGAGAGGACTGACCGTTATTATTCTCTGTATCAATACTTTAAATGTTTTCATGTACAACATCTGTATTATCATAAAGCCGGGTATGAATTCAATGTATTGCTTATTGATTAAAAAAAAATATATATATATATTGATGGTAGTCCGCTTGCAAGTCTGCATTTAGTCATTCAACAGCATGGTTTTAGTGCACAGTGGCACACATCCAACTTCCCTAAATGCATCCTGTTGGCGCATCAAGTGGCTGCAGTCCTAGGAAAGGCATCCCACTGTGCAGGAGGTTTGTGCAGTGTCAAAAAACATCCTTTCCATTTGGTCTACAGTGTTGTTACAATTTGGCTGACCTGCTTATTTACACACATGTATACTATTAATTGCAGGTAGCTGCACATTCTTAACACGGGAGTGTTACAATTTCCACAGCTATGCCACATGAAATGCATACGCTCACTATACTGCTGCTGCCCAATCTTAACCCTGCAGATTTCTCAGATACGTTGCTGTACAAGAAATGCATGCGATATAATTATCAATGCGCGGTCATATCGCAGCTTGTATAATCGGCCGGACACCATTTCCTACTTCATCGTAACCTGAAAATCGTTAAAATTAGCCCGTATACTGTCAAAATCATTTAACAGGATCGGAATCAAGACCTCCTGCGCAGCGCTCATTACCGACTGCACTAATTGTGTTACAAGTGGCAACAAGTTAGGCGGTGATGTTCAGCCTTTGAAGTGAAAAATAAAAAGGTTCAAGGAAATGCAAAAGCCCCCATTCTGCCACATACACGTACGCACAAAAAAGCCCAAATCACTGTGTATGCATTTGTGCAATTTCCCTCTATTGCAGGGCGCACAAAACTCCTACAGTGCAATGTCGAAAGACGCAAGTCCGGAGGAGTTGTATGTTACAAGACCAAGCCACGGCTCTGTGAACTTTCCGATTACATTCAAACACCCACTAAAGTCCTACCTTTGTTATCTTTGCCTTGACAAGTTGCAGTAAGATGCGATGACGGCAATTCAACTTGTCGCTTCCTCCCGGAATGAAAAGTGTACGATCCTCTGTGTGATAAAAAAAAAATCAGAGGGAGAGACGCTCTGTGCGCCCTTGTCTGCCACCGCGCTGCGCGTCTGGAGTCTCCGTTCCGAGAAGCGCAGGGAGAGGGACGGCCGAGGCGTTCTCGGCACGGAGCGGCGCGGTGTGGAAAGCCCCTGGTGGTGATGGAGGGAATCTACAAATTAAGAGGTGGAGGAGGAGAGAGAGAGAGAGAGAGAGAGAGAGAGAGAGAGAGAGAGAAAATGTAGTATATTGATCAACGGAGCCACCATAAAAAGTAATGGAGAAGCATTTTTATTTCAACCTTATTCTCTAAATACATGACTTCACCTTAGACTACACCCTTGTGCTTTTGACATAAATTGTATCAGCATGTGTATTCCTGAATTATTATAACCTATACAATTACAGTCAAACTAAAAATATGTTTTACGTTTGTTTGTGTATCCCGAAAGCAAACAAAAGCAGAGTGCTGAAACACAGCATGAATCCGTAACGTTCAGAGCTGAAAGGCATTTACGACTTGGGTTATGTTGCCACAGTTCTTTGTCGACCTTGTTTTCAAATATGATATGTATATATGTGTTATTTACTTGCACGGATTGTAACGTTTTATTTATTTTCTGTGCTGTGTTGTACACATCATTACAAAGAGTTAGGGGCCAGCTGCAGTAAAGAATTTCTCAATTTTCTCAGAAAGAGGAAATGAAGAAATGTTTGAGCACAATGGATTGTGATGAAGTCCAGAGGTGGTATTCAGATTCAGATGTATTTTCTTTGAACAAGACAAAAATGTCAAGCATGTCCATTTCCCCTGAAGTGATATTCCTGGTGTGTGTGGTGTGTGTGTGTGTGTGTGTGTGTGTGTGTGTGTGTGTGTGTGAAAGAGAAATATGCACAGATGGACAAGGGACAAAGATGTGTGAGAGAGAGCAAGAGAGCGAGAGAGAGAGAGAGCGAGAGAGAGAATGATAAAAAGAGAAGGAGACATTTCTGCTGTAGATTACCCACCGTCACAACCAGCTGGAGTCTCTCATAGGCTCAGTTGGCAAGGTTAGAAAGGTTAGGAAGGTTAGGAAGCTGATGTACCAACAAGGATTTTAAAAGCTGAGGCTGTTCACAGAGAGGTGCTGAACAGAGAAATCCCGAGGAGGCGGGGTGGGGCGGGGGTGTCAGAGGGTGAGAGAAAAAGAGAGAAAGAAATAGGTTATATTTATTCTCATGTTCATCCCTAGTAAGGACTTCACGACTGGCTGGCTGCAGAAGACATGTGAAATAATGTGTGGAATTTTGTTGCATTTTGGGAACCGACATAATCTTTTGTTGTTGTTAATGCATTTTGTCTGTGTTTGGCATGTGCTGGATTTTAAATTGATTTCATTGATTATTTTTTTCAGTGACGCTCTGTCTCTGATGGTCCTGAAATTGAATCATAGATGATGAATTGTGCCTCAAGTTGGTTTGAAGACATCCATCCATCCATCCATCCATCCATCCATCTTCATCCGCTTATCCGGTATCGGGTCGCGGGGGCAGCAGCTCCAGCAGGGGACCCCAAACTTCCCTTTCCCGAGCCACATCAACCAGCTCCGACTGGGGGATCCCGAGGCGTTCCCAGGTTGGAGATATAATCTCTCCACCTAGTCCTGGGTCTTCCCCGAGGCCTCCTCCCAGCTGGACGTGCCCGGAACACCTCCCTAGGGAGGCGCCCAGGAGGCATCCTTACCAGATGCCCGAACCCCCTCAACTGGCTCCTTTCGACGCGAAGGAGCAGCGGCTCTACTCCGAGCTCCTCTCGGATGACTGAGCTTCTCACCCTATCTCTAAGGGAGACGCCAGCCACCCTCCTGAGGAAACCCAAAGCGGTTTGAAGACACAGTGTTGATTTGATCTTTTCTAGCTAATGATACTGCTAATTGGCCTTTAAGCTGATATCCTTTTATATTTCCCTTCAGAGTTACAGTTCTTTTCTGATAGGTCTTCAAATTAATTTTTCAATATTAAAATTTGTTTTCACACATTTAGTCATAGCTGAAACACTTAGTTTGTTTGAAAATCAAATTGTCCCACAATTTCAAACTCAGTGAAACGACCACATTGAATTAATTTGATGTACATACACATGTATTTAAGCAAACAGTTTTGTCTTGTAATCATCTTTTTTTCGCGAAGCTCAACCTTTGCATTATGCTTCAGTATACTTGCTGTCCCTGGTCATTTCAAATAGCCGGCTCCCGGGATGGAAGTGCTGACTAAGGGCATGCCTCTTGAATATTACATTTTTCCTCAGCAGCGAGGTGTTGAAACACTGCCCGTGCCTATCGCTCAAGCCCGTAATGGGAACCGGAGACCAGCAGCTACAAACATAAATATCTGTGGCCATAGTACTGTAAGACACAACCAGCAGAAGATCAATACAGAGCTGAGAGAGAATGTGAGAGAGAGAGAGAGAGAGAGAGAGAGAGAGAGAGAGAGAGAGAGAGAGAGAGAGAGAGAGAGGCGAGGAACCATTGGTAAAATGTCCAGAGGTGGTACGGTTAGTGTTACCTGGATTCTTCACCAGTAAAATACTCTATCCCCCATGTGGACATGATTTTAAAGGAAGGTACTATTCAAAGGTTACTGAAGCAATCTATTTTTTTTCCCAATAAAGAGATGTTTCTGCCACACTTGCTCCTGTGGATTACAGCCATCTGCTCTTATGATTCTCTCCATGCTCACACTTCCAATATTGCTTTTGCCCAGTTCTAAAAGCCTATAGCCTACTAGGTCACAACCACTTCAGAGAGACCAAATTGCTTTATATCTTCTGTATTTGGGGGAAAACAGCTGGTTTAAAACACCTCTTGTTCATAGCTCTACAATATAAATCAACTTGGCATGATTACATGTACAGCACAGAGCAGCTACTTGCAACAGTTTAACTGTCAGATTATGTTACAATAGCAGGATCAGTCAGTATAAAATGCTGTGAGCAGCGGTTTACGGCCATTGCCAAATATTCCTGGATTTTAAAATGGAAGCCTGTAAAGAGCTGCGTCAGAGATGATTTAGACGGACTGATAGACGGCCTTTTGCACACATTTGCTTTTTGAAGCGTGACGGCTCCCGTAGCTGCAACATGTACTTTAAACTGCGTGGCGAGAGAGAGTTGATTGCAATACATGATCTCAACGCTAGATAGGAGAGATTCTTACACAATGTAGCTTAAAGCTGATTTATAGTCAACAGCATGGAAAAGTAATTTTTAAAATGGAAAAATGAGGTAGACAGTTGCTTTAAAGCTGATCCCAAATCAGCTCCATGGACAACTCCTCATTCCCTTAAAAACAGAGAGAGTGTTTGCTCCAAAGCTGATCCCATATCAGCACTACGGACAACTCCTCATTCTCTTACGACAGAGTGGGTTAAAGTTGCTTCAAAGCTGATCCCAAATCAGCACCATGGACAACTCCTCATTCCCTTACCACAGAGAGTGCCTGCTTTAAAGCTGATCCCAAATCAGCACCATGGACAACTCCTCATTCCCTTAAAAACTGAGAGTGTTTGCTCCAAAGCTGATCCCATATCAGCACTACGGACAGCATGAGTTATGTGTGCAACCCTTTTCACCAAACAGCATTTATATACATACTGTAGTAAGCCTTCCAAAGTGTTGCATTAGACAATAGTGACTTCTTTATCCTTTCTAGTGCATTCCCTATGGGTGGCCACAGTTCTAGTTGATGAAGCCACAAAGCACTGTTTAAAAATTGACATAAATCTCAAGAATTCTCTTTATTTAAAAATGACACAAGCAAGCTGAGTAAATTATACATGTTAGTTAGGCATATGTTGCAAGCCTATGTGGCATACTAAAAAAAAGCAATCAATAGCAAGACAAAATATTTTATTTACAAAGTGTTTAAAATATACTGCACAATCAAGGCAAGCAATGCATATGCGAAAAATATTTAAACTAATAAAAAACAACCAGTGGCACCAGCAAAAGGTGTAAGTGTAACTTTAAGAATATGATGCAGACACTTATTAGATGGCAAATTCTTCATAAGAAACTTAGGTATAATGGGGAAAAAAATGAAAAACACAAACAATCATGCAGTGAAGCATGCATATTTTTATTTAACCTTTATTTATACAGGTAATCTCATTAAGACACAGGGTCTCATTATCAAGAGAGATTTGACAATACACATACGTTAGAGACACACAAACAGATTACAATAGTATACGCAATGTGTACTATGTACAATATTCAAACAAAAGTGCTAAGTAGACTTAAATTATTTAAAACACTAAAGTACTGTGACCAAATGAGCAATTTTGTTTCCTTACAGCCCAACACACCAACTTCATCATATTTAAAGAAATATTTTAATATAGATTTGTCTGTGCTGTGTGTGAAATTACAAGGGCTGTGACTCATTAAAGGTTCACTCTAGCCATTGCAGGGCCATTTCAATTTAATTTAATTCAATCCAATAAACTTTATTTATCCCTGCGGGGAAGGTTTCATGGTGGATAAAAAATACATTAAAACAACACACACACAAACACACACTATAAAGTCTTACCATTTCACAAAAAATCATCTCAAAAGCAACAGAACTCTAATCAACAATGACCCACTTATGAGCTAAAATGCAATTTACAATTAATAAGTTCCAATCAAGTCTTAAGACTGTACAAGCATAGTTAGCAGTGAACTCCAAGATTCTGAGATTGTTAGGATAGGGGAGGTTCAGTTACCAGTAGCAACAAAGACATTTTAGCCCTAGAAGACAAATAGAAACAGAGCTCTCATTACTAGTAAATACCTCAGATTTCATGATAGATTAAAATAAGACACTGAAGCTCAGGCTATGAGGAATAAAAAGCTTCAGCGCAGCTCTTCTCTCCAGCTACACCCTCTATCTGATTCTATCACATCTATCTATAGTTGTACTGGAGGATTTTCTTAGCTATGTCAAAGTAAGCTGGAGGTCTAAGTTAAAATCAACACACCTGTCACTCAGACGTACCCTTGTCAGTTTCCAGAGATCAGAGAAGCGCAACCGGAGGCCCAAATCAATAGTGCATCTTTCTTGTTTTGTGTGTATTTCATGCCACTGTTTTATACTTGCAATCACTCTCGCCAATGCATTACACATGGTGGATCAGTGTATGGCAGTTCTAGGTTAAAAGGACTTGTCAGTACTTTTCCTATTGGAGTCTATAAAAGATAAACAGCGTATCTTGCTTCACTTAACAGTGGTTTGATTTGCTTATTGATTGCCTTATTCCTCATGAACCTGTTTTTGGTGCAATTTCTAGCAATCTATTCAACATTTCCTCTATTTCTCAATACTTTTAGAAAAGGTCAACCTCGGATTTGCAAACCAACCACATCCACTGTTAATAATGGTATTATAATAAAAACAAGTTTATACTTTTGTATGCCTGTCATATTTATGGTATATCTGAAATACTCACAGGAAAAGGAAAAGTATGCATGTTGAATAAACACTTTTAACAATGAGTCAGGTCTCATAGAACAATGCCTTGACGCTTAGCATGCCTGTTAGCACAAGTGATAGCACGAGCATAACCTCTTCTCTCGATCTCTGATACCTGTTCAGTTTGATGCAAAGCAAACTAGTTTTCATTGGTAGTCATGTTGGCCTGCGTGCCTCCTCTAGCCCCCACTGGAATGGTTGAACAATGAAAGCACCGTAGTGATTGGTGACTTCATTACCTGCAATGTTTAAGGGCTGTAAGGATGAGGGTGTTGGCACCACATAGGAAAAAACCAGGGAAACCAGGAATGCACCACCACTAGTTTTAGCAACATCTTAATCCATGTTGATACTTATAATAGGATGAAGCAGTCAGAGATCAAATAAGAAAGCCTAGCCAGGACGGTTGCCAGAAAGATGAGTCGGCAATGATGAATTGTCTGTGGTCCCTTGGCCTCAATGCGTAAAGATAAGATGTACAGTAGGCTTACTTCACTGATCCCCTGGCTGGCTCGTCATTGCAGTGAGCAGGTTTTTTTGTTGTTGATTACCTGTCTTCTTTCCAAAGTAATCACAATTGCATCCCCCACACTGTGGCATATGCAGGCCACCGGCGGTACCGTCTGCTAATAATACGAGGTATCTTTTTTCCAATAAATATGTCACATATATATGTGTAAAAGCCCAACGTCCACACCAAAGGGATTTACCATCTCCCAGAGAAAACACTGTTCACCATAAAAATTATTATTATTATTATTATTATTATTATTATTATTATTATTATTATTATTATTATTATTATTATAACAACAACATGGTTTAAATGGTTTCCTCACCTGACTATACCAATTTCCATATTGATCGGGCTACTAAAGAAGATGGTGTTGCCTTAAAGTCTTCACTTCATATTTGTATTAAAACCAAAGGTCCCTAGTTTGGTTACAACCTGCGGCCCTTTGCTACATTAGATTAGATTAGATTAGATTAGATTAGATTAGATTAGATTATACTTTATTCATCCCACAGTAGGGAAATTCCCTTGTTACAGCAGCAGCGGTTTTCTACAGTAAAAGCAAAAAAACAAGTAAAACACCCAAACAAACAGGCAAACGACAGACAATGAGCCGATGGTATAGAATGAATTTAAAGTGGTGTCAAATAAAAGGTGTTGTAAAGTGCGGTTGCCATGTCATTCTCCATCTCTCTCCCCTTTCATGTCTAAGCTGTCCTATCAAGTAAAAGGCCTAAAATGACCCAAAAATGATCTTAAAAACATCTCCTTCAACTTATTACTGTATATTACTGTTAATTACTGTGTCCAGGTATCAGACTCAACCTTGTGATACTCTATACAGACCGGCAGGCCCTTATTCCCATTTTTTTTTATTTCCCATGTGTCTTAACCCTGGATACTTAAAGGTGCCCTAAGCAATGTTGGGTGACATTACTTCTTGTTGACGTTCAAAGTATTTTCAAACAAAATGAGACTAGCTTGCTCCCTGCTCATCATCCCCTCCCTCTCCCTTCTGTGCTTCCGCTTAATAACCCCCCACCCCCAAATCCGTATTTGGCTGGAAAGCTGGAACACTGTGTGTGTATGCTTTGTTGTGCAGGTGGAGGAGGGCACAGTTTGTTTTTGTTGCTGTTTGTAGACCCTGGGCTGTCTACAGAGACCGCCTTTATTTATTTTTTTATTTAATTTTTTTACTTACAGTATGTTCTGGGGACAGACAGCTCGTGGAGAGTGAGGAGATGTAGCTGTATGTGACAACAAATATGTAGCCTAAAACATGCGTGACATCACTTAGAGCACCCTTAAACTGATTAGATTTTAAATATTGTCAATCTCAGTTTTTACTTGAATGAGGCCTTCGATCTTTTAAGTAAAGCCTGCTCATTGCAGTGGCGACACCCATGACTTTACTCAATCACGCAGAATAGTAATGATCTGCTGTCTCTACTATCACATGGTATCACATCACCTTCTTATTAAAGTTGAATTTGAACACTAGCCTGTCCTTCGTAGTTACTTCTTACCATATTGGTCTGTTAACTTTAACTGCACTTGGCTAGCAATTACCAATAGTCCTGGTCCCTTATACTGCAGTAACATGCCCAGTGACTTCATGAAGAAACAATTTGCACATCCAACAAGTCATCTGTGCAGGTGTTTTGGAAAATATCACAAACTTGGAAAAAAGGAAATTCCTGCACTATGTAGCATCACCATTTATTATTATACTCTTGAAAGCAGTGACTTAAAAGCCCTTTCTAGTTTCCTAGATGCAGTTGCACTACTTTCTACCAAAACAATACATCTAAGGAGGTTGAAACCCTGGTTTACTGACGAAACACATGCTCTTAACCAGGCCTGCAGAAGATTGGAACGCACATATCGTCAAAGTTTTCACTTTCCAGTCAGTACTTCTAGTACTGGATGTTAGTGCAGCTTATGACAACATATATAGATATCTATACTTATAGACCTACTGGAAAATCAATTTTGCATCACTGGCCCTCACGTGGTTAGAATCTTACATATCTAAAAAAGAACTGTTTTCTTAAGAAAGAATACATCAAACCTTCTTTCAGATGTGAAACCTAGTATTTCAGGGGCTCTTTTCTTGGCCCTCTACTTTTCTCTCTATTTCATTGTTAGGACAAATTTTACACAGTCATGGAATAATTCCAACAACATTGATGATTCTCAGCAGGATATGCCTATAAAGGCGCAAGATTATTCCTAAATTATCAATTTCGAGGCTTAATTATCTGCTGTGAAAAACTGGATGCCACATAAAACTGAGACGCTGGTCATTGATCCTGTTCAAAATAAACCTTCCTGCTGACATCAGAAAGTCAGACCATGGTGAGGCCTTTGAATCCAAAATTAAAGATAATCCTTTCGCCTTAACTTTCAGTTGAATTACTCTAGGCCTGTAACCATTATCCTTCCCGAGGGTGGGTCTCAGTCTCAATTAATCTATTCTGGCTAGTATTTACAGTCCATGTTTGTCCTGTTGGCAAGAAAACGTTATGGAAACTACTGCATCTCTCTGCCCTCTGTTTGTGACCTCCAAGCACAGCTGTGTGCCTCTATCGCTCCCTAGATTCCCCTCCTTGTCCTCTCTTTTCCCTCAGGCTTCTCTGTACTTGACTATCTGCCATTCTGGGACCCCTCTATCCCCTCTGGCTAGCAGTGTCTCATTCCACATTTTGGATTTGATCTTTGTCCTCTTGGAGATCCAGAGACTCTTCTAGTCTCTCTCTCTCCCATGTGTGCAGGATTCCTCTCCCCTATCTGTGTGAATAGTGTGCTTGAGTTTTGCCTCTTGTGTGTTTGTGCAGTCTTTCCAAGTCTCCATGGTAGAGAGGAGGTTGTGTGGCTCAGGTAGCAGCACCTGAGGCCTACTATGAAGCAAGATTTGGGGTAACTTCCGGTTCAACCCAGGGTGTTGTGTATCATGACAGCACGTCACTTGCCATGGTAACTTACACCTGAACCCCTAACCTGCACGGGACACCGCCCCTTTTATGCGAACGGGCTTGTCACTGGATTGGGAAACCCTGGGATGATTGAACAGGTTGATAACCACCGTCGTTTCACAACCTATGCGGGACGCGGTTGTCAGATTTGTTGAAGCTGGGTAATATATCTAGGGCATATTGATCTTTCTTCGTAGTATAGGTCTCTGAAAGTTGCCTGCATCCTCACAGATCCATCCATCCATCGTTTTGTCATCCTGTCTGTCCATACTGTGTTATTTTATTATCTTGGTCTATTCTGTACATATATCCTGTATATCAGTCCATCCTGGGAGAGGGATCCTCTCTGGATCTGCATCTCTGCTGATCTTTAACTTTTTCCCTGTCAAGGGTCTAAGGATTGATGGTGTTGTGTGCTGTACAGATTGTAAAGTCCCCTAAGGCAAATTTGTGATTGTAATTTGTAATATTGGGCTTTATAGATAGAATTAAATGAAGTGAGTGTTCAAATTAATAAGTTTGATATAAACAAATGGCAAAACAAGGAAAGCCTGTACAGCACAAAAACAGTGCTCACAGGTATAATTTACAAACACTTAAGTCCTTTTTGAAGTTTGAGTTTTATTTACAGCCCACAGACTACAGCCAGAGCTAAACACACATCCGAGATTTAAAAAGTACACATAATAAGTGTTTAATGTTATAGTAATGATGAAAACATTTCCACTATATGCATATAGCAGTTACAATTTAATTGGAGTATGCATATATCACACAAAGATTTCTTACTGAATCTGGCTTTTGACTGACTGATTTTCACATATCAAAACATCTTTGCCCATTTATCAATGAAACATTTTGGTCCACAAAGTCAACACAACAATTTATAAGGCAACACTGTCACAGCATTTTTCTGAGGCTGCAGGCAGGCCTAGTTATCTCACCGATTTGAGAGACATCTGAAGTATATCAGCTCCTATCTCTCTGTTCATCTTCTGCAGCACGTGGGTAGAAAAGACTTTCAGATATCACTGACACTCCATTATAGCACACAGCTAGATCACAGTCCCCCACAGATTGATAATCTGTGCTGATTTCATCCTATATTCTTGCAGGCCATGGGATCTCCTTCAAAGAATGCCTGCCAGTTAAAATGGTCACCGACGACAATGCTTTGAAGCACAAAGAGAGAAAAAGTTGAGACCAATCAAAAAGTCGCACAGTCAATGGAAATATGAGAAGTGAAATATGATTCAGATTTAACCATACAGTACATTGTGGAGCAGCAACCAGACCGACTCAATGTTAAGCAGTCCAAGAGATCTAAAAATAGTCATATTAATCTTTCTCTATGCCCCTCGGAGACATTATATTGGTGGGTAAAATCCAGTTATTTTCCAAAGAGGGTTTCTTTAGTCATATAATATTACCAAGGCATTGCATTACATTGTGTTTGTGTGTGCGCGAGAGAGGGCTTTTTTCGTAATGCAGGGACAAATTATTGCATTCAAGTCTATTACATAGATCTTAAGAATGTTTGAGGAGGAAATATCAGCATTTTGTGTACATAACAGTTCTAGAGTCACAACTTACAAAAGGAGAAAGTGCAATATCCCACAATATGTAGGCTATATTAAGCCTGTGCTGTTTTATTATTTAGTTTTTTTTTTATGATGACAAAATATGCCATTCAGAAGGTATATCCATACAGAATTTCAGTTGTTCCTGATGCGGATATTTCCATTTCTCTGCAACTTGGGAGTGCTCTTTACAAATTTGTGACCACATCATTCAATAGCAATGGCTTAAGGATGTGTCCCTGATTTTGAAAGATGTTTAAGAATTGTTGAATAAATAGGAGCACAAGTCAAGGCACATCCACTCAACCTTAGAAACGCCGTCGTGAGCTCAAGTTTTATTTTCCTTTGAGAAAGTTCTATCAGGAATAAAAGGAAAATCTTTGTAGCGACTAGCCAAGGTCTTAGCAACAAAATGACTAAAGTTATTTCATGTCAATCTATTATTGAAACACTTTTTGAAAGTTTAAGAAGACAGACTTAATGGAGAGATATGTAATTATACTTGCTGTATTTATCCATTTAGTTTTTTAATCTTGCCTTTCTTTCTCAACAATGATCAATGTAAATCGATATATGATTTTAAATGAAATTAAATCATTGTACCAATGTAGGAATGAAATTTGTGTAAAATATATTTTACACAGTTTTTTCAGGCAACATTTTTATACACAGGAACTTTTATTGAACAAAAGTAAATCATTACATGCACTAACCTACCTTTTGCCACTTAGTTATTGCTCAGCACTCTGTCTTTGAATTTGGTTTTATAGTTTTTAAAACCTAGACACACATTGATCCCGCTAAAAATGTATTCTCTTGTTTCCAAGATTTTAATACTTCTGTTGCCTGGGTACCAGGGTCTTGATTTAGTCTCCCCATGTCTGCCATATTATATATTGATGCGTCCCTCTCTTAGGGCACTTGGGTCTCCTCTGTGCTGTTCTCCATCTTTCAACCAATCCTCCTCACTACCCATCCAAAGTTCCTGCCATCCTGACGTCCATCACAGCCGATTACAGTACATTTCTCAAACCATGTCAAGTAATCTCTATAACAATCTACCTGCCACTTTTGACTTGGAATGATGCATACAGCGGATATTAGACTTGTTTCATTGAACTTCATTTATTTGATTTATTTCTCTGTACCCACTTTTATGACTTATTCTAGTGGACTTCTTAATTTGAAGCTACCTAACAATTTCAAGAGCAGGGGCACATCTCAACCATACCTTTCCTATAATACCCACCTAACCATCTCCTCTAATTTGCATTCTGTGCCCCTCTCTCCCACCCTGTTTCTTTTTTCCCCCCCTTAAAGGTCCTAAGGGGGTCTGTCATGCCCCGGTGCTAAGGAGGATTCACTCCCTAAGATTCCCCACAATGCAAAATGGATAACTACAAGCAAGTTCGTGCATTGCACACCAATCATCTTTCTTTAATAAATTGTTCAACCATATCTGGTTGATGGTGTAGTCTTTGCTAGTGATATTTGCCTTTATTACCGCTAATCAGTATAATTTGTATATATTGTGTTGCTACACTTTTTGTGACAATTTAGCTCCTGTTGCGTTCAGGTTTTAGAGGCTGTGTGCCGTTAGATCGCAAATTGATAGAGACTTTTGTTTTGAGAAAGTCTGATAACTTGATAGAGGCATTCTTTGGACATGTATACATCACATTCACATATGCGTCTCAATCACGGTTTTTAAGCTCAGTTTACTGCCTCTTGCCTGTTTATGGCTTATGGCCAGCTCTGTGCATTGCTATGGTTGCTGTAAACAAACCAAACAGCCGACAGTTTGTGGGGCTGCAGACCTGAAAAGGAGAAACACAGCTACATCTAAACATTATTAAAGACTTGGATATCCACAGGTTTTTGGATATACGCACACATCACTACGACAACCTTTTCAAGACGCTGGTTGAAGGAATGAAAGAGGGAAGCTGTGAATGTTCCAACAAGTCCGCCACCGCTGAAACACGGCTACACGGTGCACGGCTACATGTAAACAGGAATATTGGTGGAGTAGTTACTTTCATTAGTAATGTAAACGGCTTAGTCGGAATATCGTCTTTTTTGGAATAAGGGCAGAAAGCATAATATTATGTACATGTAAATGTAGTCAATGTCTTATTACGTAACATAACGTAAAGCCAATTTAGATGTCTGAATTTGGATACAAATCTGTATTGTTTAATAACTGTAAACTGTCTGTGTGTGTGTGTGTGTGTGTGTGTGTGTGTGTGTGTGTGTGTGTGTGTGTGTTCTAATCTAAATGTGCTGGAGAGAAGACAAGGCTGTCATATTGTGTTGTGTGGCTTGTGTCTAATGATGCGAGCGTGTGAAGGGAAGCAATGAAATCAGTTGACCTTTAACTTCACCAGGATTAGTTTCTTAAATGTAGGGTCTTTTCCCACCTGAAAGTCTGCACCAAGGTCTGGACAAAGGCTCATGTTTTTGTTACATCATATACATTTGATCCAGTTAGTTTTGGTTTCACATTGCTGTTATGCAAGTGCACAAAAGAACTATACATGACATAACTAAGTTGTGTCTCTGAATCTTTGTAATTGGTTTGTAGACCCTTCTGCTCGTATCCGCTCTCTGGTGTCAGAATTTTGAGTTTTTTCCAACTGACTCCTGCTCCCCCCATGCTTACGCGGCTCTTTTTGTTTTGTTGCTGAATCAAGACACTGGAACTTTACTTCGGTTTGGAGGAGCTACAAAATTTATTCAGAGACAAACTGAAACCTACATTTGCACATTTAACAAGTAAACTAATTTATTCTCTGCTCAGATAGTTGACAGCCATCTACTTTTAATGCATCCACTGTCACTCTCGCCTAACCCTACGTACATAATAAGCACTGAGATATTCCTTAAAGGAGTTTCATTTCCCTTGTAACACTACAATTGCCTGCCTGTATTTGGTCCAAAAGTCCAAACCATCCAAAGAATGTTTTCACACTAGAAACAAACCGGACCAAGGTTAAGTTAGATCTGGACCCAAACCACATCTTTTTGTTACATATGTCAGTGTCATATGTCTACAGTATTTGTAATTATGCTGTAGGTAATTTATGATTGGAAACCTAATAGATCGATATTTGTTCTTAAGCCAACACTTACACAGTAGTATAATACTAGCGTAATGTCTCTCACCCAATCAAAATTCATGGTTGGAACAAAATATGGTTCATATAGTTTAATTTAGTTTTGTATATACAAATTTGTGCCAGCTAAAGCAACAATTTCTCTCTAGAGTGGTTTTGAACAGAGAACAGCTAAATGTGTTGTTATGACATTTAATTACCTTTATCAGTGTAGTACCCTGAACTCTTAATTTCCATTTTTAATTGACCACTAAATAAATGGGTATAAGTGTGCCTGATTTGTTAATGGATTACTGTATTATGTTTATAAAATGAAGTGTTTAAAAAGACAATGGACCATTACCTTTTGCTTCAGTCCATTATAGGAAAAAACTACTTCTGCTACTGCTGCATGTACTCTGCGTTACAGCAGTCAAGCAGCTTGATTTGACACAAGGTCATGGAGAGCTCTGATTGACATGCACAACTACTGCCTTTGCCATGGATGGGTCTGTCTTGGCAGCACCTCCCTCGCTACGCACCTCAGACGGCGATCAGTCATTCACGAGTTCGCTGCCAAACGACAGCCTGACATGAGCGGGCAACCTGATAGATGGAGCGACTTTAAAATGTACGCTACTGACTTTTAGCCACACCACACGGGATGTTTCTCAGTGAGATGGACATAACAAATGCAGAGAAGAGAGAAATTAAAGCATAAAGATAGGGTTTTTACACATGTTGCTGTTCTTTAAGATTTTAATTTAGGAAATCTGATTTTATTTAGTTTTGCTGAAATACAAAATGTCACTAAAATTGTATTTTCACACTTACTCATGATGAAAACTAGTGGTTTGGCAGTCTTCTGCCACTACCCCATACAATGGAGCTACTGTACTATTGCTATATACACTCACCTAAAGGGTTATCTAATCAACCAGCAACCATCACATGGCAGTTGCTTCAATGCATTTAGGGGCGTGGTCCTGGTCCAGACCATCTCCTGAACTCCAAACTGAATGTCAGAATGGGAAAGAAAGGGGATTTAAGCAATTTTGAGCGTGGCATGGTTGTTGGTGCCAGACGGTATTTCACAATCTGCTCAGTTACTGGGATTTTCACGCATAACCATTTCTAGGGTTTACAAAGAATGGTGTGAAAAGGGAAAAACATCCAGTATGCTGCAGTCCTGTGGGCAAAAATGCCTTGTTGATGCTAGAGGAGAATGGGCCGACTGATTCAAGCTGATAGAAGAGCAACTTTGACTGAAATAACCACTCGTTACAACCGAGGTATGCAGCAAAGCATTTGTGAAGCCACAACACGCACAACCTTGAGGCGGATGGGCTACAACAGCAGAAGACCCCACCGGGTACCACTCATCTCCACTACAAATAGGAACAAGAGGCTACAATTTGCAAGAGCTCACCAAAATTGGACAGTTGAAGACTGGAAAAATGTTGCCTGGTCTGATGAGTCTTGATTTCTGTTGAGACATTCAGATGGTAGAGTCAGAATTTGGCGTAAACAGAATGAGAACATGGATCCATCATGCCTTGTTACCACTGTGCAGGCTGGTGGTGGTGGTGTAATGGTGTGGGGGATGTTTTCTTGGCACACTTTAGGCCCTTTAGTGCCAAATGGGCATCGTTTAAATGCCACGGCTTACCTGAGCATTGTTTCGGACCATGTCCATCCCTTTATGGCCACCATGTACCCATCCTCTGATGGCTACTTCCAGCAGGATAACGCACCATGTCACAAAGCTCGAATCATTTCAAATTGGTTTCTTGAACATAACAATGAGTTCACTGTACTAAAATGGCCCCCCAGTCACCAGATCTCAACCCAATAGAGCATCTTTGGGATGTGGTGGAACGGGAGCTTCGTGCCCTGGATGTGCATCCCACAAATCTCCATCAACTGCAAGATGCTATCCTATCAATATGGGCCAACATCTCTAAAGAATGCTTTCAGCACCTTGTTGAATCAATGCCACGTAGAATTAAGGCAGTTCTGAAGGCGAAACGGAGACAAACACAGTATTAGTGTGGTGTTCCTAATAATCATATAGAGTGAGTGTTTATGTGCCTCATTCCTGAGCAACTATGTTTTGAGCTCAGAGAATTATATTTTGCAAGCGCATTACATTACATTTTGAACAGAAATTAACACTGAAAAATCAAACTTTTCCTAAACCCTTTGGAGAGGAAGGCCATAACATCATGGCCACCGACAAAACACAGCAAAGATCATTCTTTCTCGGGCTTTAAATTCTGGATATTGGGCAGCGATGCCACAAAGGACCGCCGCCATTACGGAACTCACTGAAGGTTACCAAACCTCAACGTCATCATTCTCAGCCACTCCCTCTGTTCGCTGACAGAGCACTGTAGGAAAATTGAACGGAAGTATGTAGGAGGACGGAGCCAGGCTAGCAGAAATACCCCTTTCTGGGGAATAACAACAGCTGTTGTATTAAAGACTGACAAACAGCCAATCACAACTGACCTTTAATTCTCAGATTGGTTGGTTTAATTCTGAGTGAGTGTCAAGGGGTGAGTATGCAGGCGCCTGGATAGCTCAATTGGTAGAACAGGTGCCAAAATATGGAGGTTTACTCAGCGATGCAGTAGTCTGGGGGTTCAACTCAGGCCTGCAGCCCTTTGCTGCATGTCATTCTCCCTCTCTCCTTTCATGTCTTTTTCTGTCCTGTCAAATAAAGGCCTATAATGGCCAAACATTATCTTTAAAAAAGAAATTCTGTTGCAAATGTGAAATGAAAAAATATAGTTGTGTGCGTAAAACAAACAGTTACAAGCTCAGTGATGCACATATACAACGCCATTCTGTACATGGAATTTAAAAAAAGATACAAATTAGGATATTTAAAAGATTTAAAATTATATTTTTAGACATTTTTCTCTTCCTTATTATTTGTACTTTTAGAAACAAACCTTGTTACCCAAAGTAATCCACAGACCTTGCTGTGAACAGTTCCTTGGTAACTATTCTTTTCCAAAGCGTGGCTGTCACCTTGTTAATGGTGAGGTATATTGAAAGGGAGTATTGTGGATTAGACTGCATACCAGGAACACTGTTCTGTTACAAGACTCTGCTGATAAGATTAATATAATGGTTTGATTCAGTGTGTGTGTGGGGGGGGGGGGGCATGTCAAAACCATCAAAAAAACTGGTTAAATATTACTAGGATTAAAAATGTTGTTTCTTAGTTCCAAACTTAACAAGATTACACAACAGCAATTTTGTTCTACAGTCAAGAGCAATAACATTAACTACATTCCATCTCAACATAAGCATTGTATATGCAGTACATCAGCATCAAATATTTTGCATGCTATATATTCTACCTTTGAGCCTCTATGTGGTATTTAGGCCCTTAAGGCGCAGGCCTTTCCTATCTCTAATAGTGAAATGTGGCATAAAAAGTCATTATAAAAACTGAGCCATTATTCCTTTTTTCCAAGGGTTTAGAACATTTTGCATGAAATCACATATATGAGAGAGAAAATGATGGCAAGGCAGTTTTCACATTTCACTTCCAACGAGTCATGCTGCAGTATTATATGGCAATTACAGACATGGTTCACCTCTATTGGCTTAGCAATAAACTGTAATTCCCACATAGTAGTGATTAATTTGATTTTCTGAAGCTTTAAGGGGAGCTTGGCTCCATAACATATTTGATTTTTATGGGGTAAGAAAAAAAAAAAAGTCAACTTCAAAAGCAGCAAAACAATATAATTACTGGCACCAGTAGACATATTCTTTTCCATAATCAGTTTGTCATTTGTAATTGATGTCTAGTACAACAAACTTTGAACTGGACAAAAATAAATACTTAAAACAATATATGATTCACATATAAAGCCATGTGAGTAGATGACAATACTGCAGGTTGGTTTGAATGCACAGTAGCCAAAAACTAAGTGTGCTATTAAAGTTGTTTGTGGTGCCATTACAGGCCTGTCTCTAAAACTGGCATGTTATGACATTAATGTTGATGGTGGTGATTCAGAATCTGCTGAGTGCATAGGATCTGAGGCCGATCAATACAGACTGCATGTATGTAAATGCAGTCATTAAATCTTTTTCCAGTTAGGTGTCTTTTAGGAAATATGCAATAGCTATAGTGAAAGACATGATATACAAATAATTCTAAAATGTCCTTTTTAGTTTCAGGGGACAGTAGGTGTCATTCTTTGATCTTCACATAAGGAATATTTTTGCATGACTCTGCAGAGGTGATTACGTGAAGTTAGGCAGTTGACAGCATCTGCTGCTGTTGAATGCAAATTTACTGTTGTCACTATCCACAGTATCAGCAAGAGCATGGCGTTGCATTCTTATTAACCATGTCCTCATCTGTATGATGAAAATAGTGACAGAACACATGAGCACATTTAATAAGAAAGCCCTGTATTATCCCTAAGGCCTAAATATTAGTTACCTATGCAGCTAGCATAGCAATATTCCCATTATTTTAATGTGTTTGACCTCAGGTACAGTACTGTCTGCTCTGTGATTCATAGTCTGATAGTTAGTGCTTGAAGTTTGAAATAGCAAAGACAATAAGATAGATTATTCTACTTCCGTTAAGCAGGCTCGTTTGGTCTCTGAATGTTTCTATTTTTCTGCATCTTTTGGCATATATTCTGTGCATATATCTAGACCTAGCATTTTATTTTCCATTTTACATCTTATGCATGTGCATGAATCCACATCAGATTTAAAAAGTGTGGCTTGTGATAGTCTACATTTTGCTTATTGTCACAATAGTCCAATAAAATAGCCAAAGCTAACAATGATTGGAACCAAGTTACAAGTATGATTGTCTGTGTTGCCAAAGCCTGATGTATCTATTGTCTGTGCCATAAACCTCCATTTATGTCCAATAACTATTAAATAAACATAAATAAGCCACACTGTGCAGTGAGTGACACGTTCCTTCATTAGAGTTATCCACAAGAGAAAATTGTCCAACAAATGTCTTTGAGTAACATTTTCTAAAAACTACAATGCCCAGCCACTTGAGGAAATTATGTGGCCTATTCTTAATAATTCAGCTAGATATACATGACCAGTTTGAAAGATTTAGGATTTTAGAAGGCTCAGAAAGGTTAGAGAGAAATCAGAAGTAGTAGAATTGACCAATGTTGATTTTTTTTTTCGTGACATTTGTTGGCAATACAAATATGTAATAAGGACTGTCAAAATGAAAGTAATAATAATGATTTAACGCGAATTCCTGAAAGCCACAAATTATTTTGACGCACAATTAACACACACACGTTCTATGTTTTGGGACTCATGCCACGCCATAGTTTGGGAAATCAGGAAGCAATGCAGAGAGGAACGCTGATCGCGGTTATGTGTCAGTTAAACTTCTCATCTCTAATCCTATCTGTATTTGTGAGAAGTGGCCCTGTCCTGAGCTGAAAGTCTTTACGGCTTTGTTAACGAGTTAATACGCGTGTGTGTTCCTGTTGGCCACTCTCCATTTCCTAAGGTTATGAAATGCATAACATTTGACTTTTAAAAAGCGTGTGCATGTGGAAACAAATCGGCACCTATGGTCAAGAGGAAGATGGTGACGGCAATGGAGTTAAAAAATACCTCAGGGTTATATCAGTGTGAAAAACAAACAGTATTGAATATTTACAGTACTTATAGTCACCTGGCAGTTGAGAATCACTGAACTTTCCAAATAGAGTTTGCATTGCCCATATCAAATTTGAGTGCCTGTCAGCTGAATAAAGATTTTCAAATAAAATTAACAGCACCTTGCCACTAAAATGTTGAAAGTGGATGGCTTTTTTTTTTTATGTAAAGAATTTCTTTGTTAGAAATGTTGTGCTTTATCCATGCCTTTCCTGTTACTTCAAGCCCACAACTCCCTGGTCTCTCTCAGCAGCACTGCACCATGAAGAGCATTTCATCTCTCTACACATCACAACATTATGCTTGATCATGCCTCGTCTTTGTAGATAGAAAATAGATACAGACATTAATCTTGATCGAGCACATAAAAAGGTATAAAGTACACATTAACACTCAATAAAAAGCAGATTTCTGAATCTAAATGACAATGCGTGAGGCAATTGTCTTTCATGACCTGCGACTAAGCAATATAAACGTGTATGTTTCTACCCCTCTCATAGAGTGCATGCTTAGACTTCAGATAGAATTTATGTTAAATTAACTCTTTCAAATACCCAGTGAACAGAACATGACAGCAGCCATCATCAAAGCAAACAGATTTCTGCTCACATGTACAAATGAAAGTGATGAAAATTCAGCATCTACATGCCCAACAAAGATTATTAATACCCTCATATTTTTCAAGAAAATTAATTCTGCTGCCTGATTTGCTTTTGTAATAATTTAATAGTATGCCACTACCATGCTCATCCACCTGAGACTGATAGGGAGAAGACTACATCGATTGAGAGGTCATCCCAGAGTGGTTACAGATTTAATGGAGATTCAAATTTGTTCTTATTTTTTTTATTATTCATACAGATATGTCTATAATTAGTATAAAGACAAAATCCTTTTGAATTAAAAAAAAAAAATGAACACCAGATGCATATTGAAAACACTTTTAGACAGAGCAAGAAATAAAGTCTCTAAACCGGGCTAAAACATATGCCAGTGAATGAAGGTTAAGGATGAACACAGTGTTATATTGTCAGAATGGCTTTTTGTTGAAATGACGGCACTCTTATGAGGTCTGATCGGAAGATAAAACAGCTTTGGCCTTTTCAGGTGAGCTATGTTCATGACATTTCTCTCGTCTGCTCTCTGAAGCCTGCTCAAAGTGTGATGTCCGTATGTGTTCAGCAGGACTGGCATTGCACTATATTTTACTCAGTTTGTGAGATGGAGAAGACATTTTAAAAACAAGCACTTTCTGGTTTGTCCTTCACATACGCCCACACACTGTTCGCTTCAGTCTCAACTCTGCCTGGCAATGTTACATCTATTGTTCATCTTCTGAATAAAATAATGCCCCAAGCATTAAAGAAAGTCTTAGGGTGGTTTATTTATTTATATAGAGACATGTAGTTGTTTTATTTGTCAATAACGTGAAATATGTCCCTTGTCAAAATTGGATTTGTTTTTAGATTAATTTTTTTTCCATAGGCCAAAAGGAGTATGGAGGTCAAGGTAGGAGAGAAGACTAGGTGATTAAGATTAGGTGGAGGACAACAAGATGCATAAGCCAGATGTTTACTGTATGGGATGTTGTCTTTTTGCATGTCATAGTGATAGTCTATGTACATACAATATACAGTCAACACTGCTTTGTAAGCATTTTGTAACTCAAAAAACAGATGTAGCCATTATAGGCCGTAAAAAAACAGTAGAGTCATGTTATATTATCCCATCGGTTTGTAAAGGGATGTTTTGAAGCCTGTGTTTGGGTTTACTACTTCGTGTAAGGTGGGGTTAATAAAGAAAGCACTTGTAAATCAAGCATACCAGTGAGCGGTCTTGCTCCCACATCGGCCCTCAACTCTACTGTTATGGTTGTGTCTCACAGCGCTCATCAACCTCACGTCCAGCAGCAGTGAAAGAGCTCGGATACAGTAATTGTATTGTATAGGCTAGTATCTGTATAGCACCAAACAGATGACTGACTAGGTAATCCCACCATCAGGTAGGAAAACCAAGTTTTTTTAGGATTCTGCAAAGCCCCAAATTACTATTTTATTACTTAAATTACAAATTAATTTATTGCCACTACTGTTTTAAAAGTATCTATTTTTGCAATATCTGCAAAAATAAATATATATATATATATATCTATATTTTTAATGTTTCTGTGTTAGAACAATAACAAAATTGATTTATATATATTTTTGGTGTTGTTGTTTTAGCATAGAAATGTGTTATTGTCTTAATTGGATGTGAGCTAACTTTGGTTTGTCTGTAGGAGGAGCGCCGATTTAAAGGGGTAGAAGCTGCAATCGTTTTAGTTCAGGTGCAGATCTGAGGCCTGTACCACAAATCAAGATCAACATGCCCAGGATTTTTTTTCAGTTGCCCTGCTTCACTAACCCTAACACAATTAACTAATGTCGCAGTTTTGCAACTTTGCCAAAACACATCCTTTGAGTTTTCAAGCAGTTTGGCCAGTTTTTTTGGCCTTCTGTCAGTCATCCAGAACTGTCCTTCCAAAAGATTTCATCTTTGCATGTGTCCCTTTTCCCTGCTCTGCGGACTTATTGAAGTTAATTCCCACACTGTCTGTGAAATACTGGCTTGCATGCAAAACAGAAACACAGGAGTTGTAGCTACATCTAAAAACACTACAGGGTAGCTCAACCCCCTGCCCGCATCAGAATGTCAACAGGACATGTGCATACTTTCAATTGTTTTTATTACACTCCAGCTGCCTAACAGGATTTTATCCTTCACAGATTTTTAGACTCTGAACTGGAGAGCCTTTTAAGTGCTTTCCCCATCAAGTCTAATGCCTATGCTTTGTTTACACCCACAACACTCCCCTTCACCCCACATCAGAGATGGTTTCTCAAAAAACTTCCCCAGTTATACAGCAGCACAAAGTTTTATATTGGAGGTTACATAAGGTGAGTGTTGAGAGTGATTTTGTAATAAAAGACAAGTAAATTGTTCATGCTGAAACAACAGAGGGAGCTGGTTAACAGATTTGTTTTTTTAGGATTAGAAAACATCCGGCAATGCGGATCTATACCCACGAACGTTAGTTTTGGTGCTGCTAGCTCCGGGAGTTGTGCTGTTGATGTTTTAGAGGGTAAATTTACAACTCTTTCATTTGATTTAGTATTTGAGTTATTTTTAAGCTCTGAGTCCTGTGCGCGCACACACACACACACACAACTACATAGAGAATGTGTTTACTCCCAAAACTCCACTGGCTCCCTCAGCCCAAATATTTAGACTGAAAGTCTCAAAGTCTTTCCTTTGAATTGAAGTAATTGGTTGACGTTTGAATATTGCCACACAACGTAGTGCAGCCCAGAAAAGGACTGAATGTGCTTACAAATGTGTAGTGTGTATGCACTTGCATACATGTGTCCAGCTTTATTAGTATTCAGTAGAGCCACATGAAAGTGTGGACTCCCTCTTTTAAAGTCACCCCATCCTCAACTCTCTGCTGCTCACTTGCTCTCTCCCCTTTCTTTGCAAAGGTCCTAAGTGTGCCCTGTGGGCAGCTATTAATGAGGCACTATGTGGTGAGTCTTATTAAATCTTAATGACAGGCAGGAACCTGCCTGGATGTCAATATGAGTTGGACTCAGCCAATGATCAACACAGAGAATCTGTAATCCCCAGTGTGGAAAAAAGGTCCCCTGCCAAGCTGGATCCCTCTGTTATCTTCCATCTGAGGTTTGCTGTGAAAGAGGAAATGTTGAAGTCATATAAAAGTTTTGGACACGCGCTGATGCACAGATTGAGAGCACAAAACAGATGATGTGTATGCACAGATCACACAGAAGAATGAATAATTGAACTCAAACATTTAATGAAGGCTTACATTTGATGAAGCTATATTCAGCTAATTCAACAGAAGAGAAAAAAACACGGACAGACCTTTGAGCAAAGCCACAGGCAGATGAAGGTGGATTGTAGAGCACAGAACTCACCCAGATTTGCTTCAGGAAGAGCTTGACCACATGTCACTCATGTGTAAGCTCATCCTGAGGCTAATCCTGGTATGTTAGGTGCATCTACTGTAAATTATTTCTTCTTCTAAGACTTCATCAACATCTGTCCAGTTTGTTTTCAAATCCTTAGTAGGACACCTGCTATTTTTTTAATAATAAATAATTATTGTGTCTTTAACTTTAGGCCACCACTGCCCTATAAAGGCGTGCCAGTTTTTCTTAGATGTTCTTGTATCGCTGAATGTGGATGACATCACATAATCTACTCTCACCAGACTCCTGCTGTACCATCACACCTTTTCTTCAATTTTCCCTTGGTTCCCCCGTATCTGACTGATGATGTATGCCCAACGTCAGGTTGTAAACTATGACCTATTAAGGGTGATGAATGGTCACAAGGCACTCTGTCTCTCCTTGTTTGCTGCAGCTGAGGCGTGCTGTTTTAGTTATTTCAGCCTGTGTGTGCTGCCCTGACACATAAACAGAGAGAGGGGCTCTACCTACTGTAAAAATGCAATTCATGAGTTTCCATAGTGAGAACACACAGGACTTAAAGTGTGCTGAGCAAAAAAACTGCGTAAAACATGGACGTAGTGTCTGTGAGTCCCTCGTTGGTTACTGAAGAGCCATTGTGAAGCTTACTGTGGGTGGCTCCGGCAGTGCCTGACTCAGCTTGTCCCCAACTAATCTAAAAATGAGCAAAGACTTGAAGGGTAAGGGTTAAATGTGGATGAGATGAGGCAGGGCCAAATGAAGCCTACAGTCTATGCTCGCCACCTGTCATTCAAAGTGCCACGCCCCTAATTGTGCACAACTTTAAGCCTTAAAGGTCACATATTATGCTTAAAAACAACAACTAAGTTTGTAAGTGCAGTTTACAGAGCAGAAAAAAATAGGCACACATTTGATAAAATAGCAGTGGCTCACAGAAAGGTTTTTAGTCTTACTTCATAAGAGTTGGAGCAGATGTCAGAGCATGTTTGTTCTGAGATGGATGAGATGTGTAGAAGCTGAAAGATGCTTCACATATAACAAACTATTAAAAACTAACTAAACTAACAAAAAATATTTCACTCTAAACTATATCCAGTATATATATATATATATATATATATATATATATATATATATATATATATATATATATATATAATTTTATTTAAACCATATTGATGTGAAATGTCCTTACTAGTCATAGAACTGCAGCAGAAAACTGAAAAGAACATTTCAATTATCCAGCCTGCTAAAAATAAATCCCTGGACAACCTTTTCTATGTTGTATGTGATGCAACTCGTGTAATATCTGTTACAGCGAGCAGATTCTATATTCTCTTGATGTGGCTGACAGTAGGGTGACTTTGTGAAACCGTATGAAACATTAATAGCCAAATCTCCTGCAAAGATGCTAATTCTGGCACCTGGCACTCTTCTCCGTCTAAATGGTTTTCTTGTTTTCCACAGAGACCTGTATAAATAAATACCTGATAACATAATACAGTCCGGATGTTTTGAGTTCCTACAACAGGGCATGGGCGGTATATCATTTGTGTTGGTTTACCTAGAGAGCTGAATAAGTCATGGTAAGTATCAAACCTTCGGCCATGCATGGGAGTATTCAACCTGCAGGTTTCAAAACCATTGAAAGATGGACACGTGGATTTCTAAGGGCTTTTTCAACAAAAAGACTTTCTATATACAAAGAGACCCTTTTTCAGCATTATGGGAAGAGTACACTCCGCTTCAATTTCCAGATGGCTAAGAAGATTGTCCCTGTCTATGATTCATGCATGTGGGAGATTTGTTCCAGGTCTCTACATACCAGCAGGTATAAAGAGACCTGGCAAGATTCTGTGCACGCCCATGAACCACAGTACAAGCAGTGGGCTTGTTTTTCAGGTGGCCAGATGTATTTCAAAGGGTCAGAGAATGTTTAGGCTTACCCTAGCCAGGGTATAACTCTCATATTAGCACCTTGAGAGGAGCAGAGGAGACATAAGGACTGGATTGTGAAGTCACAAGTGTCTCTCAAAAGATCAGCAGAGGCTTTGGAGAATTTCAGCAGGAGATCATTTCACCCAAGACAGCGACTCTGTGTGTGTGTGTGTGTGTGTGTGTGTGTGTGTGTGTTGTGTCTGTGTGTGTGTGTGTGTCTGTGTGTGTACGTGCGCAAAAAAACAGCATTAGATAATGCATTAAGAGTAAATAACTATTCTGTCAGGGTTGCCACCTCCACTAACATCATAAAAAAACACTTTAGTGTGGTGTTTGTTTGCTTTGACAAATATCAGAAGATTAAACAATGTGTGTATTTCTATGCCTCAAAGAAACTGCATGAAGTCCACTCAAAGGCAGGTACATTGTTCAAAATTCCAAAAACTATGGCTGCAACAATTGTAACTCGACATTCGAACATTGCAAAATGCTATAAAAACTATATTATACAGTTAAAAGTGAAATGTTTTATTTAGCACTTCACAGTAGGCTATCATCTTCTAATTATACTTATACATTTATACATAAATTAGTGACTTTGAGAAATCACAGAATACAGTACAGAGGCAGTAACGATTACATGTTACAGGATACAATCCAATGCAGTAAATCTAATAGAAACCAGGCCCAGAACTTTGTGCAACCCTGCCTGTTAGAATGTGTTTACATACCCTTAAAGTGCCCATATTATTAAAAAATCACTTTTTCTGGGATTTGGGGTGTTATTTTGTGTCTCTGGTGCTTCCACACACAGACAGACTTGGAAGAAAAACCCTCCATGCCGTTTTGAGTGAGATACGAGTTTCTGAATGTCCTCTGCCTTCCGTCTCCGGGTGAGATGTTCAAAATCTGCACGGCTTTCTACGTCACTAGCCAAGACGAGATGGCTAACCGCAGCACATGCTAGCACTAGCAAGCTAGCTCGTTATCAATGGCAAAACACTGCTACAACACACACTAGTTTACCATAATGTCTAAAAGAACTATTTCCATGTCCCTGTTCTGCAGGTATTCCACGAGTGCCCCTCGTTTAGAAGAAGTCTCCCAGCTTATCCTGCCTTGTACTGACCAAAGTTGGAGAAATAGTTATCTAGCTGATGAGATCTTACCTACCTGCTGCACATGTGTGACTCCCAACAAAGATAGTAACTTTGTAGCTAAAACAGAGACCTAAACACACAGGGTGAAAACAGGATCTGCAGCAATGTGCAGTACATCAAAAATGTGGTGTTTTTTGAAAATGAAACCATGTAAACCTATTCTGGTACAACCTCAAAATACAATTATAAAAGTGAAAATGAGAATAAATGGGTGCTTTAATTTGCAACAGCAAATATGTTTTGAAGTAAAAATAATGCAAGTGGATAATGTTTTCTATATAGAGAACTTCTACAAGAAACGTTGGTGTGTGTGTGTGTGTGTGTGTGTGTGTGTGTGTGTGTGTGTGTGTGTGTGTGTGTGTGTGTGCGCAGTCTGCAGGTAAGTACAAGATTCATTCTATTTGTCGATAGAAATCACAGTGCTCCAGTCCTCTTCACTGTGACCTGCCAATCATACCAAATCCCCAGCTGAAGAACTTCTAAATCTGTTTGACCTTAAATACTGTTGTGGAAAAGCATGACACGAGCTGAGGTCATTTGAGCTTAATGCAACTTTATGCAACATCTATCCCCAGACCCACTTGACCCTTCACTCCGGAGTCAAGAACCAGTCAACCAGTGACCTATGTTAACCTCTGCTACTGTGAGTGCAAGCTTAATCAATCGATGTGTGAAACATTGTGATGTATGTTCATGTGTGTGGGCTGCTATACTTTGTTGTAGCATGGTGTTTCAGTGGGGAATAAAAGCAAGTCTGGGGTTAGTTCTTAGCTTCAGGTGTCATCATAACCTCAGGGGACATTTTGACAGGGGCATTGACAATGATACATATGTGACCTTTCTCTTTCTCAGATAAAATTGAATGAACACTGCATCTTACAGAGACATGATAAAAATTCATAAAAATGAATAGACAAAATATAAGTCTCATTTATAAAACTTTATTTGGTTTTGTTAGATTTCATATCTGTGGAAAAAACAGACTTGGACACAAAATGAAACTTGTCAGGATAATGTTGTGAATGACTTACTTCAATACTACAATATTGCTACTCAATAGCGTCTGGCTGGATTCCATTTTATCACCAACAACCCCACAAGGCCAGGTAGCCAAGGAGTTTTTGTTTGTAAATGTTTCCTCCACTGTCCTGTATATAAATCATTCAGCACCAGTGAATGAGCTACTGCCAGCAGATGAAGGGACATGAATCTCTGGCTGCATGAAAATATCAAACAATGGAAATGTAGCCATATGTAAGCTGAATTGATGCTTTTGTTGTTGGTGTAGTGTTGTCCTTCATTGGGATTGTGAATGAAGCAAAGATGGATACTGTTGATAGAATTTAGTAGTAAGTAAGTAAATTTACTAGAAATGTTGATACTGACTATAGTGAGATGTAAGCCTGGTAAACAATACTGTGAAGTACCATAACTAGTACCACTCATCCTCTGTAATGGAGGCTATTATATTCGGACATCTTTTGAATTATTCATAGGTCCTGTGAGAAGCAATAGGCTACATCATCAGTCAACCATCCCATAGTTGATTAGTCTGTTGAAGTAAAATACATCAGAAGAAGATTTATTTATTTGATTAGGACTATGCACATTAATCAACATTTCTGTAAATGCGCCAGTGTTAGTCAGTCGGCTAATTTTCAACTGTAGTCCTAGTTACTTAGCATGCAGTGTGGTCTTTCATCAGTCAGACGTCTAATATTGTCTAATATAGACGTCTAATGTTTTATTACAGCTTTAGCTTTAACAGGCCACAGATTGCCATGGGGGTGCAGGCTACAAGTCATTAGACAATTCCACAAGTCTTCAACTAGATGCTATTCCAAGCTACACCACATCTGATGAAACACTTCCCAGAACCATCTCTACTGGGAATAAAACACACTTATTTTATTACCATAGCAGTTACCACCCTTTTCATTATTGTGTTAATATTATATAGAATCACTACCTGTGTTTGCCTTGATAAATAAAGTGGTTACATTAAAAATAAAAAGGTTAAATAAAACCTTTTTTTACTCAAAAAATAGTTTTAATAGGTTGTTAAAAATGATCAATAAGTATTGAAATCGCCTAAAATTAAAAGTTTTATCGTGATACAATTTCCACCTACAGTATAGCTGCCAACCCTATAAACAAATCTCTATTGAGTTTGCATTTGTCAATTTGAGTATTGAGCGCATTGACTATGTTGTGTTTCAAATTTTTATATATTCTGTATGTAAAATTCTGTTAAACATAAGTCATAATTTTAAAGAGAAAAGAAGAAACAACCAATTGCTGTCAGCTATAAGGCAAGGGGGTGGTGGTGGTGGTGGTATCTCACAACTTGACTCAACATTTGTCAGCTAAGATTTACAGCATAGTGCTGCAGTATTGCAGTGTTTATACTGCATAAATTAGCCTTGGCTAGCACTAGTTTTTCCTTCCTTTACAAGTTAGCACAAGGCTGTCACCTTTCTCTGCAACGCACCAGCCGGGTAAAAAGACTCTCTCACTGAGCTCAGTGCCTGAAATGTGCATGGCACTTCTGATTTTTGTCCGTATTAGTACTCTTATTTGGTATTAACAGTATTATTAATAGGCTGAATAGGCTATATATCATGATTTATTGGGACAAACCAAGCAAGTGAGATTGGCAGCCGTTTCAGGCTCCTTAAATCAAATTGTCGAATGGTCGACTATTCTAGGAATAATTGTGTCATGCAACTCCTGAATTATTGTACTGAAACCTTTTTGGGTCCAATTCAAGCACTGACTATGCTGATATGGAAACACTGTTCTGCACACTTGGTGTTTCTTTCTGTTAAGCTCTTCTGACTGGTGACTGATTGTGTTCTTTGGAAACCACTGTACTGTCATAATTCTTGGAAGTGAATTTTCACTTTGATGTCATTTAAAAGAATCAATGGAAAAAAAAAAACTCTCAATCACTTAGCAAACTCACTGGACGTGAATATAATGGTTGGCAATTATGTGAATGTTCTAATAGTGGAGAGAGGCCTTTTGACTCTTGTCTCTCTTTGAAAAGCCAGCGTAGGTGGTTTGTATTGTTCATTGTTCATTGTTCACTTTCCCCATAGTTGATGCAGCTTCCCATGATGTGTTCCAAAGATTTGTTCAAACATATGGCACAGCTGTTTTAAATATACTTTGGACAGTGTGAAAGGTTTAGCCCAAGAAGCTCTGGCGGTTAAAATGTTTGGCCACTACAATCTTTCACAAATTGTCACACTATATCAGTTATATGGTGCATTATTCATTCATTCATTTATTATACAGGAAAGTTAAAAGTAACATTACACTACAATGTAAACGGACCTGACTCAGTTTAAAAACTGTTTTTTTAGCAGGTTCCTGTTCTGCAGAAACATAAAACATGGTTACAGCACGTCGGGACAGAGATTTGTACAGGACATCGATATGGACTACATAAATTTAGACTAAAACAACAATACAGTTACATAAGGACAAAGACATTTATACAAGACATCAGCTAGGCTAGACAAATACGGACAGTGCAAACAAGACTTGGACAATACATAAGCAATTAATGCGTGCAAGTGTAACTGTTAAGAATTATTATTATTGCATGTTTTAATTATGATATTTTAATCATATTTAAAAGATATTAAAGTGATAATACATGTTTTTGTGCTTTTGTTCTCAGACAGCACCATGTAGAGACATTTAATGCTGTCTGAGAACTAAAACAGGGAGATGCACAGAAGTACTTATAAATAATGAAGAATTAGCTCAAAAACTAGACCCAGTTCAGGTGTAACATGGCACACAATGCCAGCAGGAAGTATGCCATGCAGTGTATCTGAGCTCAGCGTAAATTCTTTCAGGAAGACCTAACTTTTAATCTATTCCCTCCTAAATTAATTTAGCTGTTATCCAGATAAATGTACAATTTATCATGCTGTGTATAATTGTCGCATATCTGCCATTAGTCTCTCCTGATTGAAATGTATCTCAGTGTAAATTCTTTTCAGGAAGACCTATAACTCATAATCAATGCTCTACCTAACTCCAATCAGCTGTTGGAGGCGTTCACCTTCCTGCTAAACCAATCAGAATCGTACACAAAATGCAAGGTCCAGTCACAGAGTCACAACCCTGCTTTAAAAAATCTGTTCTCCCTCAGCTGTCTTTGTAGGCAAAGAGTGCAACCCTCAACCTCCCCTTCCACCTTTAGTCATCTACTCCAGCTGACCGGTCCGGAGCCTCCTTCTGATTGGTTTTTGGGCTCCTTTGTTGCCACCACTGGTGTCTAGATTCCATCATGGGGTCATATGGTTCTCTACCCCTATATATGTACATGCAAAATATTTGTAAAGCAAATGAGTCTAATCGCCAACGACTTTGTACATTTTATTGAGCTGTACAATAAACTTTATTTGCATATTTGCAAACATTGTATTGACTTATGAATATTGTTGGAAATATATTTGTTTAAACCATATATTGAAGTATGATTAACCACATATTTACCTTGAATAATTATGTATGCTTAAAATGCTCCAATGCTTTATTATTGACATATAAGAAGTGGACACTGCTTGTGCAACTAACTGAATTCTTAGTGTAACTATTGTTGCTAAAGCAGGTCAGGATGTCCTAGGGAGAGACAGTTGCAGGATGGGAGTGAAGGCCACATCTTACCTTTGGAGACAAGGAGAACAGGCACAAGGTTTAATGAGCTTTTGCCCTGAAGTAAATAAAGAGGGTGAGACTTAGAGAGGAAGGTCAGACAACTCTGTGACTGTTTCATGACTTGTCTCTGGAATATTCCATTGAATAAATGATCATTCATCAACATCTTAGTTTCTGAGTGCATTTATCGGGACCCTGAGACCGGAGCAGGATGTGAGCTCCAACAATATCCAACTGTTGAAACCCCCTGACAAACAAACTACATATACACTACTATGCATGCCAAACACAGTCTTCCTCGCTAAATGGAACCAAGTTGACTACTAATTGTTATTGAATGTTGTATAGATTGAAATACATTCAACCCTGTTAAGCATCTGGGCAAATATGGAACACAATGAATACGGACTTTAGCATTATAGCATTTTTAAAATCTCCCACATGAGGATAATGGCACTTAACTTGACTATCTGAGATGGACTCCCAGGCTTTTCTATTAAATATGAATGTGTATACAGAGAGGCTAAATAAGTGAATTAGATAAATCAGATCAGTTTGGATTAGGTTGAAAAGCATATACATATTGATCTCTGTTTTTGATGTGATAAAACAGCATACTCCCAATCACAGCCTTTAAATGAAACAGAATATGCATTAAGGTGCCAACATTTAGGGCATATGCAGATATATCTAATAACATAATATCATACACCACCATGCAATAATAAACTGAAATATGTAGTGGACAGTGGACGAAAAAACATGTAAGGCACATTAAAAAAAAGACAACCCGTTCTCACTCCGAATTCGTAAAATACGGACGTTTGGACAGTGTCTGTCAGCTTCTAAAGGGACAAAAAAGGTGCAAGTACAAAAGGGACGGCCATAGTCCCGACCAAGCGCGTTTAGATAAGACGCTAAAGGAGACTTTTAGTGTCAATAACAACAACAATGGCCCCTGACCAAGCATCCGTATTTTACAAGATGGGAATGAGAATGTGTTGAAAAAAATCATCGCTCAAACTGTTTTGAGCCCCCCCAAAAATGGGCTTTTATGTTTGGATATACAGTATCAGAGTCTCTGAAGTCCACTTAGAATCCAATTCAGCAGCCACAGGGCATTTCATCTGATTTTGAGATATGGAGATCAATAACTCATGATGGTATTTAAGATGCAACAGAAATGGCAGTTTGCAATATATTCCAAATTTCAGCTGTAATTTAGAAAGGCACCAAGAGGTGGTGAAAGAGTGTTAAGGGATATAACAAGACACAATGAATCACTGCTCCCAGTAAAGTAGCCTGTAACCTTTTAAGTAAATATAGTATCATAGAGAAATATATAAGGCTAATTTTTGCAATAACAATAACATATACAAGGGAAAAAGGCTGACTTTTTACAAAGTCTTTAATGCATTAGATTTAAAAAAAAATTAAAAATCTATTTCAGAACAGGAACCAGTTGATTTGCTGGTAGACCAGCCAACTTGTAAGAATTTGGTGTCAACGCTAAAAGCTCAGTCACCTTAATATAATACATATGTATTCTGAAACATCAACTGAGCAAGAAAATGCCGCAATGTTTGGTACAACACCTAGTGTACAAATCTAAAGATAGACCATGGTAGTACTTGCAGACAGTGCTGGCAGGCACCTCACCATCTGCGGACATCTGGGCATAAATCACATCTGAATATGTGAGGCTGAATGTGCTCCATAACTGCATCACAGCACCGGGTGGGATGTGCCATCTCAAATGGAGTTCGGTTTTGTCTTTATGCTCCACTTCAATACTTTGGTAAAGCCCGACAGCAAAGCCAGACTTTGTTCACATTTTTTTTTCCATCCCACACCTGCACCACTTTGGTGTCAGCTCCCCAGCACACCACTCCAAAATTACTGTGCTGACCACCACTGACACTGAATTGTTATTTCTCTTTACCCTGCCTTCTCTTTCTGCTTCGGTGTTGATGTTCAGTTCTGTACAGATACTGTACTTGGATTGGTCTACTCCCTCTTCTTTACTCCATTTTTTTTATCTGGCAGCAGCATGATCCAGAGATAAATCTGAGGTGAGACAAACAATAAAGAGAGAACAATCAATGTGACACCACTTCTTTCTGAAGCTAACATGCACTGTCCCAGAGACAGACAAACTGTGGCTTAGGAGGCAACTTCAAATCCAATGGCATTGTGAGATACTCTGGGTAAAGAAGACTGGATCTGTTTCCAACTGGGCTTTGGTGGTCCATTCAGTGCGTCAAGATAAGTGACCTTTCAAAGTAAATGCCCATCAGACTCAAACTGGAGTTAATTACTGTGCATACTTCATTTTCACTTTTCATGCTCTCCATCTAGATACTAAATAGCGCTATACAGGTTTTTACTAATTCTCATCAAAATATACCCACATAAAAATGTATATGTCACATAGATAAATACTGCTGTGTTTCTAGCTGCAAGAACTCAGTTTGAGATAACCTGATATACAACCCTCTTGTGGTAGGCTACGTACTGTTCTGACTGTGCTCCAAGTAATACAAAGGGAAGAGAAATGGGAAGAAAATGCAAATAAACTGCTTATCATTATCTCTCAAAGTAATTATAAAACAACTCAGAGTTTAACTTTAGTGGGTTTGAGCAGCAAATGCTATTTTCAAAAGCTATTTTTTACCAGAGTTCATTTTTATTTTTTTATTGTTTTCATTTCATTTTAACATATTTATTACTTCCCTCAGTTTACAATAAATGAATAGAATAAATAGCAAAATGTGCTCTATGTATAATGAATTAGTATTAAACACATGCCAACGCAACCATTGGATAGTCTTGAAAGCAATGGATAAATCAAAGAAGGTACATCTTGACATGCTTCACTGTGGTTCTGATCCTTAATTCCATCTTTGCATGTTGGATTAGAGCCTGTCGGCCAAGTACATGACGTCATCATCAAAAGCCTGATGTGTGTGAACCCGGTATACATTTAAAGTAGTCCCTTAACAATAGTGTGTGTGGTAGCGCAGGACCAGCATTTCTAATCTTTTTACTACATGAGTTGTCAGTGTACTGACATGCCTGTTGGCAGGGAACACAGTGGTGATGGGAACTGAGCATTAAGCGATTCTATCACCGGGCAGAAGAGGTGGGCAGTGTAAGTGTGTATGTTGGCTTGATAATAACATCTGCTGGCTAGCAACTGGAAGTTTGTAAGGCCAAATCTCCCCCTTTAGGAGAAATGAATGAGGTTGCATTGCTATAACCTAAACATTACCTCAGTTATATATGTCACAGCACAGTCCCAACTTCAAACACGCCTAGCCAAACGGCGGGGAAGCTATTAGCAGGGGAAACACCAACAACAAATTATTTATGAAGACAATTATCCCTCAAAAGTATGTGTGTGTATCACAGAACAAGTCAGACAGAGACTGCAAACAGTACAAAAGGGGCAGAAACAGCTTTTAAAAGAGAGAAAGAGCAAATGAGGCCACGCTGTTGTCTAACGCAAAACCATTGGTCTTTTATCTGGGTCTCAATTATTCAACTAGAAAGCAGCCTCCCCCTCCGAGAAGAGAGTGGATATTGGACTCTATATTACCTTTCGACAGGGGAATAGTGGTTCTGCAGTACATTCCACCTGAGAGGCTGTTCTGGGACTGGGCACCGGCTGCGCCCCTAATGACATCATCCATTTCTTGGGGCCTCCTGAAACACGATTATGGTGATTTACAATTTATTCACATCTGTTGTGTTGAATTCCTTTGTACTCAGTTCAGCTGTTTAGAGATCTGTGATCTACTTCTCTGGACCAGTGGCTCTGCAAATAGCCAGTAGTGGATCAGTGAAAACAGTATTTGAACCTGTTTGGTGCAGCTGAATGCCCATCTAATCACATACAGAACCACCTGTACTGTACACATGTAAATGCGCTGTATTTATATAGCGCTTTTCTAGTCTTAACGACTACTCAAAGCGCTTTTACATCATACAGGATACATTCACCATTCACACACGTTCACACACTGTGGCCGAGGCTGCCGTACAAGGTGCCACCTGCTCATCAGATAAACACGCACACACATTCACACTCTGATGCGCAGCATCGGGGGCAACTCGGGGTTCAGTGTCTTGCCCAAGGACACTTTGAAATGGGACTGTAGGGAAATGGGATTGAACCACCAGGGCATTGAACCACCAACCTTTACCGAACTGTTATTGGCAGAGTGCAGTCCTAAGTTTACTGTCTTCTCCTAAAAAAGATGGAGACAAGGTTTGTCAAAATACAGAGGGCATAAGTATACACCCCCTATGTTAAATTCCCATAGGGAGAATGGGAATGGAGAGATATTTCCATAAAATCATTTGCAAATCAAACCGACTAGTCTAACTGAAATAAAACCATGTGTATGGTGATTGAATTATATGGGGCTAATTTTATGTTATCACTATCATATGAACTGTTTAAAAATTGCAAACTACAAAAATTTAATTTAAATATATTGAAAATTGTGTCGGACAGAATTTTACATGTCTTTCCAAAACATGATATGAATCAACAGCTCACACTGTAATATTATGAAAGCGGATAATTCTTCAGTCGAGTGTAATGTCATTATATTGAAAGTGAACATGTCAGAGGTGTGGGCAAATAGTATTTGGAACAAGGTCATATGTATATCCTTTGATCTGTTGTTCTCTGTAGGGATCAATTATGGAAGCGACTATGGGGCATGTGTTAATTCTTTGAAAATTGGCCAATTCTAAACCGTTGACCAAGGTCTAAACCAAGGGTGCGTCCACAACTGGCTTCGGTCTGGTTAGGTTTAAACAAACCGGTGCGTGTTCCCGATTAGTTCAGTTAATTGGAGCTTGTGTGAAGCTAACATTTAAAATCAGACTATACAACTGGGCCTAGACCGGCTTAAAAGCTGGGTTTTGGTCCTTGTCCATGTGAAATGTAATGGGGTTTGAGTAATTATGTGATTTCTGCATCAGTTCAAAAGCTCTCGTTTTAGCCTTGAACTGTCAAGAAAGATTTTCCATGATAGATCAGACTGACAAAAAGAAAAAAGAAAAAGGAAAGTGAAAAATGTGTTAAGCATGTGTGTGACTGAAACATGATGACCACACAGTAACAATCCTCCAATAATTTTATACTATAAGTCACCTTTTGACACACTGGGTCAGGACATACGTTTCAGTGACAAGGGGCCAAGAACAGGACATTAACCCCAGTCTCTTGGGTGAAAGTCCTTTGACCCATCCACCATCCCAACCAACTTCCTAACGCAGATTTTCAGTCTTTCAATCTACTTGCTATCGTTGTCACTCTTAATACTAAGTAATCTTAGTGTGCTGCGGTCAAACTGCTGCTGGACTGCCTGGTGTGTTCCATATAGACACTTAAGAGTGATTTTTGCATCTGTGTCTGGCACGGAGAGCCACTGACCAAGCATCAGTAGGCAGGTATGAGGAGTACAAAGCGGAATTTAAAAAATAGGGTTTTATTTACCCACAAAATTAAGAAAGGGATTTAAAAAAGAAGCAATAGAAGTTCTAGTTAACCAAACAGAACTCAACACAGACTATGAGAACAAATAATACTGAATAGAGCTAAACAGACAAAATGGAACAAAAAGAACAGGAAGACATACTGGCTAATGACTGGTCGGACCATTTGAGGCTGGCTCCAAAATGGAGTCAAAGTGAAATGCCTAACTTTACAGCAGAATAAAACATGTTTACAACGTAGTACAAAAAAATGTTTTGGATTCTATAGCTAAGTTCCTGCTTCATGACAACTATACAACCTTTTTATCGGCTAAATTCAACTGTAACGACTAGGGCTGCAGCTATCAATTACTTTAGTAATCGAGTATTCTACCAATTATTCCATCGATTAATCGAGTAATCGGAAAATAAATACTTTTGTTTTATTGAAGAGCAATAATTAACAATAGTTTGTTGTTTTTTTTGGAAAAAGCAACACTTTTATTGCCTACATTGCTTACAATATCATCTCTCAAAAAACTAAATTAAGTGCATTTAAGCGCTATATTACACTGTTTTCTGAAATGCAATAACAACCTCAAACTAAAGCACACATTAAACATACATATACATTACCTGAGGTTGTGCAACTTAACTATTAGAAGTACAAGTTTCAGCCTGAGACTGATCTGTATATAGGCATATATATTAATATTAGTTATAGTTAACCTATTTTCATTTATATATTTGACAACAATGTCACACAACTCTGTTACACTTATGCTAGTAGATCGTTGATCAGCTGTTTCTCCATGAAGAGAGAGAGTGAGAGAGAGAGTAAGAGAGAGTGGTGCGCAACAATTAGCTGTTTTCCGAAGGGATAGTCAACAACGCTCTTTACTTCAAATTTTGGTCACCACTACGTTTTCTTGTCTTTGATTTTGGTAGTTGTTGTGTTTGGTGTGGTTCCATCATCCATACGACTCAAGTTAGCCTTCATGTTTTCTGTTGAGAAGCTGAAACCTTGACGTCGTGCTATTTTTGTGGTAATCTAAACTGATTTGAACTAATTCCAAATTTTGGACACTTTATGTTGTTTTCTCCAGCCTGTCTCTTCTCTTGGCCCCTTATGCGCTAAATTCTTAATTTTGTAATCAGTCTTAATGGCATGTGTCGTGAGCAGCATCATCCCAGTGTGCGACAGTAATAATCCTCCGTGCGGAAACATCGTTGGTAACATTAAACGAATCTTCGAGACAAATCATTCTGCATCGAGGATTTTTAGTAATCAAATTATTTGAGTTACTCGAGGAATTGTTTCAGCCCTAGTAACGATCCCTGAAATGACCGTTACCTCGTACTGTACCCAGCTCAACGTCATCTTATGTTGCCTAAACTCAACTGCCTCTGAAACGACTTGATGATTACCCTGGCACAGCACTGTCAGATATACTTAGTCATGCCTTAACTTGACACCTGTGTTTTAAAGCAAGACATTGAACTTTGAACAAATAAGACCATACTGACTGAGCAAACTATTAACTTGCATTCAAATTGACAGCAGATGGCCAATTTCCGAAGACTCCACTCCTGTAGGCAATTTCAATATATTGGATCGCAGATCATATTATATGTGGTCTGGCTGTGGAATGGATTATTTATAGCATGTTGTTGCCAGCTGTTATATTCACCTTGGCGACCTTTGCTGTACAGATGACACACCTCATGAACCGCCTATGTTCTCATCCCTCAAACACAGAGTACTTGCAGTCACACTGTATGCACATACACACATATCACCGAGGCTGCCAACATAATCTAGTCCATCTCCACTATCTGTAATAGATTACACAAGTGTGAGTGATGAGCACAAGGAGAAACAGACTATGACTGGTGCAGAATCAATTTAAATTTTCAGATTGGTAGAAGGGCCGCGTGAAGGGAGGGAGGAATGGTGAGGCTACAAGCTACAAGAGAGGTTCATCAGTGAACACTGAATTTTTTTGAGGATAAGCCTCATTCTGTGGACCCTTCCACATGTGTATATATATATATATATATATATATATATATATATATATATTATGTTTTTCCCTTCCCCAGACACATACAATATGAGGTGCTACACTCAAAACATTGGCTGAACCGCTTGTATCTACATTCATGAGGATTATTGTGTGAAAGGAAATTAAAAAATGTTGTAATACAAAACATATGTAATATGCTACACTCTGCTGTGCCTTGTAATGCCGCACAGTGCCCTGCTATGCCATGAACTACTACAAACTACTATTTTTAGTCACTGTTCCATTATCTTTTACTGTGTTATTGCCACTCTTCATTTCAACCCCAACCGGCCGTCAGACACCGCCTACCAAGAGCCTGGGTCTGTCCCAGGTTTCTTCCTAAAAGGGAGCCACTGTCACACTGTTGCTTGCTCTGGAGGAAACTACTAGAACTAATGGGTCCTTGTAAATTATGTTGTCTAGTGTTGTATGGACCTACACTATCTGTAAAGTGTCTCAAAATAATTCTTGTTATGAATGGATACTATTCATGAAATTGAATTGAATGTAATTTGGCTAATTTGTCTTTTAACAAACAGCACCTAATTAATTCAGATTTATTCTCAGTTTTGCAAGCAGTGTATGTAATTGCCTTGAAAAAAAGCATAATTCAACGTAACCAAAACATCAGAAACCATCACAATGGGTTCACAATTCACTAGTTTTCTTGAGAAGTGTGCTTGAGCATATCTGTTTGTTTGCATAGGTGTGTGTGTGTGTGAAATGAGACCTTTTGTGTTTCTGTACATGTGTCACACATAATTGAGTGTGTGTGAACATCCTGATTGCACATTTCAAAGAGCAGCAGCGGTGAGGCTCAACAGGAAAGTGACTCAGGCCCCAAAAAGACCATGAAAGCCATTGAAGGAATCAAACAGGTTACCATTTTTTTTGGCCTGCCAGGTTGACAAAGGTTATGCCTCCCAACATTCTCTCTCTCCATCTGAACCCTTTTGTCATTCTTCCTTAAAGCTTTAGCAACATCTCCAAATTGAAGATTGTAGATTATCTTTGAAACTTGGCCTGCACCTGGCACATGTTCAATGCAATAAAACTTTAAACCATAAGGATAAGACCAGTCTTGGCTGAAATCATAAAAAATGATGTTCAGCATTAATGTGTGTAATGTTTGCATATCTGGCACTGTAGGTAAAGCATGGGTCACCAGAAGCTGCTTTAGATGCTGATAGGAGGATGTTGTTACCTTTGGACACAACCATGTTGGCGGTTTCCACCTGTTGCCAGTCTTTGTGCTAAGCTATGCTAACTGGCTGCTGGCAGTGGCTTCATATTTACCATTTTGTGAGAGTGGTATTGATCTTGCCATCTAAGTTTTTGCAAGAAAGTCAAGTATATTACTCAAAATGTCAACTATTCATTTAATTTAATATTTTATGAGTGTATCACAGTATTTCTTAAACAGAATAGTGATGGCTTCCTACATGAACACCAAATACTCTGCCAACATTAGAACAGCCATGGTTATGTCTGTTGACAGATTTGGATCTGTACATTTTTTTCTGTGCTCTTGTGACTGGTTTAAAGTGGGCAGGGCTTGTGAAATAATCAATATCACAAATTCATGATAACCAGGTAAGATATAGCAATATTTCGATTGAATTCTGATGACAGTTGACGTTTGTTTGTGTTGCTATTGTCAGTCAAATAGGATCAAACCACACCCAAGTTTTATCAATGTTAAACTCTTACTGAAGGATAATTATAGCATATTTAGTCATAACTAAATAATATGTTATGTAGAGTATAAATGTGTGCATCAGGGCATGTGTGCATGCATGCATACAGTACATGTATGTGTCTACTGAGAGTGATGGAGGATGATAGCACTGGTGTGTAGGAACAAAGCTCCTGGAATGCTTTAGCTTCTCTCTCTGAACAGTCATGTGTTTGCCAGAGGCGATCCTGATAAACACGTACAGCATCATGGGGAAGAGAGATCAGGGGCCAACTTTGAAAAACATTTAATTTACATTTCCTGTACATATTTGAGTTATAGTTGACACTCTGATAGAGTGACTTCTGTTGAGTGAGCAGATGAAAATGAAGTGTCCTATTCAAGGACAACTTGACAGCACATGCTTTTGTTAATGACAGCAGTTACTGTCGGGTCGAACCGATGACAGGATCGTCTTTCTAACGACCAGGCCAGAGGTGGGTCTAATAGACATGTTGTGTTCTGGAGACAAGAGGTAAGTGGCCGTCAACACAGCCACTTCCTGTCAGCCCTGCAGGGGTGCAACTCCCCAACTGACGCCAAATGGGAAGCGATAACCCTCTTCACGCTTGTCAAAATGACTGATGCTTTAATGCTATCACAAATACTAAATTTTACTCTATCAATGTATGAAATCTGGTAGTGATTTTTTGTTGATGTGTGAAAGAACATACGAGGATTCAAGGTGTCATTACAATAACAAGTTATGCAATGAATTGCTTGTATCCCGCCCTCCATAACAGTGCAACAACAATAATAATATAAAGGAAACTATTTAATAAATACAAATAAAACAACATATCATCATATAAATAACAGGTAACCAAAGTCCAATGGTAGCTATGAAGAACTGAATATTATACAGTATTTTGTTTGGCAGCAGTCACAATTTCTATTTTGTCAATGTGTAAAAGCAAAGCATTACCAAACCAATTGCTGTTGCTGAATTTCTTTTGATGTGGAAATCTAATTGAATGGACTCATCAAAATGGGGAGACAATCTGAAACTTTTAACACAACCCCAAGCCCTCAATATTTCTCGACATGAGATTGTTGGATTCTCAAGTGAGTCATTGAAATGCAAGGGCATGGCTCTCCAGGAGGTGTTTTCATTTGCAAAGGTAAATCATTTCATTCGTTTAATGTCTGTGGAAGAGAATGAGAGGTGCCTTTGATCATGACCACTTTGAACATGATAAAATAGCTTCTATAAATTTGTTAAAATGAAATTCTGAAACACCAACTTTTACACGTTAAAATACCCAGCACTTTATTTGGCTTTACTGTCAATGGTTATCGTTATTACTAATGACAAAAAAACTCTTTCTATTTATTCCATAACCATAAGAAATAATGAAATGCTTTCAGACTTTATAGAAATTCTAGCCAGTTTTGAATTTATTTTATAAATAACTTACTTTATAAATGACATGCTTTACTCCATGTGATATGGGTATGTACACATGCCTGTAAACAACAAATGGAAAGATTATTTTTTATGTTATCATATAAGTGGTCCTATTAAACACTATCATTTGTCTGTTCATGTCTTCCCTCTTTCTTTTTTTTCTGACAAAAACAGGCAACAGTCAAATTATGAGGCAGGGAGAAACTAGCTCTGTCAGATACCATTAGTATTGATAAGATAAAGTATGGGCTATCTACCTGCAACAATGGAGCTGCCATTACACATATTGCTGTCTGCCTGTCTTTGGCCTGGCAGAGACAAGCAGAAGGGAGGGGGAGAGTGCAACCTGGTGAATGACAGATAAAAGCCTGGGCAATCATGGCCAGCCCACAACATTAAAACCTTTTATAGATTTCTGCATGCCATTTTGTGACAATAGGGACATTCAACGGGCTGTGATTGCTACTGTCAGAGGAATATGGCTTGCTTACATGGAGGGTTGCTGCAGATAGAGGGAAACAGAAAAAAGAAATATATTGATATAAATTGTCTCCCTTTCAGTCTGCCTGTTGTATTTTTGACACAGAGTCCACAACTTTGTGTGGGATAAAAGGGATGAGGAACAGAAAGTTATTAACACTCATAGTGTGGGTCAAAACAATAAATGATTTAAAAAATGCTGATTTTCTGTGTCAAACATCAACCCTGAGGTCCATCCGTTATCCATTTTTAAGGATGTTAGTATCAGATGAGAATAGGGCTGACTAAATGTCCATTTCACCAAAGGCCTTATTGATATTGAATTATGATTTAATCAGAATGAATTTTGATGACTTTGTCAAATTTGCATTTCATTCAAATATTGAGTAGTTGTGTCAGTGTATCATCAGAGAGTGTGAGATAGACAGATTCCACTGTTTCTGAGGTCTCATCTTTTTCAGTGAAACAAAAAGTTCACTTGAAGAATTCTAATTATGATCTTGAGTTTAAAAGAGATAAATAAGACAACCCAAAGTAATTAATTCTTATTTATGGTGCTGCACATTGATGTGACGTCACAGACTGGAGGTCAGAAAAACATTTTGTTTTGGTTTTTTTTTCGTAGAACGGCAATGAATATTCATTAATTCTGCCCAATATCAGTGCATTTAATTTGCTAATAGCCTACCCTTTATTGGTAAAGTGTGACTGATTACACATACTTTTTGGAGTGTAAGATTGTACAGCTATACAATCTAATGCAACAGCCACTAAAAATATTCCACTATGAACTTTCAAATGTTTTTTTTTTTTTTATGTTTCAAAGAGATGTTGATTCCACTCTACTGTGAGTTTTGAGGCTGATGTTTGTGGTGTTGTTGCAGAGCAATGCTTCACATTGAAGTTTTTTAACTTCACCTCATTCACATATCCATCAGTAAAATGTACAAAATGATTAATTAGTTATTTGGAGAAATATTTGCCAATATTTGAGAAAATACTAACATCATCTATGTCAGGGTTTCCATCTACACTTCATTGGGTCTGACATTCCCTTTAAATGCTTGGTTTGCGAGATCAAAGGTCCTGCTCCCAGCTCCACTTGGCATTCACAGTCACACTGTGGGAGCAGCACAAACAGCTAAGACACCACATTGGCAAGATAGAACCACACTTCTAGTCCTGTCTCCATCTATCCAAGAAAAAAAAAAAGAAGCTTTATCCTGTTTAAGTCCACACTGAGCTTGCTATGTGCGTACTTAATTATTATTGCAGACAAAAGATGAATCTTAATAAGATTGGATGTGGATTTTTGACAGAAAAACTGACTGACTGAAGAGCTCTGACAGTCCCGGCAACAAACAGAATATGAAATTGACCTCTGTCTTTAATCAAATAGATGCTATTTTTTTTTAAATTTCAAAATGCAATATCCATTTTGGTAGAAAAAATACCTCAACTTCATAATTAATATTTCATAAGGAATATTGATTGCATCCTTAAATTCCTAATTTTTTCACTTAAACCTTATTATTTTAAAATCAAACCTCCTGAAGTGAATCATTATTGTAGTGCTTATATATAATGCTATCTTCATGTTTAAAATGAATTTGTCACAATGATTGTGATGTTTTTTTGATATGTCGTAGATATCTCATTCTCAGATCTTCACATATCTCATGTGTGTCTAATAGTTGATCAAATGTCACAAATTAAATTGCTTACACGTCTCCACATAAAACAATCCTATGCTGTGTTTAGTTATCCCATTTCAGTACTTAGTGCTTCACACTCAAAACAGTGAAGCTGTTGAGACATAGAGGGCATATTCAAATATGAGCCAGTCCTTTCAAACTCTTCTACCATTCTTTTATTTTCAGAATGTCATTTATTGTTTCATAACAGACACAGTCACTTCCACATGTAACTAACCACTTCCACATTCATTATCCCTTTGAGCCTTAGGCCCACAGGTTATACTGGAAGTGGAGACTGTACAAGCTGAAGATGTCATGCATGAGAAAAGCCACCATACAGAAAAAAAACATAATCTTCTCTCTCTCTCCCTCTCTCTCACACACTCACACACACACACACACACACTCACTACCAGCAGTTATTTACTCCTTACATTCTTCCATCATCTCTCAACAACCCAGCCATCGTTGTTTAGCATTATGCCAAAACCACTAAGCCCAAGCCTGTAATTCCGCCTAATTCTCCAGTGTGCGTAATTCTCTTCTTCCCAGGCGACATTTGGGTGCACTATCCCAAGAGTGCTATAAGGAAAAGAGGCTGTTATCCAACAGAGGTTCATGAAATCCTCTGTTCTGACACTTCATAATCACAAGGGGGTCTTGTTATCTGTGCACAAGACTCCACAATAGCAGCCCATTCCCTGGTAACTTTTCTCCCTAATGCCCTAAAGTCGGCCCTTATCAGAGCCCACAAGGGTTGAAAAAGCTGAAGGTGCTCATCCTCAGATCCACTGGAAAGGTCCAAAGGTCAGAGGATCCCACTGGCTAAGTTTCTCTTATCACACCCTGCCTAGAGAGGGAACACTACATTGAGAAGCACCAAGACGCAAAGCTGTGCCGGCAGACACAATGGTCTGGGAGAACCCTTAGCCCATGTATGTGTTGGCACACTATGTTTTCCATTTAAGTTTTCCAATCTGGGAGAGCAGCTCTGATGAAATCCCGTAAACGCACACTTTATAGCTCTATTTCTTTTCTGTTGTAATAATTAAATTTTGTTTTTGATTTTTGTGCCGACAATTATAGTGCCTGTTAATATATGGATAGGATTTAAAGCATGCAAGAGCTTGAGGAAGTTGCGTATTAGACAATTTGTTACTTGTTGTCACAGCTAGGTCATTATTACAATTTAAAAAACATTGTGTAAAGACCACCACAGTGGCAATGGATGGTTTTGATTTATACAAAGCAAAGAACAATAACCAGGTTATGTCAAATACCCTGCTTCACAACCAGATCAATAAATACTGTTGCACAGTTTCTTTGTTCATTTTTTCCCCCAAATAAAAGTTCTCAACCTAGGACAAGAGTAAATACAACAGTGCATCAGTCATGAAAGCCTTTTTCATAATCCTCTCTGGTCACACTGGGGACTCTATTGGAACAGTGTCTTGCAACATCTGGCTACAGCTTAACCTTCCCCTTCAGCACCCATGAGCCCAGGGGCACACAGCACACCATACACACACATGCCTCTAGGGTGTGATGCACGCAGACTACAAAGTGCTTTTACACTGTGACTGCGTGCCGTGCCATATAGTATGTTTGCCTGTGAGTCTGCTGATGGTACCCGGCCTGTGTAGTGATGCCAGTAGTCACACACCAGGCCATCAAAGGCAGTGCTGTGTGCCGCTTGATAGTCAAGCAGACTCACATCCCCAATGTTCCTCCTGTTCACTTCAGTCCAGGAAACAAAACATAGCTGCTGTTAGGGCACCAGTGCCCACTGGCAGCGACTGCTGAGAGATCACATTGCCAGGAGTTCAAGGGTGAAAGACTGGCAACAAAGGTAGTTTTCATATTTATTTCATATTTTGTTTTCACTTTCGCTAGGTGGCAGTTTAAGGTTAACATGCCATATAGACTGAGACTAGACTATTTTGCAAGTTCTCCCACTTATAAATCATGGAGGGGTCTGAAATTGTCATCGTAGGTGCATATCCACTGTGAGAGACATAATCTAAGAAAAAAAATCCAGATATCAAAATGTATGCTTTTTAAACTATTTATTTGTATGATACAGCTGCAAATAAGTATTTGAAAACCTGAGAAAATCAATGTTAATATTTGGTATCGTAGCCTTTGTTTGCAATGACAGAAGTCAAACGTTTCCTGTAGTTTTTCACGAGGTTTGCACACACTGCAGAAGGGATTTTAGGTCTGAAGACTGGCTAGGCCACACCAGAACTTTGATATGCTTCTTACAGAGCCACTCCTTGGTTCTCCTGGCTGTGTGCTTCGGGTCATTGTCATGTTGGAAGACCCAGCCTCGACCCATCTTCAAAGCTCTAACTGAGGGAAGGAGGTTGTTCCCCAAAATCTCGCAATACATGGCCCCAGTCATCCTCTCCTTAATACAGTGCAGTCGCCCTGTCCCATGTGCAGAAAAACACCCCCAAAGCATGATGCTACCACCCCATGCTTCACAGTAGGGATGGTTTTCTTGGGATGGTACTCATCATTCTTCTTCCTCCAAACACGGTTAGTGGAATTATGACCAAAAAGTTCTATTTTGGTCTTACCAACAGTAACCTTGGAAACGGTGGTCCCAGCTCTTTTCAGGTCATTGACCAGCTCCTCCCGTGTAGTTCTGGGCTGATTTCTCACCTTTCTTAGGATCATTAAGACCCCACGAGGTGAGATCTTGCATGGAGCCCCAGTCTGAGGGAGATTGACAGTCATGTTTAGCTTCTTCCATTTTCTAATGATTGCTCCAACAGTGGACCTTTTTTCACCAAGCTGCTTGGCAATTACCCCGTAGCCCTTTCCAGCCTTGTGGAGGTGTACAATTTTGTCTCTAGTGTCGTTGGACAGCTCTTTGGTCTTGACCATGTTAGTAGTTGGATTCTTACTGATTGTATGGGGTGGACAGGTGTCTTTATGCAGCTAAAGTCCTCAAACAGGTGCATCTGATTTAGGATAATAAATGGAGTGGAAGTGGACATTTTGAAGGCAGACTAACAGGTCTTTGAGGGTCAGAATTGTAGCTGATAGACAGGTGTTCAAATACTTATTTGCAGCTGTATCATACAAATAAATAGTTAAGAAATTTTTTTTTTAGATTCTGTCTCTCAAAGTGGACATGCACCTACGATGACAATTTCAGACCCCTCCATGATTTCTAAGTGGGAGAACTTGCAAAATAGCAGGGTGTTCAAATACTTATTTTCCTCACTGTAAGTCCCTATGGCTTTTCTAATTATTGACCTTATATTCATTCTCAGAAGTGCAGGAATTGTAGACAGTAACTAAAAGAGAAGGGTTACTTTTAAACAAAATGCACCATAGTACATATGCATATTTCACCCAGGCCCTTGTTGCCTTTTGTGTGATTTTTAAATAGCCATAATTCCAGTTCACAGTCCAGAGCAGCAGGCAAGGGTAAAGAATGATATAATTGGTTGTTTTATGCAGCTCCCCTCTGCTCCTTCTCACACTCCCTGCTGGCACATTTATTTCATCCAGTGGTGCTTTTAAGTAATCAATACACCCCACGGTCTAATGCGTTCAATACACCTTGAAGAGCCAAATGACACATGCTGCTTATTTTGAGAGTTGGGACGTGTAAGGAAACCAGGAAAGCCAGGAAGTCAGTGGGTCAAACACACAAAGACTGAATGCAAATTAGATAAGATTTAGAAACTGATGAGTGCTAAAGAGTTAAGCCTAACATTCTGAGATGCTAATAAAAACACGATAGAATCATAATTAGCAAGTGGAGCGTGGAGCGTGGCTACATGGTCATTGGGATTCAGAATACCTGTTGAAGCTATAACAAGGTGGGCCTTAACTGCTGGTCGCTGATTTGAGTTTTTTTGCGAGAGATATGGCACAACTGTTTGCAGTTACTCTATATGTTGGGCTGTGGAGTTTAAATTCTGAAAAGAAAAACAAAATGTTGCAAACTGTGACTGACCGACCTGCGGCCCTTTGATGCACGTCATTCCCCTTCTCTCTCCCCTTTCATGTCTTCAGCTGTCCTGTCAAAATAAAGGCCAAAAATGCCCAAAAAATAATCTTAAAAAAAAAATATATATATATATGTATATATATATATATATTATATATAAAAATATATATTGCAAGTATATATATATATATATCACATATATCACATATCACGTATATATATCTTAAATAAGAGTAAAGATACCACATTTATGAATTTCTTGAGTTGATCTTGGCATCTTCCACATATCTTTTCTTTGTTATAAAAGAAATAAAAAGTCTGTGTTTTTATCATTAATGGTGTATTTGTAATTTCCTTCAAAAGTCAGAGTTTTTCCCAAGGAGCAATTGTTTCAATACTTCATACTGACTGGTGGGAGTAGAATAATGTGTCCTACGTTGAGTAATGTTGAACCAAAACTACAAGTAAACACTTCTGCACCAAGTCATTTTTCACAGTGTGGTTTAAAAATGTTTCATCTGCTCCTGGACAGCCTGATGTCGGCTGGAGTTTAATCGTCCCAAAGCGGGCACAGCAGGACAGAACCAACAGAGACAAATGTCTCAGTTTAGTATGATCACTGGTAGATCTGGAGTGTTTTCCATTTGTATGAGCCTTATGGATCCTCATATTCCTCTTCTCTCTCTTTCTCTCTCTCTCTCTCTCTCTCTCTCTCTAGCTTTCCCTGATTAGCTCTGCATTATTTAGTTTACCAATGGAAGATTTATATGTAGTAAACAGCAGTTATTAGCCCTTGGCTTGAGTAGACAAGATTGCCAATCTATATCTCTTAACCTATTGATGGTCTATTATTTAAAAATAAGGCAGTTTAGAGAGAAGACTATGGTACACACTTGAGGAGAATATGGTACACATGCAGGGTTACTTTCTTCTTTTCAAACTTACTCAACTTGCACCTCTCAGGTGGACTGACAAACATAACGTTAGATCTCTGTTTGTTTTTCTCCCTTTAGCTGCCTATTTTCTGCTTTATCCCCCCCCCCCCTTGCCTCTTGGCTACAATCCGCTCATCTGCAACAGATAAACTGTGTAAGATATACTTAAAGTGTGATTCTGTGATGGTTGTAGTATTTTCTTTGTATAGGGTTTCGTATATGTTCTGTTTCATCCTGTTCGTGTTTGTTTCGTGTCTTAGTCCTTGGTCGCTCTCTTGTTGTAGTTTCTGTCTTGGGGTCTCTTGTGAGTGTCTGTATGTTCTGTTTCCTGTTTTATTTTGATAGTCTGGTTTTCTGTGCCGTATTGCCTTTGGTTTTACTTACTACCTGTTGTCTTCCACCTGTTCCCCAGCCCTTGTGTCACCTGCCGCGTGTTGTCTCATTACCCAGTGTATTTAGTCTTTGTGGTCCCCTTGTCCTTTGTCAGATCATTTTAGTGTTTTGTGTGTGTTTAGTTGTCTTGGTTTCTCTGGTTCCTGTTGGTGTTCTCAGCATTTTTTCTTCTTACTCTTTTGGTGGTTTTGGATTTTTGGACTTTATTTATTTTTTTCTTGTTGTTTACTTTGTTGCATTTTGGATCTCTGCATTGGGTTGGACTCTTTTGTTAATAAATCATGATTTAACATTCTCCTGCCAGCCTGCCTGCCTATCTTTGCTTTTGGGTCTTCATGTTCCCTGGGAACTCAAGCAGATTTGATCAAACAAAAAAGCAAACTGAGGCTGGTAAAATGCTGAACAACAGCCTGCCAACTGGCTCCAGGCGGGTGGATGGATTGGTGGTGGTGGTTGGGAGAGCGGGGTTAAGTGGGGAGAGGGGGAGCATTTTGGGGTTTCCCTTGCCTCAGTCAGAGTACTGCAAAGCCATCCATCAAGTCTATTTTTATGGGACTAAAGAGCTAAACCACAAGCTTGGGGGGACGATATTAAGGGTCTGACAATGCGAGCTGAGGCAATTGATCTATTTAAAACACCAGTGGAAAAGCAGTGGTGCAATGCAAGATTTCTGCCATTTTCATTTTTTCTCATCTTGATTAGATCTCTATGGCCTGTTGGTAAACATTGTCAGTAGATCCTATTTACTCCTTTTTAAGGGCCAACACATGAGGAAATACAATCTGCCTTTAACGTGTGCCATAACTGGCCACATGGTTTTGTCTTTTTCATCTTTTACAGTCTTTATTAGGGTAAGGTTACTCTCCCCTAGGATGTGAATAGTTAAAAGCAATGCCAAATCCATTTATTGACTGTTTACTTTTACTGTTAGGCAAACTGCTGTTATCTTGGCAATAAGCGCCTGAAACACACCAACCAGCGGAAGAGGGCGGCATGCAGCAAGCTAAAAGTCAAAACTAAAAGTCGCGGGCAGTTTTGGTGTGTCTTTTTGTTTGTCAGCAGGATTAGGGAAAAACTACTTCCACTAATTTCATGAAACTTGCTGGAAAGAACCCATTATGTGGAACAGATCCAAATCACAATCAGAATCTCTGGGACGATACCCAAATTATTTTTCACAGGCATCAGTGGCCTGTGGTGTAGTGTGACTTTTCCCCTATCTGGGGTTATGGCTTCATAGGTAGCTCTGTGTATTTTGGCCGTTTCCGTTTTCAGCTGCAACCCGGATGCCACAGGACAACACTTGGCCGCAGCTTTTTGATGGTGCGTTTCAGTTTGTATAATCTCACATTGCCAGACTCCACAGCGCTGCGGAGATGGGTCTGGCTAGTGCTCTGGTTTATTTGCATTTATTTAACCAATCACAATTGACCGAAGTTTAATATCACAACATGGGACAGACCTCTATGAAACAGTCTCGCTGTGTATGTGAAGCTGCATCTGCATATGGGGAAACCAGACCGAAGGGCAAGCACGTTGACATCATGGACAGAGACACAAACAGCCCACAGCAGTTATCGGGAGTTCTGCTTGTTTTTATTAAACTCGCTAACTGTGATCGTATAGTGGAATGGTTATTTTTAAAAGAAGTAATAGAAGACAATGCTTTGTATATTTCCCAGTAAAATGTGAAATAAAATGAATATAATAAAATCAACTCCTAAAAGACATTTCTAGTGTATAAAAACACAGTATATGAAATCGTAGGCTACAGTGTCTTCGACACCGTAATTTAGCCCCTACAGTAACATTGTACATTTTCCACATAAAAGTCAACATCGAATTCAATAACAGTGACCTGCACATGGGGAAACCAGACCGAATCAGGGCAAGCACGTTGACATCCCGGACAGAGACACAAACAGACCTATACAACGCACAGTGAGTCAGATGGAGGAATAGCAATGCAAAGAAAGCTAAATTTACCATTCAGATCTGAGCTCAAAATTAGTGACTCGCTCAACGCCAAACTAACGGCATTCATCTCTAAACTACACCACAACAAAATACAGTAAAAAAACATTGTGTGGTGGGCTTTAAAACATTTTGGCTAATGTTGTCTCTGCAGCGTTTAACATGCAACTTACCACAGCAGTTAACAGGAGTTCTGCTGTAGATTATGCATAATTAGTTACTTTTAGCACTGCAGTAATGTGAAAGTGTGAAAGTGACGCCAGCAGACGGTGTTGTGGGCAATTATGCAGGAATTTAACAGAACCTATATACAACCTATTACAAACACAAAGAAAGCCCAAGGTAAAGGACATCTGGCACAAAAGAGTGACATCCAGCTGAATATCCTGCGGCACCTGGCGCAATCGCAAAAGGGAAATGTCGTGGATATAGAGTACAGTTTGTGTGATTGATTATCACATTATATTTATAGTATTACAGTACACACAGTTAAAAAATGTCACCAATGGCAACAAAGTGACATGTAATATAATTGAATAGATTTTAAGTTCAAAAAGTATTAAATAAATTAACTAAATTTAAACAGAAAAAAATGAGTGCATGTTCATAAAAGCAACACATAAAATGTGTTGGAGCATGCAAAATAAAGTTATATAGCAAAAGTTTTTTTAGTAAATCCAAATCATTTGCACAAGGAAAACTAATTTATGTTTAATAAGTATCTGAGCAAAAGTAATTTAGATTTACTAAATATCTTGGAGAAATTGCTTTAGATTTACTAAATACTATCTGGATTAAATAAGTTGTATTCATTAATATAAAATAAATTCTATTGACTGATATAGCACATTGTTGCCTAATTCAACACATTTACTCTGCATTTCTTATTTATCCATACCTAAATGAATTGTTTACATTGGAGTTTTAATTGGTTTCACATTACTTTAAATCTATTCAATTATATTGAATGTCACTTTGTTGCCATAATCTCTCAATGTATAATACATTCAATATCGTGCATTCTTGGTGCCACAGGTGACTTAAATATGGTTAATAAATCATCATTTATAATAAGAACAGAAGGTAAACATTCATTTGTCCATTTTTGTTTCTAGACATGTTTATCTAACATTTTTCAAGTTGTTTAGTGCAAAATGCCAAAATAAATCAATGAAAAACACAGAGAGAGGCTATGAGAAAACAAAGGGAGAAACCGTGTATGTGTACAACAGGGACACAATATAATTGCATTTGGGATTCTTGTTATTAAATATTTAATCGTTATGTCTTCTTGGTGCATTTAAATTAAGACAATGTGTTCAGTCTGCAAATTGTTGTTACATTTTCATTTATGTGCCAATTGAAATTGTCAGGGCCATTATGTTTTTAAAATGGCTAAAAGTAATTGAGCAATATCACAAGGAATCTGGGAATCTTACTTCTTTAATTTTTGCGAAAATACGACTCACTTAAACAATCATATTTATTTGGTCATATTCCTCAATTAAAAAATGTCAAATTTGCATCCCTGGTGTACACAGAGAAATCACAAGGTACCTATGGCAATGCCAATTCACAAACACAATGCCACTCCTGTAAAATGAGTACGGTTGAACTGCATTAAAATAACCCCGTAGCCTCTGACACACAATCAAATAAGTCACTTGCACTTACAGCACATTTACTTCCATAAAATATGGCAAATCATTAAAACTGTTCAACTGTAATTATTAAAGCTTAGGAACACTGAAACATGTAGTATTCAGATAAGATAAGAATGAATTGTGAACCTGACAAAGAAAATTCCTAATAGCCAGTGATGTTACCTTTTTATCATTTGTCTTTTCAGCCTACAAGGGTATCCTTCACTTCCAGTGGAAAGTGGTAGTGGTAAAAATGATCAGGCAAATCATTTATAAAAGGTGTTCTGATCCTTTTTTTTCTGGTATTTATTTTGGTCTTATTATTGTACAAGAGATCCATCGCTTAAATTAGTGATCTACTCTGTTTTGTGGAGACACGTTGTTGACAGAATTTGGATATACAGTACATGACATGCTAACATAGCAGTGGTAAATCTGCTGTAGCAAACAGACAGACGAAGCTTCTCTTTGGCAGCGCAAAATCCGCACCATGCTCTAATTTACTGACCTCAGACGCAGCTTGCTGGTGTAATCTGTCAGCACGTGCTGAAACCGGTCTGAAGGCATACTGCGACAGAGAAAAACTGAAAACATTGTGTGCACCATTGTACTGTCTGTTACTGTGAATTGAGACATGAAATTGCTTGGCTAACATTTCTTATTATGGAGCCTTTGTGAATTTGGGATTAGCACCCCCTCCAGAGCGTGTGCAAAACAAAGTAACAGACTAACGTCAGCGAATTTAGCTGGTTAGGGCGAAGGAGGCCAGGAAAATTGGCAAAACTAGATTATATTAGCTGGTATCTTAAAGGCCATTATCTATAACGTTATACTTGGAAAAGTCACATTAAATTGTGATATTTTTTTCTTTTCTTTTTGGGTCTTTTACCCTTTATTTGAGGTGATAGTGGATAGACAGGAAAGGTGGGAGAGAGATGGGGGATGACACACAGAAAGGGGCCGCAGGTCAGATTCAAACCCCGGGCCGCTTCAAAGGACTCAGCCTACATGGGGTGCATGCTCTTACTGGGTGAGCTAGAGGTCGCCCTGAAATTGTGATATTTAACTACTTTTTAAGTCATCCATTTCCATGCTTTTAGTCTAAATAGGCAGAATCCCTGTTAAATTAACATATATTTATTTTCAATTTCAGCCAGTAAAGTTGGACTGGGTAACTTGCTGCAATGCAAAACAATGTTCAACTGCTAACTGTTACAGCAACTCAGTGTAAAATGTTTCCAACTTACAATAATTAAACAAGTCTTACCTTTGGGAAAATGGCAGTATCTGAAATGTTTAATGACGATGTCCATGTGGCTGAAAATAGCTGTAGTGGAAGTGTTAGGTGATTAAATCCAATGAGTAAAATGTATTAATTTTCTGCATCTTTGACTTTCCTGATGAAATATAATTAAATTCTACTTAATGATTCACAGCTGCTTTTATTCAAACAAAACTGAGTAAAATGTAATTAATAACTAACTAAAATGTGTTGAATTCAACTCAATGTGATTCCAAACTACAAATGGTGTTTTTTATTATGTAGGTTACTAATGTTCGATTACTAAATATTAATTAACACCATTATCAGTTTTTACAATGCACCGTCATTCAGCGAATATTGTTGAATAATGCAGTACCTTTTGCAAGCTAAATAAATACATTTCATCTCTTGGCAACAGAAGAGCTATTACAAAAAGGAACTCTATCTGTAACACTCCTGCAGAGCCGTAGCCAAACAAAGTTATTAAAAAAAAAATAAAACACATTGACATGTTTGGGTGTTATGCTAATATTGAGAGTGCCTTAATAAGACAAGTCTCATGATTCTGTTTTAAAATGGCATTGAGCAGCTACCGACCATACATCATATACGTACATGTCTTTTTCTCTTTACAAACTGCTGTATCAATACTTGTACTGATGAAATTATGTTTCCTCTTCAGAACTGCCACATTATGTGACAAATGTTCATGGCTGAATTTAAAAGCAATATGTGCATTGCGTTTGTCTTCCAAACTTCGTCCAGTAGATGCAAGCACTGTTTCCTGAATCCCTTGTGCATGTGCACGCCATCTGAAACCAGAGCGGGAATGCTGGCCATTGGTTTAGTATGATAAAAATGTTGAGAATTAGATGTCAAAAAACAAAGCAACAGTAACTAAGGGGGACTGGGTGTGTGACATGTCAAATACAGGGCCCGACGCAAGTGTCTTTGCTATTTTAAGAACAACACAGTTATTAATTTCCGTCCAGCACCCATGCCGTTTGAATAGCAACTGTACCTGCGCCCATCTTTGCACCCATGGGCGTACAGGGAGGTGCAAAAGATAAACACATAAGAAAATTACGGTGCTAATCTGCCATCATAATAACAATGCACCAAGAAACAAACGCACCTGGCTTTTAAAGGGAATGGGAGATGACGCTTTGATTGGTTTATTGCATGTCACGCCCAAAACTCACCTATGATTAATGAAGACACAAAGTACAACCCTTTTGAACCTTGCGCCTGGCGCACAGACCCTTTCTTCCGCCGTCAAACCAGCAAAAGTGGATTTGGACACGCCCTAAACGCACCTGCACCATGCGCTTCACGCTGTGCGCTTTATATCATTAAAATAGGACAGACAGACAGACAGACAGACACACACACACACACAGCAAGTTGTCATTGTTTTCTGCTCTATTCCTTCATTTTTTTGAATTGTAATTTTTTATTTTTCATGTAATTATTATTTGACGATTTGGCAATATTGTCTTTGTTAAACTCATGCCAGTAGCCAAAGCATATTCAACTGAATGGATTTGAGTGTAGAGAGTAATAGATGAAGTGGTGCAGTCTGGATACAGAAGCGAGTTGTGAGAGAAACATTTGCCTGCTGGTCAACCTGCATTCAGACAATATTGGTGTCAGCAAGTGAATAGTTGAAATGGCAAGCCTCATCTCAATGTCCCAATGTGCAATAAGAGGCCAACACTTCCAGTTACACCAACATGCTAATCGGTTTGGATAAGTGCAGCAGCAACTGATTCCTGGCATGCTCCTGCGGACTTCACGACAGCAATATCCTTGCTTAGCATATTTCTGGATGTAGAAATACAGTTTATCACTGCTCAGAATCCACTCGGTTATGTTGGATACTTTCTCATCAAAGATGAAACTGTGACTCCAAATCCAAAGTTACAGTACAGACCCACCTTTGCTTCTGGACAAGAGAACAGTTTCAAAGGAGTCCTGAGTGTCACTTCAAAGATTTCTATCTCCTTGAAGTTTCCTCTCTTCCTCTCCTGTTTGGCTGTTCCGTGTACTAGTATGTGTTTTAATCTACATCCCTGTAATCTTCTATCCATCTCTTCTTCCTACCTCTGGCTCACTCAGGTTAATGAATGATTTTTTGTTTTTCACTTGACACAAATTCAAAGACTCTTCAAAGTGGGGATATGTTTTTTACCTTTGCTCACAGGATTATGATCTGAATTGGCAGTGTGTCTACAGTTGGGAATAATACTCTGTACTGTTGCCATATAATCAAATTGGTATACATGAGCAGCTTCTAAGAAATGTGGTTTGTAAATGACTAACAAATCTTCTACCACCAATCCTGGATACCTTCTACCTGCTGGTTCATCAGGTGCTTTTTGCAGGTTCAAGATAATTTAACATTTTTATCCAACTCTGATGCTGCATTAGTAAGATCATTAAGCTTTTTGAGAAGGCAAGCACATGGAGAATTCTGCTTCACTACATTTATTATTCACAAATGATGCATTGCCCTGAGCTGACACTGCCAATATAAGACACAAATATTGCCAGATGTATGAGAAGAAGACCTATTACTATGGCTCATGTTACACCTCACAGCTCTTAAAGTGTTATATCTACTTATCCTGTGACCTTTTTAAAAACTGTTCAAAGAAGATAAAGTCTACACAACGGCTTAATGTTCTAGAAAAAATACTTTAATAGTGCAAATTAGGCACACAATGTTTCAGCCCACAATTGGGCCTTTCTCAGGTTTTCCAAAACTGCCCATGGCAACAGTTTATCAAGCAAAAATGCATCATTGGAAGATTTCTCTTCATTTATAAGTTTGAAAGCAACATCAAATATGTCAATTAAAGTAAAGACAGAGTGACCTAAATCATCTAAAGTTAAATATATAATGTTCTTTCTATAAAGTAGATGAACAGATAATAAAAATATTCATTCCCCAATACTTTATTATGGGTGTGTTCTATAGAAAACTGCAAATGTAATATTTATGTTATGTTATTATTTATGTATGTTTTATTGTTGTACTTGTGTGTTTTTCTTACTTTAGCAGTAACATAGCAGGGAACACCTGGTTTAACTCCTTTAGATAGATATATGAGATGTTTTCCCTCCCTCCCACTAGTGTGAGAGCAGCTGGCTGATTGCTTCTTTCTCACTGATAACTGGTGCTGCATCTCTGGGGGGGGGGCTTTCATTTTCACTCAACGACTATCACAACTGCTCAGTGAAAAACACTTTTGAAAAAACTAAGTCAGTCATTCTACTCATTGACAAGCGAGGCAATCTAACTGAGTGTTATGGCATTGTTAGAGCCTATAAAATGGACTTGTGGGATTATGGCGCTGCCATTGTAGAGATGTAAAAAATGAACATCTTCTCCCACGGAAGCTTTATAAACTCTCCAGAGACTAAATTAGTATTGTTTTGTATCTTCATACAACAACTGAAAAAATGTGCCTTTTTTATTGCAGTGGCTTTAATGTTATAATATCCTAGGTATAACCTGGCCATTGGCAACTGCAGATATACGTAGATTATTGGAACGCTGCTGCCAAGATAGGAACACACCCTGGGTCTGCCTCTCACTATTCCCCTGGCTGTCATTGAGATGTGTAAAATTCTCCATAATTTACATTTTAACACTTGCTGAAAGACACAACCCCATTAAGAGGCCCTCAGGAGGAGTTGCCTGTGGTTTATATGTTTATGAATCTTCCAGGAGGGCTTTTACAGCCTCTGCCTGGCTGCATGTGCCAGATAGCCCCCACGGTTACAGTGCAGCATTTAAAAAGGGAACGGTAATTAACGGAATAAACAGCATTTTACTAAGGTGATACATTGATAATAACATTATCACTTAGAGGGCAGACTTTCTTTCTGAAAATATTGTGGAAGGGCAGCCAGGGAAATCTTGGGTCTGAGTTAATGGTTATGCATTACATTTCTGATGTTTAATTTTGAAATGCAATTTGTGTGTAGCCATCATATATCTACCACAATGATGGTAAGTTACTACAGTGTGTTATATAATTAAATGTAAATAGGATTGCTGAAGCAATCCATTGATATTCAAATCAGGTTGTTTTTTTGATTATTGAGTTAATCATTTACAGTTCCACCTTCTCAAAGACGAAGACAAGCCATCTGAAGACATTACACTGGGCTCTGGGTGCTTTTGATGAGAGTTTTTCATTTGATAGAAAAACAATAAATTAATCTAAATAAACTGACACATGAGTTGATAATAAAATATGTATGTACACTTTGTATGAAATCACCTTTTCCAATAAACATCTATGTGGGTATGATAGTTTAGCATCGCAGCCTTTTGTGTCCATGGGGAGATCATATGTCATTTTTGACACAGCTCACACAGAGAAGATACACATAATACAATCACAATAGAGGCTGGAGCTCAAAACGAGCTTCCATACATTTGTGCAAGCATAAAAAAAATAGAGGCTACTTAAAGACTCCCAAGGCTAATGTCTTTGGTGTTTGTGAACTCCCTGACATGAAATGTCCAGATTGTCACTTACCTCTAAAATCTCAACTCTATCTCCATTTCTCATCTTATTATTCATTTTTACAACTCCAAAGAGTCCAAAGTCATTTCTTAGCTCAGATCATCCAGAACAATGGAAATGCAGATAACTTTTTACAACACAAGCCCATGCTGTAAGACATCCCTCCAGTCCTTCCTTTAAGCGGTGTGCTTCTGCAGCATCTCTAAAACATGTTTCTCTCTTCCCTGTCTCTTGTTTTATGAGTTTTTCAAAGAATCTGGCAATGTCTTTTCCACGGCATACCTCTGAGGAGGTGTGAAAAGAGTAGTCAGTTGGAAAATGACACCTGAGAATGGGTTTTAAAAAACATTGCTGCTGAGATAAATGTACAAGCTAAGTAGTACTATTGTCCGTGTCTCTTTGGAGGAAAACTTCTATACTTTGTTCTTCTCAAAGGATAAACTGCTTCACACTTTATCCTCCTTTACTTAAACAAGACTGACTGTGAGCTCATTGTTGGGTAACTGAGCATGAATGGCAAGTAGAGATGGGATTTACAGTTTCCCTAGCAAAATACATAAAACAACTTCTGGATCTCTGAATTGCTCAGCTTTCAAATATGAGGTGTTAATGCCGCAGTTGATATAGATGCATCGGCCAAAGTCTCTAGATCAGTGGAATTTAACCCAAATGTAACGGCTATTGTGTACAAAGTATTTCAATCCTCACACACCCGACTCAGTAATCATTTCTACCATCCATCCCGTATGATCAGTGGCGGTTCTACATTGAATTACACCCCAGACGAGACCCCTTTGAGGGCACCTCCCCCTCAACTCCTCCAAAATATTAATATTAATTGATATGCCAGAAAACTTTAACAACCACTAACACAGCTTCCATGTCAACTGAAAATTATGTCTTTGGCTTCTAATTTAGTAAGAGCAAAACTAAAAAAAGAATACCCCACACCCATGCTGTACTGAACAAGGCATCAATTATCAAAATCTCAAAGTCAGGCTAAATCAATGAAGTGAAACAAAATGGCAGCTCATTATGTTTATAAGGCAACTCAATGTGTTTTTGAAATGATAAAATATAAAGGAGAGCCAACTCTGAAATAGCTTGGACATGGCAGCACAGTGGACATCCCTTCATTCATGTGCCAGCCCTCCCCCCCAAATTGCTCAAGAAGACAGTATAAACAAATAATTCCTGGAGGTTCCTCCGAAGGGCCCTAGCTATTCATCTGCAGCAGGGGCATTGGCGTGATACAAAATGGCATTAGCCAAGTGGCACATAGTTCACATTAACCAGATGCTGGAATGCCAGCTTCAATTACTTTGACCAGTGGCGGGAATGCTTGCTGAGATCTGCCTGCTCCTGCTGCTGCACCACACATACACTGACACAGGTCAACAAATCATATGATTGTAAAGTCATGACTTCTCTGTTGGAGTGCATACTACAAATGTCAGCGCATATTCCTTATACATTAGTTGCAGTGTATTTGCTAATATAAATGTTCACATACTCACATGTACTGGTCTTACGCTAAATGTAACGTTGCTTCTTTTGGAAATAAAAACCTTCTCTACCCGATGTGTTTTAGCAGATGTGTGGATAATTATTGTCCACGCTTTCCTAAATTGAAACAGGTGTTAAAGGTTTTCCTCTCAAAGGTAGAGGCGAAAGCAAATATTTATAGTTTCCACACAGTGTGGCCAGTAAAAAGGAATACTGTTGAGGCTAAATTACATTTTAGACAAGTATAGCTCAAGGCATAGCTTAAGGCCATTAGGCTGTGCTTCCTTCAAGTAAACTCAGCTGTCCATCACTACAACATATAATTTTGTTTTACAAAGACAGATGCTCAAAAACAGAAATTATAGGCAGTATAGTCGTAGAATCCTTTTTCAATTATGAAATAAAAGAAAAAAAAAGACATTTCTCCGAGAGCTACTTACCCTACGTTTCCCAAAAGCATCCTTGTGCCAATATGATCATAGCCCTATTGAAAGAATATGGACTCGGATAATCTTAGCCTGAAGATGCTTTTGGGAAACAAGCCCAGGAATAAAATGCTAATAGAAAGTGTTCATGCCAGTTCAAAATAAATAGATTTGTTTTCTAGTGTTTCCAATGTCAGACGCTTCAGCTCACTGAACAACATCCAAATGCGTTGTTGGAGATTCTGAAGTGGCCAAAGAGAGACACGTTGAGCCATTTCCATTAACACAAGTGTCAATGAGCATTTTCTTTGTAGGAAATGAACCTGTCTTGCTCCTTCCAATTGAATGCATGATGTGATGGAATTTATGTTTACAATTGCATTCTTATTTATTGTCATGTAAATTAAGTGCTCTCTTACACCAACCAAGTGGTCAGAGTGGCCCAAAAATGATATAAAATGAACCATAAACTATACTTGAGTTAGCAGAGTTATTTTCAGATGAGCACTTTGGGAAGAAACAGTGCCTAAGATAGTTTACTCCATTATCGTCAAAATGCCAGATGATGAAAATACAGTAGGTGTAAAGCAACACTCAGCCTAATGGCTCGATGCTGATGCTCTAATTGTGAAAGCAATATCTTAAAAGCTGCAGAAGTCTCTTATTAAAAATCAATACATATCACTTCCATCAAATGTCTCATCTGGCATTTTTTTGTAGAGCATTAGCAGTATCTCAGCAGGAGATACTGTATGAATGAAGCTGTGGGCAAGACGTGGGTGGAACTACCAACTATGTTGATCATAAAAACAACATAATTCAGTTACAAACTTATTGGTTCACGTATTCACCTAAGGATGAACATATTTCAAGAAAGATAGTAAGTATTTGTATTGTGATGCATTGTCTTGGTAACTGAAGCTTTCAGAGGCTTGACAGATAGCAGACCTTAAAGTGCCCATATTGTGCTTTTTGGCTTTTTTCCATTCCTTTATTGTGTTAAATAGCTTTTTGTACCTGTAATAGGTCTACAAATTGAAAAAGCCCAAAGTCCACCCCAAAGGGAGTTACCATCGCTCACAGAAAACACTGTTAACGAATCTAAAAACTCATAGTTATGTATCCTGTCCACATTTTATGTTAATAAGCCAGGCTAAAGATGTTCCAACTGCTGTTTCGCCGGGCATTACAAGCAATTAAAACTACTTTAAGAAGGTAGATTAATTATTTCATGGTTAAAAGAAACCAAATTATACACTCTGTTAGAAAGATCACAAACCACCGAGCAAACATGCACTGTTGACTGTTGCCACTGCAGGCAAAAAATTAGTCCCTATTCCATTCTAGATGAGAGTTAAAGTTTGACAGAAATATTTAACCTCATACTTCAGATTTAAAAGAATGAACATATTAATACCTTTTGGTAAACCTGCAGGCCATAGAAATCTTCCACTTGAACCCTGGTGAATAAGTGGCTGGTGAGGTCCCTCTGCTGGGGGCTCACGAATGTTAATTGTTCAGTAAGTTCACATGCTGCTGTCGGAAGCCATGATAAATCCCCAAAGGTCAAGGAAATAATGTTCCGAGGCTGGTTGTGGCCTCACTCATGACTCGTGCTTTCAAACACAGAGTTTCTAAGAAGTGAGAACACTACCTTGAAGAACAAGGTAAAACCTCTTCACTCTGTCCATGGAACTTTCTTAAGAGGAGGAGGCTTGAAAAGCAAACTTGGAAACAACAGAACACCACCAAAATAAAGGCAGAAAATGTAGAAAAATATCTCTCTCCAGTCGACAGAGTGTTAGAGTAGTATGGATGACTGTGTCAATACAACTGGCTCTTTGTTTTATGGCCATTACAGCTCACCATCCATCCTTGGTTTACAGACTATTGATTACAGCAGACTCAACATCATGTGAATTGTATTTGTGCCTTTGCAGCGTAAAAGCACACTGACTGTTCCATATGAGTAACGGGCGCAGTGCTAAACATGTAGTAAACAGGTAACGGAACTAGTTAAGTTAAGGCAACAAATATGCTTAATTATGGTTAAGAAAACATCAGGGATTGGCTTAAAATGAGTGATGTAAAACTATTAAAATGAGGAGGTAAGTAACTATAGGTCTGCAATTTCATTTATAGTGTCAAATCATGAAAGGAGTTATCTCCGGCCACTCACAGGTCTTTACGGATAGAGTAGGTCTAGACCACACAACAATACTTTGTCACCTCATTTCCTCTTTCGCTGACGCAATGTTTACCGCGGCCACAAGGGTTCACCCAACAAGAAACACAACTGTCAGTCATTACGAGCTGCTTGCACGATTGACCCATATGGTGGTTTTCTGGATAAGGATGCACTGACAAAAAAACATATAAGTTCTTTATAATATCAGCTATAAATAATCAACGGCACCTCTTAAAGTCAGAAACGCAAGATAAGGTAATAAAGTATGACTTTATATTATATATATTGTGTCAGCTGATAATGTGCATAGTTGTGTGTGTTGCCCTGTTTCCAAAAAAAGCTCCAATTAAAGAAATGACCACAACTAAGTGCTGCATAGGTAATGTGGGGCCTTCGGGGACCCTGGGGCTCTGAAGCCCTGGCGCAGCTGCCCACTTTGCCAAATTAATCCAGCCTGGGTCCCAACTTTAATCACCTTTTAAGGTTGAAACACTTCTAAGTTATCTACTGTCTCTAAATGATTATACATATTTACATCACTTTTTTAAGTCTTGTCATCATGTATTTATCAAGATCAAGGTAACTTTATTAATACCCAGAGGTAGATGTGGCTTACAGTGTTGAGTGGGCCAACCTCCCCTTGACACACACACACACACACAATCAGCAGCAGTCTGTAACATGACAAAGGACACATCATTGCTCATCACTAATAAAGTACAAATAAATCAATAGTTCTGCAGATACAAAAATGAAAAATAATAAAAATAGATGAACAAAGAAATAAAAAGAAATAAGGCAGCAGACCTGTATTGCTTATTTAATATATGTATAGCTTCTGGGAAAAAGCTGTTTCTGTATTGCTTAGTTTTACAGGCTTACTGGTACTGAGTTGAAATTCACTATGTGAAGGGTGGAAGTGGTCTTTCAAAATAGTCCCAGCTATCCTTTGTAACTGTTTAGAATACAGCGATTCTGGATTGAGCATTGGCTTTCCTATTTCATGTATTCATCTGTTATTATCTTTGGAATATGATCTATTTTTAAATGTCCTGGGCTGTATTCTGTCTTTAATGTACTGCATGTCTCATTTTATGTAAAACACTTGATGTGGCTTTGTGTCTAGACTTTGAAGAAGATTAACAGATTTCTTTGTCTTTGCTTTGAACATGTACAGTAAGCAAAGCAACCAGCCATGCTGCAAGCATATTCCATCTTCACAGAACATTTTCAGGCTGCATTTCTGGAGTGTTAAAAATCTGCTCATGGATATTAAAAGTGTCCGTTAGGGGTACTCGGCAGCCTTTTAAAATAGTTGTATAATGTTTTCTGTGGCTCTGGAGGAGTCTGAAATATTAAAAAAAAACTTGATGATGTTGTCAGGATTTTGTTAGCTTGGGCTTGACACCATTGAGTTGTATTGAGGAATGGATAAGATCCTGTGTTTTTGGACTCGGGGCTAAAAATAAGGAATTGGAAATGGCTTCTACTGAATCAATCAACAAGTCCCCCAACTTTATGGGAGCGAAGTACTAAATTCCTGAAGTACTATTTTACTTATCTATTATTTACACTGCCAAACCCACACTGTGTAAGTTGTACCATTTAGAAAATGAAAGTATTATGAGTATTAATAACATTATTAACATAAGAGAAAGGAAACCACAGTCTTACCTCTGCAGTGTATTGTAAAGCATGACAATGCACTTCATCTAAATCTGGGCTTGTCTTTGAGTATACGGTACTATAAACTCAAAGTTTTGTCAAGTTGCATCCAGAAGGAATGCATTAAACCGAGGTCAGCGTTAGACAACAATGCCTGGATTCTCTCTTTCTTGTAAACCCACACGCAGACACACAAACCTATAAATAATCACTGCATCACTTTTCAAGGTATAGAAACACTCTCTCATTCTCTGCTTTCCTGTTCCTCTCATTCCTCTCGTCTGCCTCTGTCTCCTAAAGAGAACAACATATTGTTATTAAGATCAGCTGCTAGCGCTGTGGCACAGTTGCAGATTCAGCAACAACATATGACCGTTCACCAATAAATCATAACACACTCACATCATGCTGTTGGCTAAGGCCTCCACCTGATGGAAAATACCCCACTGGAGCAGCAATATTACATATATTGTGCATACATGCATACAATTAACATCTGCCAGTCTGCAATCCTTATAAAGGAAAACAACCTGCAATGCAGGCAAACAGGTTTCCCCTACATCTGCACGCATCATTGTAATGCCACGCAATGCCGGGCAGCCAGATGGCAGCGAGCAGCAGCTGAACAGAACAGATCAGGTTTTGAACTATAGTTCCTTCCTGTCTCGCTCAGAATGGTTACAGAGAGGCTCATGGGAGATCACGTAGGAAGTAGGGCCAGACAGGCTTTTCATGAGGTGCGGAGCAGACCACCTGTGCCAGTGGGGTGAACGAATGCAGAGGAACTCTGTGTGTGTGTGTGATGTATGTGTGTGTGTGTGTGTGATGTGATGAATGAGGAGATCTTACAGTATGCAGGATTACAGCCAAGAAAAGTATATGACATTTTTCCTCTTATTTATGCAAAGGACAGCAACAAAGTGATAGGGAATTTAAATTATTTTTACACTTTGGATGTGCAGCATGTTTTTGGGCATACTATATCTTACGAGGTAAACACAGAAGGGATATACTGTATATAAGGCTATGTTAAATTCTGAATAAATTCCTTGTACAGGAAACTATTTGATGTTGAGTCCAAAGGGCCTCATGGAGGTTTATAATGTTATCAAGTGTGCAGGAGGTGCACCTCCCTTCATTTTTCTAGTATCCAAGAAGGTAAAAAGTGATTTGGCACCACACACACACTCAGACACATGCACACAGTGAATGCTTCATTAAACTGCAGCTATCCTCCCAAATGGGCCTCCACAACCCCAGAAGGGAGGGATACAGACAGAGTTGAAGACCAATGCATGGCAGTTCATCTTATCTCAGAGATAAGATAGAGACCCTTCAGAGAGATGAAAACGGAGAATGAAAGACGGGGGGAGAGAGACGGAGAGAAGAGAGTCAGTTTTACAAAAAGTGACGGGACAGATGTTGAAAGAAAAAAAGAGAGAGAGAGACAAGTAGGAAAAGACAGGGGAAAAAAAGACAGGCAGACAAAAGATGAGAAGGAGAGCAAGAGAAAGTAAAAGATATTGGACTTTAAAGGCTTCAGGTCAGTCTCTTACTCTGTATCTTTGTTCGTTTATTCAGTGGTTATAAATGCACAGATTAGAACTGTGCTCTGCAAATGTAAATCAGCTAGTGGGGAGATCAAACAGTTTTAGTTGATTTTGCCCTTCGGTCCACACACTTGCTTCCTATCAGAATAGAAGTTGTTACAGTTCTCCCTCAGTAAACCCTTAGAGAATACAAAGTAGAGTTCTCCAGAGCCAGGGAGCTCCCAGGGCATCTGCTCAACTTTTCTCCCTCTCATCCACAGCTGAACTGTGACTTCAGATTTAAAAGAATTTTGTTAGAATTCATGGAATAAAGGACATTATATAGTAGTATATAGTAGTTGTATAGATGCTGGGTTTTGGAATTGAATGTCTAGCAGGAAGAGTCAATTGTAATTAGGCTTGAATTAAAAAGGCACCTCAAGGAGAGTGGTGTAAGATTTTCCATGCAAAATGAAATTTTTTCTTCCAATGTTTACCCTTTTGAATCTACACCAAAGTGTGCAGCTATTCATTGATCCTGAAATAATCCCATAACTCCATTCAAACATGCTCACATGTTCCCAATGACAATGCTAACATGCTAATCTTTACCAAGAATATTGTCAACCATGTTCATCTTTAATTATCATGCCAGCATTTGCTAGTTATCGCTAAAGGTGAAATATAACTGAGGCTAATGGGAATATCATAGGGTATTTGGTCAAAGTTTTGGACATTTGATTCAAATTTTGACTTGATGATGGTGCTAGATGAAAATAACGTACATACCAAATTTCATAGTAATCCATCCAGTAATTGTAGTAGTTAAAACCAGAAAGGTGAATGTTATGTTGGCATTCACGTTGGTAGTTTTGACAAAAAAAAGTCATGGGATCAGGACAAGTAAATAAGATCTGTCCTCTGGGAACCATAAATGTCAACAAAATCCATCCATATCCATCCAATAGAAGTTTTCACAGTTGAAACTTTGACCCAGAGGGGACACCACAGGAAAAAGTCACTGGGATTCATTTTTCAGATAAAAGGGTCAACAGACCGACCAACCGATAGACATTGCCATTCCTAGAACCATTCTTGTAGCATTTATTGATACGCTTCATCAAAGTAATGTGTTTTTTTAAAATAGGCTTATTGCTTGTACACTGACGTTGTGATTGTAGACAGACTAGATTCCTCTGCTTCCCTTTTGATAATTGACTAAGAAACAAACATTTTTACAAGTGATGCTGGAGACTCTGAATACTGCAGGATGTGACTATGGATACATTTGGATTTTTAAGTTCCCTAAAAAGTCCAGAAGCTAATGTCTACCAGAGATGTTGACAAGTCATTTAAGAGAGGTTCACAAGACAAGTCTCAAGTCTTTGAAGGGCAAGTTCAAGTCAAGTCTCAAATCTTTTGCAACGAGTCCAAGTCAAGTCTCTGGCCATCAGATCTATCCCTAACAATGTATTGTTTAATCTAATGAATTCAAAGCATGTCCTGTAGCTACCATCCATATAGTATACAGTATCAAAATCAGTTGTTGGATAACTTTATGGGGGTCCACTTAACACATCCCTCTAGCCCTCAGACCTGGTGAAATATTAACCTAGGTTTGTTACATCATATGGATACAACTATAAAGATACAATTTGAATGTTCCCAGCATTAGCAAAACACTTGTGTGACAATATTCTAAATGTGTCTTTCACATTGCAAGTGACTGGGTGCGTTTAGAGATGCCTGATGAAGTTTGACAGTGTTCACCCGGCATCATTTCCCTTGGTGCTACACACCTTGCATGTAGCTGTTTGCTCACTACCACTGTTTACAAAGTTAGTGAATGCAAAATTAATGACAAAAGGCACAACTTGGTGTCGGTGTCGTCCATGCATTTTTTTTCTTATGTGAGTGTTTGCACATAAGGCATAGCACATGCATTTACGTTGCACACTATGGCGAAGGGCAGGGGACATGCAGCTTGTCACATACTACTATACTTCCCCAACATATATGCGGCAATAAAAGAAAATAGAAATACATTACATTGTAAAAGCAATAATTGCATGAAAACAGGTTGTTGAAGAGTTTTGAAGCTCAAGTCCAAGTCAAGTCTGAAGTCTTTTGTGTTGAGTCGCAAGTCAGCTGTTTGTGCAACTTAAGTTTGACTCCAGTCCGAGTCTCAGACCTGAGTCCCCATCTCTAATGTCCACACTAACTCAGTGTGTAAAATCTGCCAGTGCCACTGCCAAAATTTGCAGGAGTCTGAGTCCTAATGGGGGCCATTCATGTTAAAAAATGTATGTTGTGGGGCATTTTTGAATTACAGCATCCATTATGTGGCAGATGTTACATCTCGTTCACGTCTTTATGCTCTGTTGGTTTGACAGAGACCTGAAGCGGTTCATTTCAGTAGAAACTATTTTGTTGAGCACTAAAAGTTTAATGCCTCGAGTGGACAACTGGTCAATGATTTACTGAGGAAACTGGGCATCAACCGAATATGGAAGCTGTTGATCTTTCTAAATTCTGCATTGTCGGTGTTGAAATCTCAAAACTGCTGGAGGTGACAAAACGACAACAGCTGGTTTATGGTCCAACAAACTGTAAGTTTATAAAGTCTTTGTGGATATATAGGGTCATCATTCTTATCTATCATAGACCAAATATGTAAATATGTTTAAATCCACTGATCCAATATAAAAAAAGAAAGATGGTAACCTTTTGTTACTAGCACTTTGCTAGTAAAAAGAAAATGTACTACATAAACAGTTCTAGGCATGGTGTGTGTGTGTGTGCGCGCACTGTAGCAGTGTTTCAGTGTGGATTGGGTCAGATTGACTCTGTAATGCTCCACAGTGCAACCATCTGAGACTCATCACCCCTAGACACTACAACCATGACATTTAAGGAGTTTTACTTCAGAAAAACCTTAAAGGGAAAAGACACTAGAGGGAAAAGATGATGCAAGCTTTCCGAGGTTACAGTCTTTGTATATTTAAAGAAGGCCTGTAAGTCTGTGATACAGGGTCTAATAAATAAGCAGGCAGAAAACATGACATCGCTGTTACATCTAATTATTTTTTTCACCAATTACAGGGCTACTCCACCAGGCACCTACGACATACTGTCATTGTAATAATTAAAAGATATTTCACTGATGATTAAGTCACAGAAACAGCATTTGAACCAGACAGTAACATTTGTATTTTGGGAGAATGAGTGAAACATTTGATGGTTTAACTAACCCTAAATTTAAAAAACTACAATGATATTATGTTTGTGTGTTTGAAATTCATCCATCTTCGTCCGCTTATCCGGTCTTGGGGGGAGCAGCTCCAGCAGAGGACCCCAAACTTCCCTTTCGCCACATTAACCAGCTCCAACTGGGGGATCCCGAGGCATGCCAAACAAAGACACATGACAGACAGGTGACCACAGAGCACATGGGAAACAGCAACAAGCACAAAACACAACACTTTATACAAAATGGCCACTAGGGTTGCACAAAGGCAGTCAGTCACAGCAGGATCTATTGGCGTTTTTCCACTGCGTGGTATCTATCTTGACTCGCCTCAACTCTACTCGCCTTTTTTGGTTTTCCATTACGAAAAAAAGTCCCGGGGACCTGCTACCAGGTACTTTTTTTGGTACTACCTCAGTCGAGGTTCCAAGCGAGCTGAGGCGACACCAAAAAGTGAGGTGAAAAACCTACTGATTGGTCGGAGAGAATCGTCACTTATCACTGCGTCAGCAGCAGACAAGAGTGCGGAGTGTGTGTCCGGAACAAAAGCGCTATTTAAAAAGAAAAATCTAGCCTCTATCTACTCTCTGCATTATTCTCACTTTTCAACTATTCACCATGGAAAGCCACAAAACAACGCCGTGGTCAACCGAGGAGGTGAAGACGTTTTTTTTTTTTCTGGTTGTGGATGAGCGGATCCAGCGAGAGCTAGATGGGGCGACACGGAATGAGAAGGTATACAAATATATATGACTATGTCATGTTTAAATATGATACATCATACAATCATCAACAGTGGATTTAATCTCTATACAGGTGGAAAATAAAGCAGATGCTGATAATGTAGGGAACATAAAACGTGTTAGGGTTTGGATCATTATGCATCTGCTCTATGTTACTGATGTTTACACTGCTTTTTGGCTAACATGAGCTTTCCCATGTGACCAGTTAATTCGGGTTTAATCCAAAGCCCAGAAACAGACTAATTTTAATATGTACAAAAGTTTGTTTCTGTTTTTTGTTTTGTTTCTTCATGGAGTGCTGCCGATTTCCTGTTTTCCTGTTTTTGTCTGCCACCCTAATGCTCTTTGGAAGAGCACAGTGATTTTAACACACCAAGTACATCTGTTCCATTCCCTGCTCAAGACAGGTTCTTTTGTGTCATACAATATGTATCGAGATATCTGCTTTTCCTTTTCTTTCTGATGGGTCCAAAATAAGAAGAAGGATGGAAATATATCCTTGATCTTTCTTGCACCTTTGATGAATGTGCAACCTTTTGAAATAGCCCAGGCTAGTTGAGAGACACACAAGAAAGGTCAAAAAAATTCATTTCTTATCTATTGCGTACTGTACAGAGTACATTATTCATAGCTTTTAGTTACTGCAGACATTTACCAGATATACAGTATGAGGTAGTGTATTGCATGGGCTGCAGCTGTGCTATGATTTCCAAGCGCTTTGATCACACAACAGACTGTTTGTCCACCGGTGACTGTGTAGTGGTGCATTGCGTGGAATGTGAATGTTTGTCTTTTTTCTTTCTTTTTTTATAGTGCAATACAGGTGACCAACTTTAAATCAAACATGACGGCGCAATAAATGGAAACATACAGATAAATGTACATCATACAAAGTAGCTGGCCTGTGGTAACGTGTAGACATTGCTTACACAAAGTAGCAAGTAGCATGCACAGGAAAATGTTAAGTGAGGAGGTCCACTGTGTTTATAGATAGTGTTTTGTTTGAAAAAGAAAGCTCTGGTGCGTAGCTTTCACACAGAATGGTGATGAATCAAACTGAAACAATTACCTTGGCATCTGCACTGCAGAGTTCTTCACTTAGATAATAATACCGCAGTCAAACTCATTCCACCTTAAAAAATGTGGCCAATGTCCAAATTGGTGGTCACAGTCCTCATTTATTTGCATTTCTGAATTTCAGTGAAAATTAGTTTTTACCCAAATAGTTTCTAAAATACTACTAAAAGCCTTACAAATTATCTTTTTTTCTTCTTTTTTACGCCCCTGTTCAGATGTGTCCACCATATTTTCTCAGCAAAGAAGCCCATGCGGATGTTCTGATATTCCACACTGGGATTCTCTGTCTGATGGATCTGTCACGGCCACATTAATCCAAATGTCTTACTGCAGATTCACTGCATTCAGAAAAAATATGCCTTTATGAGAATCCCCACCGCAACCCACCCATTTAGACATTTCAATAATAAATGCTGCCTCCCATCTAAACCTTTCCTTTGGGTCAAGGGCTGATGTATGGGAGCCCAGAGGGGACATATAGGATTCATTAGCTGGGCTAGAGTCTGCACAAATGGGAGGTGAATGATGGTGAGGAATGTTAACATCTTTGACATCTCCGACAGAGAGAAAACAAGGCACTAGCATTTCAGCCATTGTCAACTGCAGACTACAGCCAATTAATACTAAAACAAAAGAGTGTCTTCAGGACAAGGACAAAGAGAAGAACGCTTACCAACAGCTCATTTTTGGTTCAACTTTGAGCCGACAGTGAAATGTTTTTGTAATTACTCATCAGCCCTGCTTGGTATTGAATACCTGTTACACTATGCCTGCTTTGCATAGTGCAGGCCAATTACTCCAACTTGGCTGCTTCCTCTTGGAGTGCTAATGGGTTTAATGGGATTTTGGCTTAAGCTAGTTGGATGTGGGTGACCATACACTTACTAAGGGATAAAATCAGTGACAGTGAAGATGTGAAAACAAAACTCAAGATGTGTAAAAATCACTTTGAAGACCATCTTGAAGTCTTAAAGCAGCAAGGTTGAAAAAGGGCAATGGGCATTTCGCTGATGAAACTTGATGCGCGTTATTCAATACATGCATTACAATCCAGTATTACAGCAGAGAGAGCACATTTTAGTCAGACTATCCATCAAACGATGGCTTGGTAGATAAAACTTAATGACCGAACATGTTCCATGATTCAGTCCTCTCTGTTTCCACTCCTTTTTTGCCAAACACAAGTTAATTGCCTGCTCACCACACAATACTGCATACAAAAGATCTATTTTCATGTTACATGCTATTGTGATGCATGCTAATTTAAAACGTTGAGATCAATGGAGTGTACCCAGACTTTATTTATCACGTAAGAAAACCAGTGTCCAACTTTTGCAATGGACAGATAAATTGGAACTGGGCCATATCCTTATCATGTGTGGTCAGTATATGGCTACAAAACACGATCCTCAGTAAACTCCATCCCACAGAGGCCATCGCCCTCAGAACTGCAAAAGCGGCTCAAAGTGTTTCACAAATCCAGAGACAAAAGGCAAGCAAGAGTGAGCAATTTAGTGCTTGCTGCTTTGTGAAGGACCTCGCAGCCCACACAGCACCATTCAGTGGACTAAAACACAGGCCAGGATTACGCTTATCAAGCATCAAATATTTGGTCACACAGACAAAAGCTTATTGCTGTGGGAGAACTTTAATGGCCTGTGGCTGAGAGCAAAGAGGGCCTCTTATGACAGAGAAAGAGGGTGAGCGGAGGGGGAGAAAGGGAGGGTGCCTAGTTGAGTGGCATTATCTCTTTGGACCATAATGAAAAGGAAGCTGCACATGAACCACAGGGTGAGAGATTGAACAATGGAAATCCCAAATTGTCCAGAGGTCTATGTGAGTTTCAGATGCTAATAATAGCTGGATGGATGAAAAGTCTGCTGAAGGCTTGATATAAGGTACTGAGAAAATGTCATGGAATTCCAAAACTGTCAACAACACACTGTCACAAAAGCAGAAGGAGCCATTACAGTTGGTTTGGCATAGATCCATGAAATAAACTTTGATGACCTTGGAAAACAGGTGCGACCACACTGCTGTGCTGTCACCTGCAAGAGCTAAATGTCTGAATCTGAATCAGCATTTACCACATTAACACACAATGCAAATTACCTTCACCTTAGCTCTTTCTTCTTGGTCCAATGTGTTTACCCTGTTCGGTATTTTAGATCTCTTGAAGTAGTTTTATTACTTCTTGGTTTCCATTTTATGGTAGTCCTTCATATCTGTAATAATACCATTCAGAGCTGGGAAAGTGGCAACATTTCTGAAAAAGAAGTCAGATGGGACCCCCAGGTTAGAAAATATAACATTAAACCCAAGTTGTAAACCAGAATGATCCAATAAACAAGGTAAGACACTGGTCACGTTATTTTCTCATACTTGCTATTTTTGCCTGAGCTGCTTCATGTGACCACTGTCTTTTTTAGGCTCTTACTTTTGGAGTAAGAGAAGAAACCCTATTTTGAGTTTCACCAATGACACCACTTTATCTTCTCTTCTTTGCCTACAGTACTTTAGCTCATTTCATGTAATACTTTTATCCCTGCGTCAACATTACACAGTTCACCTACATATTCCCACAACCACTGATACACTCACCCAAATCCATCAGATATCAGACTCTTTCCCTGTTAATCCGTTTGAGAACTACACTCTATGTAAATCCTGTTCTTCATTTTTCTTTCTTGTTATTCTTATTTCTATAATCCTCAGCTCTCTATCTCAGTTTCTCTTCCTGTGTCTCTTCCCATGCCACTTCCTTTCACTCTTTTTCCACACTTTCCCTCACCTCCTCATTATGTCATTCTCTATCTAAAATGCCTGCTCTCATATACTTGCATCTACTCAAGGACAATAGGTATACGTGACCTGGCATTTCTCACTGCAATATGTTTCCTTCTCTCTCTTTGTCTATTTAAAAGGAATGCAAAACATTACATTATGCCTCTGGGACTTCAAGCTCATCTCCTCGAAGATCTACAGTAAAAGGGTCAATTATATGATGCAGAGTGCTGAGAAAAATTAAACCCATCATTAGCTGCTTTGCGCCATCTGTGTTATTGCAGAGTGCACATGCAGAGCAATGTTATACATTTTTGCATGGTATTTCTAAGATGGGCATGCTTTGCTTTGCTGAGTTTGCTCCTATCGGAGTAATGCATAATTATTGTCAAGGAGGTCTGTCAGTTAATCTAATTCACTGACGAGATGACAGCCTCACTAACTATGTGGGGACGTTGCTCTGTACAAGCACAAGATAGATGTGGGGTGTGTTTGGGTTTTTGTTCTACGGGCCAGGCTTTTGAAAGGACATGAAATAGACCAAAGCCTTCTGCCATCTGGAAAAATTAGGCCATTACTCTGTGTATTGATATTCCATAAGAGTTTACATTCTAAGGCTTCTCCTCTTTTGGATCCCAGTTCTTTGTACGCATGTGGCAATATTCATTTGCACACAAAAAAACACAACTCAACACAACACTCCTACAAAGAAGCAGTCAAAGGGTAGGAGGTCAATCAGCCATTCTCCATTTGCGTTTGTTCTCAACGCGGCAGACTTTTCTGTGGAGTCTGAATACTAAAAGGAGGGCAGGTCTGTGATGTGGAAAAGCCACACAGGTCTCAATCGTCTCCCCAGAGACAGCAGGGGCTTCAGCAGACAAGGGAAGAAACGGAGACTTGTACTTTATTCATTAATACCGCCCGCCAAAGTAAAGAGTTTAAAATGGGTGGAATTACAGGATCGATAGTGTGATTAGCAGAGGCCTTGTAGATATTGCGTGTTGTTGGCAATCCATAGCTTCAAATTAAACACACGGGACAGAGGGGTGCTCCTTTCAAGTGTGGCGGCGCGAGAGGATGCAGACAGAGACTGAATGTGGACACCGACAACGCCATCCTGGGAATTTCGCCCAGAGAATGATTTTAATTACTAAGGAATGAGGTACGAAGGGGAGTGAGGGATCCCAGGGAAAGTCACCAGGAAACACACAAAACCACACGACAGTGAAGACAGCAAATGAAAACGTGAGACACAACACACAGGAAGGTGATACCACCACCCGGACACCAACAACACCACCTTTGGCGCTCAGTAACTAAAACGACACACACACACACACACACACACACACACACACACACACACACACACACACACACACACATACAATTAGCAAGGTTTTCTCCACAAAAGAACAGCAAAATCAATACAAGGTTGTAATGAAAAGAACAAACTGAAAGAAATGCAACACAAGATAGACAATATAAATATATAAACTGCCAAAGCCACTAGTGGTTCCAAGAGGCAGTGCAAAACAAGACTATACATTCAAAAGAAAATACTCAGCAGTAAACAAAAAAAACAAAGCACTAATTATAATTAGAACACAATAGGAAGCTAACCAGAGAAACACAGCTTTTAAAACAGAAAAAGACTCACTAATGAAAAGAAAACCAAACAAAATATAATTGCAACGTTTAACTAAACTGAAAACAAAATAACAAAAGGGAAAAGAAACAATTTAATCCAAATTAACGTGGGGAGCCAAACCCTTCCACTACATTCACCCAGTTAAAACAATGGTTCACACAGAATAGGTGATAGGCACACATTGGCCCAGTGGCTGTGAGGATTGAACAGGCATGCAGCAATCGGTGGAAACTGCTCCAATACTTAGAATTTTACAACACAACAGCAGTCTTAGGCAAAGCAAGAGCTCGGACAAAGCAACAGCTGAGGCAAAGCAGCAGCTGATGGTCGCTATGCTAGGCGGCTAATCCCAGCTTCAGCCCGGTTCCTAGTATTTACAAAAAGAACAAATCAAAATTAGCACCAAATATCTGGTGAGGAATCCCAACCCATTTAGCCCACATACCGTTTACACAGGTGGATAGAACCCAGCAGGAGGAAGCAGTGACCTTACTGAGTTCGCTGTGTTCCCTCTGCGAAGGGAACAGATGGACCCGCCAGCCGAAAATCTACCAACATTCAATGGAATTAAAAAATGTCAGAGAGGAGTGCAGAGGCAGCCAAACCACCACCCTTCCCGTAGCCATAGACAGTTAAAGAAACGGACCAACAGATCTCGTTGTTCTGGACGGAGACCAGTGAAAGAAAATGGAAGCACTTTTCCACAGCCTCCAACTGAGCTTGACAATGTAGATGTGACGTGGGCAACGTGTCTGAAAGTTGTAAGTCTTCTGGTAGCTGTGCCAAGAGAGAGCATAGTTATATGGTAGAAGATAACATAGGCACAGGCTGATTATTGTTAACTAACATGCTAGTTAACGTTAGTAATCAAACCTAAACAGCTGATGTAAGTCCAAACTGTCTGGGAGCTACGGAGCCATAACGTGAGGTACAAGGTAATGGAGCCTTTTATACATTGTAGTGTTTCTTTAGAAAAAAAACAATGCACAAATAGAGTCTTGAAACGCTTCAGATGTAAAGTTATTTACTGTCAAAGTGGCGCCAAAATGAATGGCAGTCAATGGGATGCTAACTGCAGGCGATGGCTTCGTAGCATTAAAATGGCGTCACGCTTAGAGAGGAGAGGCTTACCCCCTCGCCTGTAGCCCAGCAGACTAGTCCCGGAGTGAGCGACCCGGAAATGTGGAGCACTTCCGTCAGCACAGCAAGAAAGGCAGAGGGAGGGCCACTAGCAGCTTTTATACCAGGTCCCGCTGTGCTGATTGGCCAACAGAGCGCCGGAAATTATGAGCCACACATACTGCTACACAAAGATGGAAGCCTAAAGAGGAGGAGTAATGCGTGATAAAAAGGCTATAACACATCTATCCAGATAGATGTTAAAGTTATGCCCAAAAAAATGTCAGGTGTTTCCTACATTTTATGTTCATCTCTTTTTCAACATTTAGAAAGTAGTGTATTGTTTGGTACAGAAATAAATCAGGATAAATGGTCATTTGCTATTTTCTATTATGGGTAAACGGCACTGGTGGAGTCTGAGACGATGAGGCTATTAGGCAGAGCTATTACATTAAAATGAAAAATATTAGTACCCTACTGTAAAAGAAGAAAATTGAGCTATTTTATTATGTATTTGTTTTCTTAGGGATCTGTCAGTTTTGTTCTCCTTTTCGATTTGAAAGCAAATGCAAAAACAAAAACTCTCTGAATCAAATAAACCATGTTCGTATGCTCCTGTTATGTATTATAGGTACATATGTTGTAGAGCATCACTGTTGATTCAAGCATAACAAACCACGACTGCATACACTGATAACTAGTGTATCAGAGTTTGGTATATAATTGGTTGAGAAAATAATCCTTTACATATCATGTTTAGCATGTCCAACCAAAAATGCCTACAACTGAAAAGGCAACATGTTTCAAATATCAGGGTTACTGCTACTATGAATTGTTACTATCCACCTGTTTATATTCATCGTGGCTGGAGATGTTCTCTGCACTCCTGGTTGAAAGTGCCAGGAAAGTCCTTCAAAACATGCATAATTTTATTATTTATGAATTATTATTATTTAGTTATTCATGAATGTACAAAATAGATGAGGAATATAAACACTGCGCCAATTCATCTTACTGTAAAACCTTCTCTTGCATCTTACTTTGGTGCCAATAATGCATGCTCATTAGTGCTTTTTCTGGCTGAGCCCATATGTGCGTGTAAAAGTCACTAAAACAACATCTTGATATGACTCTTGTTGGGTTCAAATTGAACCAAAATTAAATTATATGTTTTTTTTCAGCTACTGCATAAATATCTCTGTTAAGTTGCTTTGGTTATTCCCCCTATCTTTGCATAAAACAGATTTAGGATGTTGTTTGTTCTCCTGCTATGTGCAAAGCTAAATGTACAGCCAAATACATAATTTCATTTTAAACTGTATTTGCATAATGCAGTAACGTCACCATTCTATCATTGCAGGTGGTCACACAAACAGCCAGACAGCAGCTTGCTACACAGGAACCACAGAGTAAACAATAACCCACATTATCTTCCAAGCTAATGCCTGCTTCTAAACTAACAAACAAGGACAAATGTCTATTCCTGCACACTGGCTTGCTGAATGAGCAGCAACACAGGCACCCACCACTATGTCAGTTTGCAGGCTAAGAAGCTAATTATAGCAAATTCAACTGCTTAAAATCTTGGTTAGTTTAGACATTGATGTGGTTCTAAAGCTGCCAGTAGGCATCATCAGAACTGACTGACTGATGGTCAAACAGCTTTGGAAGAAAAGAGTGATTCAAGTGACGGTATTATAGAGAGATAGTACGGATGAATGGATAGATTAACAGAACTTTGGACTATGACACAGGAGACAACTGGTCATTTCCTGTCTCCAAACTTGTCTTTGAAAGTCAACAGACAACATTCTTTTGTTTCATTTGGACTTGTTGTTCAAGTGTGGCCATTCAGAACGGCCTTTTGATTTCCGACATGGACGAACAACAAGTTGTATGAAGTTGCTCTTTTCCAGCATACATTGGCCTTTAGTTTTCCATTCCTCTGCTAACAAAACACTGTCGGCCAACAGTTCCCAAATTGTTTACTTTCCCAGCTGACTCCTCTGTCAATACATAAATCACTAACAATAACACATAAACAATAAATTCTACTTTGACATTTTTGACTGCAAAAAGAGAGGACCAAATTAAATGCACATCACTGCAGGGGAGGGATATGCAAAATGCCTCTGTATGGATTTATAGCAGCTCAATTTTTGACTGTTTTAAGTCACTATGGAACATTGCCATTTTTACACCATATAATTGAGTATATATTTCTCATTCTTTTTTCATTAGCAGCAATTTGATTTCTTCAAATTTCTTTCTTTTCACACATGGAGCATTTTGTACCTGCAGAAATACTCAATATATCAAGGTTGCTTTTAACGTAGTGCAGCTGTCAACATGTCATTTACATTGCAACAATATATTCGAGACATCTATACCATCATCAATCTTTATTTTACATGGAGTATCAGTTTAATCAGTGTTTCATGCTGATTCTAATTTAAAGTACCATTCTAAATGAGCCATGGGCACTTTCAACATTCATCAAACTCCCCAAAAATTGGCACATTCTTTTTGAGCTAAGCACAAAATGAATATGACTTTGTAACCTCTCTTAATGGACTGCAAAGTGAACAGGCCAGCTGGTTTTTGTTTTTTGGCTCCCAAACCATGCCTAAATGTGACTATAAAACAAAAAATCCCCAAGAAACAGCTCACTAAAACATAAGTTCATGACACTACATTAAAAAAAATTACTCTTGGGTCCAAACACAGAATGGTTTTCCCTCTCAGCAAATTTGGGCCACTGTGGGCCATTATATATTTAGGGAGGTGAAGCAGCGATGCTAACCTCCACTTAAAATGGTACACAAGTAGGCATTCTGTCCCCTGCCCTCACTGGCTCTACAGTATCACCAGGTTACCTCAGTTCAGTCCAATCTTTATGCATTTAGAGCTGCTGGCTCTGACGCACAGTGGGCTATTACACAATCAAGCTGCTGGGTTGGTCTCAGGATGCGAAGGCCAATCAATACAGTCAGTATCTGCTCCCTCTAATCTCTGTCGCCTGTTTCAGGGCTGCTATCTGTAATAGATCTCAAGGATTAGGGGAGGCCTTCTTAAAACACTTCTTTTTGCTGAGGACTGGCCGGCCAGTAGGAACCAAGGGGGCCATGTCCAGTCATGCTGATCCAGTGTGAGCCCTGCAGGGAGTGCCAGGGGTTTGGTGAGAGCAGCACACTGACTAAAAGAGTAGAGAAGCCAAAATAGAAATAGGGGTATGTCTTAGGGTAGCGAGTTGGAGAAGGCAACAGAGTGGCTATGACTTGCGGAGATAAATAGAGACAGGTAAAGAAGAGAGAGAAAAGGACATTGGAGTGGCAAAGGTGGAGGGTAAACAGACAGAGCAATGCGAAGAAGGTAGGGGAGGAATGGATGAAAAAACATGGCGAGAGAGGGAGAGATGAGCAGAGAGGAGGATAAGCACCAGGCCAGGAAAGGCGAGAGCCCATGTAATTTCTCTAATCCTCCTGGCATTTACACTTTCACCAGACAGATAATGAAAATGAAAAATAAAATGGAAAACTTCCCCTCTTGGATTGGGTGCAGGATTTTTTTTTTAATCTGTTGCACTGCTCAACTTTCTTTTTTTTTTCCCTCAATGCCTCAGTGGGTGTGTGCTGAGTCAGTAGAATTGTCTATGTCTTATTACTTCACATCATGGTAGCTTTGACTCACTATAGGGCCTTGTTTCTTCAATAGCAATAGATAGATAGATAGATAGATAGATAGATAATCTCAGTACTTTTTCCATAACTACATGGATATTGGATATGGCAGTTTTTCTGAGCAACAGTGTGTGTAGAGATATTTAGTCTTGCTCTCTCTCTAGCTCAAACACCCAGCCACCCCCCCACACACACACAGGAGATTGAACTGAAGTAATTGTTTTCAAGCTGGAGGGCAAGAGCCATGTCCAATAGTTTATAATGCGCATGTTGTGAGAAAGCAGTTTCGACACACTTGTAAATCAGGAGACAGTGGCGAGCCAATTAGCGAGACATCACTGTTCATGACCTAAAATACATGCCTTGCTTATGCTTGTCAGGATGACAAGACTGCATGGCAGAAACCAGTGACACAGTCATTCCAAATCATTCATTGAATATCATTTTCCACATTTACAAGTAGATCATCTTACATTAAAAAAAAAAAAAAAAACTTTTGATGACACTGTAATGTATTGAATACTCCTAGATATTATTTTGGTAGTGTAGTTTACTTTTAACAGACATGACTTACTCACAGGTGCAAGCTGCGTACACAATTTGTTGACATAATACACAGAACACAGTGAGGTGATTTATATTTAAAATGATTGTGATGATTTATATGCAGTTGCATGCTGCACCAAAGGATACAAAAGGGCTCCTCCCTTTTGAGTGAAAAATTAAGATGAAAGAAAATTGCAGTGCTTTCTCTATGGTACCCAAAGTACTTCACTGTCATGTGCAGCTCCTCCTCGACTCAAACCCTCTTTTCTAAGCACATCACAATTAACCTCAAGAACAACCAGGTCAGAACAAAGTAATTTCTGTAATTTTCAGTCATTTCCTTAACTCTGATGATGCCACTGCCCCTGATTCTGCATGAAACACACTCCTTGATTGGTTTAGCCAGGAGCTAAATTAATGGGTGTAGATAGCCTTCGGCGAGTAAATGTAATTGCAAAAAAAAAGAAATGTACGAAAGTAAAATACACAAATCACCCCTACATCTAAGTATTCTATCCCCTTCCAAGGATGTGTGTGATCAAGAAGAAAGGGTGAAAAACAGATTTTGTTTGTTAATGGTTGGCTGTAACCTTGGATTTGTTATATACAATTTGAAAGAGTGCCAGAGTTTTAGCCTTAGGATTGCAAGCTTCTGTGGCTTGTGTTCATTTTCAAGGCAGATTAAATGTATTTCCCATTCAGAATTATTTAAATGAACTAGCCTAATGTGTAAGCCTGCAAATGCATACAAAGAAAATCTGAAATATGCAAAACTCACCTTCAACAATACCCTTTTACAAGAAACACTCCCTATGTTACTATGCACGTTAGTTACTCTGTGTCATGATTTAAATCACAGGGAAACATCAGGCTTTTGTTAAGCAAAAGACATTTTGCATAACAAAGATACATTCATACTCAATCAGTGTCAGTTGAACAACTACTATCCTAGACAGATAGATATTTATTGATCCCAAAAAAATGGGAAATTATGGTGTTACAGCAGCAAAATCAGTCGCAAAGCATATAATATAAATGAAATACTAGGATACAATATACATACATACAATATACATGAAATAATAATAATAATAATAATAATAATAATAATAATAATAATAATAATAATAAGTCGGACTCGTTCCAGGTGAGGGTTGGCCTCCGCCAGGGCTGCGCTTTGTCACCAATCCTGTTTGTAATATTTATGGACAGGATATCGAGGCGTAGTCGGGGCGGGGAGGGGTTGCAGTTCGGTGGGCTCGGGATCTCGTCGCTGCTTTTTGCAGATGATGTGGTCCTGATGGCGTCATCGGTCTGTGACCTTCAGCACTCACTGGATCAGTTCGCCGCCGAGTGTGAAGCGGCTGGGATGAGGATCAGCACCTCTAAATCTGAGGCCATGGTTCTCAGCAGGAAACCGATGGAGTGCTTTCTTCAGGTGGGGAGTGAGTCCTTACCCCAAGTGAAGGAGTTTAAGTACCTTGGGGTCTTGTTCGCGAGTGAGGGGACCATGGAGCAGGAGATTGGTCGGAGAATCAGAGCAGCTGGTGCGGTATTACATTCTGTTTATCGCACCGTTGTGACGAAAAGAGAGCTGAGCCAGAAGGCAAAGCTCTCGATCTACCGGGCAATTTTCGTTCCTACCCTCACCTATGGTCATGAAGGCTGGGTCATGACCGAAAGAACGAGATCCAGGGTACAAGCGGCTGAAATGGGTTTCCTCAGGAGGGTGGCTGGCGTCTCCCTTAGAGATAGGGTGAGAAGCTCAGTCATCCGAGAGGAGCTCGGAGTAGAGCCGCTGCTCCTTCGCGTCGAAAGGAGCCAGTTGAGGTGGTTCGGGCATCTGGTAAGGATGCCTCCTGGGCGCCTCCCTAGGGAGGTGTTCCAGGCACGTCCAGCTGGGAGGAGGCCTCGGGGAAGACCCAGGACTAGGTGGAGAGATTATATCTCCAACCTGGCCTGGGAACGCCTCGGGATCCCCCAGTCGGAGCTGGTTGATGTGGCTCGGGAAAGGGAAGTTTGGGGTCCCCTACTGGAGCTGCTGTCCCCGCGACCCGACTCCGGATAAGCGGATGAAGATGGATGGATGGAATAATAATAGGAATACAAGAAGAACAAATATTTGAATCTATACAGGATGGGAATACAAAATGTGCAACTGCTTAAATAGTATGCTAAAATGTAAATAAAGCAGTTGTGCAGGTTGCACTTAGTGCAGTATTGTGGTGTCTCAGAGTCTATCTAGGACCCAGTGATGACGTGTTGAAGAGTTGTATTGCCTGTGCTGGAATGATTTCCTGTAGCGGTCCGTGCAACATTGAAGATGTCGGATCCTCTGAGAGAAGGAGCTCCTCTGTTGGACCAGTGGGAGGTGGAGATGGTGGGGAGGGTGGTTACCCAGTCATTTTAGTGTTCTCTCTCTCAACTGCATAACATTTTAGCAGTTAAAACAAGTAAATCATTGTTAAAAGTGAGAAAAAAATGTATGACATACTGTACATATTTATACCATTAGTTAAGAATTATTTTCCTGAGCTCTGTGGCTACAGAACTCACTCTGCACAAACAGGACAGAACGCCTAATTTCATTTGTGAAAAATAGAGGGAATAATTGTTTCAAGTTTCTCAACAACAAAAGCATCGTAAACACAACCTGGTGTCACGCTGCCACAACACTGGGCTGCTGTGGGGGATGCAACAACGGGGAGTTCAAAAACTCGCGCCACTCGATCTTGTGGTGGGGGGATGAGGTGAGGACCCAAAAGCGGAGAAAAAGAGGGAGGCAGGAGCAGGCAAACAAGGGTTTATTGAAGTCCGTAACACAAAACAATCCACAAGGGAACAAAAAGTCCAAGGGAAAGCCAAAAATCCAAAACGGCAGGCACAGGAGCAGGAGAAAATGCAAACAAAACAGGAAACTACTCGGGGAAACACTCACGGGGAGATCAGGAACATTGACTATCAACATAAAACAGAGCAAACACTTACTGAGGAACACAAGACCGGACCAGCAACACAAGACCACGGAGAAAACAGACAAAAACACAAGGAGGCTAAAGAAAGAGAAAAATAAACCCAAACAAAACTCCAAACCCCAACAGATCTGCGGCCTCTGGGGGACGCACCAACGGGGAAATGAAACGCCTAACACCGGCCACAACATCGGGACGGTTGTGGTTAGGGAAAAAAATAAACGGGAAAGGAACTGTCAAACGCAGGACATGCCAACAACAACGGGACGGGGGTGGTTAAGGAAGAGAATAACGCAGAAAGGAACTGCAACACACAGGACACAATCCTCGAGCTCCGGGGTAAAAGTCCTGTGTTGTTTGATCCATCCCCCCCCGACCAACCTCCCTGCGCAGGCTTTACAACTCACCATAATCGTGCTGTTATCACGAAATGGGCAACGTGACAATTTTACGGACGGCCATGAGACTGGGCTGTGTAAACAAGTATGAAAGGAGAACACCAAACTGAATAATTCATTCATTTACTAATTGTCTCTTTATCTGTCCGTATAATGGACTCTGAATGTCAGCAAGCATTATCAGATGGCGCCGCAGTGGTGATCAGGTAAGTGCCCGTTCCCTGTCAGTGTGGGGGTGGTTCTGTCACTGAAAGATCTGACAGGGGGCTTTTCAGTGGCCTCTCTCCTGGATCCCGTTTTGCTGTTGCAGCACAATGTCAGTATCTGTGCCTTTACAGCTGTCCAAATCCATTCTCACAGCTCACACAGTGCTCAAAGCGCAGAACATTTCCACTCAGTTCAAGAAACAGAAAGAAAGAAAGAAATAGACCATAGCAAGATCTTCAAATGAAGGTCTATTGTTGAGTTCCCATACTAGAACCATGGACTGGAATAATGTAATGCTGTATGGGCCTTTAAAAATTAGCCACACTTTAAGGTATTAAAGTAAAGGGAGACTCAAGCCAATTTTTGGCACCATTTGAGGCTTTCCTTCTGAGTTAATGTATTCAAATTGAAACAACCATTTAACATTTTACAACTCTTTGACTCCACTTAATATCTTTGCAGGCTTGCAGATTTAATTTGATGTCACCTTACATCACCTCCAACTTATTAACCTGATTTTAGGTGCTGGCGTGTTACTCATGCTGTCCTATATTTGTCTAAAAATAGCTAAATGTTGAGTGCAGATTTATAAAATATCCTAGTGTCCAGCGTCTTTTCACAAGAACAACACGCATTACAGCTTAAATAAAAAAAATTGTGACAAAATGAGACGCAGAAGACAATTCATAAAACAAATACAAGTGTACAAACCAACAAGAGTACAAAGCTATGATATTGATTAAAGGTCAACACGGGGAAGCTTGTTGGAACTAGTGGTAGTGAACAAAAGACGGTGCTCCTTGGTAAGGGGCGCAAACAAATCCAATAGACATCAAGGAAGAATCCAAGGCACTCGTCTTTAAGAAAAAGTATTTTAAAATGCCTTTAAAACATCTGGCACATTCTAATTAGAATAAGATTAAAAAACAACTTCAACATGTTTCGGCATCCAGCTTTCTTCACGAAGTTACAGCCTTTTAAGATGCCTTTTTTTAAAAAAACACACTGATCTGCTTCTCTGAGCCTTTGCAGAAAGCTGTTGCAAAGTTGAGGGTATGTTTTCTCAAACTCCAGTGTCTGGCATGGCGCCCAATGAACATGGCTCCCCTCACAGTGGATAAATATTGCTTTTACAAGAAACACTCAAGTTAGTTGATGATTAGCAACATGATGTGTTTTTTGAATCATCAGCACTCCAGTACATTAACATTTCTTGGTATATACTGATCACATAAAGCATTCTGCTCTTAAGAGACTAAAGAGACATTTACCTGCAGGCATTCATGTTTTCCCACCTCAGTAGCTTGACTGCACAGAGGGTGGGAATGATGCATTTGTCATTTTGGATTATTAACAAATGCAGCATTAACTTTTCTTCCACACATTTTTATTTAGGGAAAGATCATGACTCACAATGTGGTGTTGTCTAAAGCCAAGCGTTTGTTAGGATAACACAAATGAATCAAGAAGACACAACAGTACAAACAATTCAATGAAACCATCGAAGCATAAAAGTGTGAACAAGACACTGGAGTGTCCTCCCTGCTGGGAAAGGAGCATTCACGCAATGTGAGGCTTACTGAACGCTGACAGTAGCAATCATATCTGGATCTCTTGTCTCTCTAAATGGTTATACTTCAAATAAACTTCACTGAAGACGGCTCTCAAAGTAGGAAGTGGATATATACAGTAATGTTTTAAGCATTTCTAATTATACAACAGTTTTTTTTTTAAAACATACCGTAACAATTCTCCTTTATTTTGATTGGGATCATGAAGTGGTAAGTTGAATCCTTTTGAATAACAGCTACAATTGGCATATAATGTGTGCTCATAGTGTGTGTGTGTGTGTGTGTGTGTAGAATGAATGGTAACACTGGAGTTATGAGCTGTAGTGGATCAATGAGTTTGGTGGTGCACAAATCAAAAAGCTGCACAGGCTTACATAAAGCTTGCAGAGGCCAGGACAGAGTGTGTGCTGCTTTGAGCTAACACAACTTCTCTGGCAGATTCAGCTGCGTTGGCATGGCGCCAGGGGATGTGCATATTTGCTTAATGCTGTCTCTCGATGGAGCAGAAACATAGTTTGTTTTAGGCCTGTCATGGCCTGTTGGGGCTTTGCTCGATGGCGATGCCCTAATACATATTGATAATCATACACTGATGGTAATGGTAATAAACCGCCTTTGTCACAGCACTCAGGCATAGGATGGATTAGTCTGGGTATTATTTTCCTCTATCTTGGCCATATTTCACTACTGCTCTGTGAAATACCAAGCCAAGCCCATTGCATATTTTTTTTGCAAAGCACATATGGTGTTGTATTAAAATCTGGAGGTAAATCCAGAATTATGAATCGGAAGGAGCAGCACTTAGAGGCCCAATGCAGCAAAACAACTCAATGTCAGTCACTAATCTAGTTGCAGGTGTTCAGAAGAGCAGAGCTCAATTAAACCAAATTGGCTTTCACACAGTTATTCAAATTAGTTTAGAATCAAATGCTCACAAACTAAATATGCTTACCTGAGCAGAATCGGCCTCCTCCATTCGACCCCCTCCCTGCTCCCATAGCAAGACACTGTCAAGAGATGGGAGGAGCTGAAATGAAAATGAATTTACATTTAAATCAGCCTGGAAGCTCAACAAAAATGTGATCAGTGTCGGTGCTTTTCCCACTACCTTAATCAAAGTTTGGATGTGATGGCACACAACCCGTAAGAAGTTTCCTGGCTAATATCTCAAGAGAGGGCCAAGGTAATAAGTTATTAATGTACTGCCCACTCTGCAATTAAGCACCATTTAAAACCACAGGTTGTGTGTCTAGCATACTATATTACAAGAACAGAGTCTCTTTCCTGGATTCTAGCTCACTTCTAACTGAGTCGCATAGAGTACATGGCATTTCCTGGTGTAGCCGTGTTTAGGACTTAAACATATATGAAAAGAGCACAAAGTTAAAGTTTTCCATTTCTTCAAACATAAATATTTCTGGCTCAAATAAACCACAATTGTTTCAGGTTCATTTATACAGTTAATACTCATTACTTCCGTTAATAAGTGTCACTAGGTTGCTATTCAGGATCATATCTTTTTCTGCTGTGTACTGTATCTGTTAATATAGATGGCGAGCTGCCTTATAGGGACAAATAAAGTAGTTTAAGATTAATTTACCATATGGGTTGTTTGATTTGGGTCTATCAGTAAATTATTGTTATCATGGCAAATTATCTGTATATATAACATTGGAAGTTCATTGGTGGTATGATTATTCATACTGGAGAGAAAATAATCTTCTCTTGGGGTACATTGCAAAAATGCTGAGTTAGCCTATGCACCTCAAAAACATCCAAACATGTGCATCTGTTTTTTTAATCGTGAGATTAACGTTCTTTTTGGCCTAGCAAACTTTGTAGTTTTTTTCACATGCTGTTGCAACAACTAGCAACGTTAGAAAAACCACATCACCACAGCGCATCTAGCTAGACCAGAAACAAAACAGGCACGGCGTACACACTCGTTTGGGCTTGCGACCCGGCCAAAGTCGGCGAGTGCGAGACGCCGAAATGGACGGCAATAAGATTCTGAATGGAAAGTTTACTTTTAAAAGTTGCCAAATGGTTTCATTGACAAGACCAAAGCAATCTGTGTTTTGTCGTTGTGAACTGAGTTATCATCGCAGCACGTCCAGTCTGAAATACCACTTGATGGCCAAGCACACAGCTGATGAGAATCCCCCCCCCCATTATATTATTTTTTTCTCTCTTTTATTGATGGACATTGTTACATTGTGTGAGAGATTATTTGCTCTAAGTGAGAATATTGCGTGTGAAATTGAACACTACAGTAGGCTGTATGCCAATGTTGTTTTCAATAAAAAAACATTTGCACAATGCAAGCCGATCCACTTTTCCATGTTGATAAGAGCATTAATATGATAAAAAAATTATGGGACAAAACGAAATCAAGGGACATTTTAAATAGATAAAAATGTGTGATTAATTGGGAGTTAACTATGACATTAATGCAATTAATGGCGATTAAATATTTGAATCGTTTGACAGCACTAGTTTAAAGAAATGCCAATGTGAATAAATGAAAGCATAAAGAGGTTTCATGACTGAACTTTCACTAATCTTTAAACTCTTTCTTTCAAGTGTAAGCCATCCAAGTATGTTACAGAAGTGTGTTACCATAAATGTCAATACGAATTTCTACTGTACAAATGTTCTTGCTGGGTCATCATATCACAGTACAAGTACAGTACAGCTGACGGTGTAAAAATATGAAGTTTGCCAATAAAGAGCCAAGTCTGACTTCCTGAATCCCAAATGTCAGCCTCACTTTTTGTCTTGTTGGTTTTTAGTTCCTCTTCAATTGTCACAATTTCTCTCTTTTTGCCATGTTTCTTATTGTTTTTTTACCCGTTTATCTTATTTTTCTCTTTCTGTCTGTGCATCTCACTGGTCCAGAGGAGTGAAGGAACTACTCAATTACCTTCATATAACATCTGGTCTAGCTTCCCTCCAGATCATCTCTCTCTCTCTGTGTTGTCTTCTCTGTATCACAAGAGTCTCTGGCGAACTGAAAGCAGGTCTGTCAATCATTCCGATATATCCCTTTACCCATCAAACTGACTGTTTCTCTGTTTACGTTATCTGTGTCTCTCTTGCTTTGTCCATGTGAATGTGTGTGTGCGTTAGTTTCTGCCTATCTTTCTGCCTGTCTCCTTGTGTGGCTTTCTCTGTCTCTCTGATTCAGTAGATGGGGATCAGTCAAATCCAGTGGGAAGGGAACAGCATGTTCAGAGCCCCAAGCATATGTGGGATTTGTAGCCAGGGATGGAAGGTCAGTTGAGGTTTAGCTAACCTGCCACTTACAACTAGAGAGAGAAACGGTCGGGTGATCTAAGTCAGGAACTCACACCTGAGGTTGCTAATAGATTTGAAGGAAATTAGGGCCAGTGGGGCAGTTGAGGCAAAGAAGATGTAAGGTGCGTTTCGGAAGTAGTTTCTGAATAGCCAGCATAATCCTTTTAAGATTTTTGTGTGCCATTTAACTCCCCATTCTCATCCCTAACTCGCCACATGAGGACGTGTTATGGATAATCAGAGGCACAGGCGAGGTGAATATTGCAAATATGATGAAATTAATCACAGGGGAGTTACAGAGGAAAAGTAACAAGGTCTTATCAGTTCAGTTTTCCCCAGCAGCTTCCACAGAAAAGTTTGTGCACAATGATTTTACACAGCCACAGAACAAAGAAGCCTTTTCTGATTGGAATACAGCCAATCTCTATATACCCTAGGGAGAAGATTCTTTTTACAATATTACAAATATTATCTTTGGACAAAAGCCTTCAAGCAACAATCCTCTGTGCCCTATATAACAGTTTATTTCTGCCACTTGAGGCCTTAACGTATGCATTACAGTTCATATGGCATTTAGCGTATGCTCTGAGGAATGCCTGGTTCCCATCACAGCGATCGATCTCTTTCGTGGGCCTACCAGTTGATCCTCCAGTATTACAGCAATGAACACAGCTTGAGGCTGTTATGAACACAGTATATATAGGAAATGTACAAATGATAATTAATAAAACTCAAGGAATAATAAGACGCTTGATTAGGACCCCTTGGCGTCACTTTTTAGCACACTATTTAGCCCTACGTGTCCAACTGTGATGCTCCACTTAGTTTTAAACACAAAATTTGTGTTATGAAAGAAACTAAATGTGCCCCCGCAAGCATCAATTATCCTCATGTTGTCCTTGGGTCAAATTGACCCGTTTTCCTATATCAATGTTCTTTTTAACTACCCAATTACTAAAAACTACATGATTGCTTCCACACAACGCTCTTTGGCAAGTACAAATCTCTACTTTCATTAATTTCGGGGGCGTCTTATTCAATTTTCTAGCATTTGAAAAAAAAAAATGGAAGTGCTTTTGAAATAGTATTGAGTAAAAGTTAACATATTCCAGTCTGTGATTATCCATCAACATACATTCCTTCAATTTTAGTCTAAATAATTCAGAATTTCTGCTTTTCTAACTCAAACATTTGGTATAATTTTCCATAAATTCAAAAACTAATTGTAAGCTAAAGTTACAAGTTAAGTGTTACGTAGTGTCAAGCGTCAAAAAAAGGGACAAACATTGAGAAAAAAAAAACGTCAAAAGTGGTGAAAAGACAAAAACGTAAAAAATAAAGTTAAACGATAAAAAATGTCAACAAAAGTGTTGATTTTCAATTTTGACGGGGAAGACAACACAAAGGTTAAGCTGCACTATAGACACTAAACAAACCTGAGGAAAACTTAATTGAATGAGCAACATATTGAGCTGGAACAGGTACACAATGATTTTCACTGCACATTGTACTGTGTATGATTGTGTATGTGACAAACAAATTTGAATTTGAATAAAAGGGCTTAAGGCTGCCCAATCCGTTCCAAAAACCTGGTTTGTTCTAGATAAGTTTGAAGATGGCTGAGGTTAGGAAAAGACCTTGCATAGTAAGGATAACCCATTAAAGAACACAACACTATCATATCCTCTCAATGAGATTGGTTTCCCTCAGATAATGAAATAAATATAGATAATATTCATCTCCTGAACATCTTATGAAAATATCACATAAATCAAAGTTTAATTCAATCTCTCTGAGGCTCTGAAAAATGTCTTCTCTCCCAGCCTTATGTCTTTGACATTGAATCATTACATACTCTAAAGTTTCCGCTCGTCCATAAATCACATCTACCTGTATTGTGTTTTCCTATGTCAAAGAATGTGCTGTTTATTTCTGTATCTCTCTTTTCTTTGACTTTTCTTTAAATTCTATAAAACTATCACTTTGTTCCCCTTCCTCCCACTGCTTCTCCTACCATATCTTCAATCTGTGCTTGATTATGCTTATATGTGTTTAAGTTACTATTATATGAATGTGGTTATCTTTTGATAAATGTACCTGCTAATTAATTTAATTATATTCCAATATGTGCTGGTATCCGTAGAAATAGCACACCCTGTCCCATCATTTGAATTTTCAATTACGTCTGTTAAATTCTTTCAAAAGGGCTTGTGGCTGCATCTTAAACTTGCTTGTGAGGAACTTGAATCTAAACAAACAACTGCTGTACTAAGTGAAAAATGTAAGATAATACTTAATGAGCACATGAGCATGGGTCCAAAAGCATTGATTAGGGAGATAAAGAAGAAGCTGGTAGATGAGGAAAATGGTTGTTTCTTAAGAACATAAATAAAGCTTTTCATATAGAAGATTTACCGGGAATAAAAAAAAGTGAAAGACGAGTTCTGGATCAAAAATACAGTCACTGTGGAAGTGATTAAGTAACATTATTTGTTTAGATGAGTATGTGGAAAAACTAAAATGAAAAAAATAAAGAAACAAATGGTGGGAGAGTAGAACGTCTGTCAGTATTTTGGGAATTCCAGATCTTTCCAGTCTTATATTCCACCTCCACTTCGTTGTTACAAATGACAAGGGTTATGGACACGCAGCTGTCTGTTAGGGAAATCAAAAAGTGTGGAGGAGGTAGCAGATTTGAAGTTACTAAATGTTGTGACTGTGGAGATCAGCACAGTGTAATGGAGGTTGGGAAGTCAGGAAAAGGGTGGTGGCGATTCAAGTGAGAAAACAGAAAATAACATGAGCTAAGCAGAGGCAGTGAAGAGGGTGTGGAATTCATTCTACAGATCAAGTCAAACACAAAGCCGAGGAAATAAAAATAACTAACGTGAGCTTAGAAATGATTTACTGTGAAAGACTTATCCTGGGAGCTAATCAACAAAAGGCTTGATTCAGAAAGGAGGTCTGGAGTCTTGGGTGAAAGGACCTTGTGATTATCCTTTAGTGGAATCAAGAGGTCTGATTGCTACGAGTCTAAATGATTCATTAAATACCTGATATGCATTCAGGAAGTTTGGCTTTAGTCGAAATCAGTTTGTAATAACAGGTAATGATAATATTGGCAGAGAATGAGAAGAGGGAGGATGTATAATGTTTGAGAAACAAGGAATACAATGTATGTAGATGGGAAACAAGACAAAATACAACATCAAAATAGTAAACTGTTACATTCCTTACACACGGCTGTATCTCTCTTTAGGCTCTTTATCTGATGAATTAAACAGTTATTACATTATAAGTGTGTGTTGTTGCAACAAATACATTTCTCAAAACCTCCACATTCACTATCAGGCTTCGATTATGTTCAGGTGCCTTTAGAACAACTTCAACATCAGCATTAGTTGCATCAATAGGAGAAAATCTGCTAGAAATAAAAGGATACAGCCAGTGGTGTGAAGTAACAATGTACAAATTCTTCGCTACTGTAAAGGTGCTCTAAGCGATGTTGGGTGACGTTATTTCTTGTTGACGATCGAAGTATTTTCAAACAAATAAAGACTAGCTTGCCCCTCCCTCCTCCTCAGTCCGTCCCTCTCCCTTCTGTGCACCCCCACCCCCAAATCCTTCTTGTACGTTACTGGCAGGAACACTGGAACACTGTGTGTGTTTGTGGTGCAGGTGGACACAGTTTATTTGTTGCCGTTTGTAGACCCTGGGCTGTCTACAGAGACCACGTTTTTATTTTATTTTTATTTTTTTTTACTTACAGTGTGTTCTGGAGACACAGCTCGTGGATAGTGAGGAGATGTAGCTGTATGTGACAACAAATGTAGCTTAAAACACGTGTGACATTGCTTAGAGCAACTTTAAGTAGAATTTTCATTGTATCTGTACTTTGCTATTTATATTTCCTGAAACCTTTACTCCACTACATTTCCTCTAAGCATCTTAGCTACTTATTACTACAAAATAAAATCAGAGTACATTTTTTACACTGGAAAAAAAAACAGGTTTGGTGAATCATCATGAGTAAACTAAACAAGAAGAGAAAGAAGCACAATGACTGAAAGTGGCATGAAAGCACCTGGTGCAGGCTCTGCCGCCATGGCAACAGACGATGACTACCCCACTGACAGTGGTGATGAAGATAATGTTACACACCTTTGGCCATAAAGTTCATAATCAAAGTTTTTATATTACTTTTACTTCTAATACTCAAGTTCATTTCATATCAGAAAATTACTTTTCATACTTAAGTACAGTAAATATCAAATACTTTAAAACGTTTACTTAAGTGATATTCTAAAAGAAGACTTGTAAGTCCTTTTCTGGTAAGATACGTGTACTTTTACTCAAGTACTGCTTTCAAGTACTTTATACAAGACTAGATAAAGTTGTTACTGGGTTAATTTACAATGTTAAGAAGACACAAGAGCTGGGAAAAGGAGAAGGAAATGAAAAGCTTTGGATGGGCAAAGCAACATAACTACTATATCTCAAATAATCTAAAAGCAGAATACAGATAAGGAGTATTCAGAACTCACAAACAATGCTCTATACGCGAAGTGATATATAGAGTACATTTAGGTGAATACATACTCGTCGAAGAATGCTATCACTAACATTGGAATTGCATTTATTGTTCCAGAGTTTCATCTTCATGTGGAGAGACGGTTTAGGGATGGTTGATCCATTTACAGCGGAGAAAGTCTCGCGATGTTGTTAGCATTACATTGGACTGAAGAGCCCACTGAGAGCAGTGGTTTGTCCAGCTGACCAGACCTGATAGAATTACAACCAACTTTATACAGATTTCAAATGATGGGTGAGTTGACCAAGTTTCCTTTTTCTATAATTACCAGCACATATTAGAATCAGTTGCCGTGCAAAAGAAGCCACTGTAAACAGTGCAGTAAAGAAAGTTCAATAAACTCTGTAAACAACCTCATTTATTATTTAACCTAGAGCCATGGTTCATCACACATGGAGATGCTAGTGAAAGCTAATATTTTTAGCAACTTTGCTTTAGATCTTTGGCTAAAAGAGCAATCCTGTTTTGTATTCCATCTATGACACTGCATCTGTGTCGAAACCTTGGGCCACAACCACCTTTACTGATAAAAAACCTCCAAGGGAACATTAATAAGCAATTTTCTGATAATACAAACCCCTTAACCTTACGGCCAACTCCAAACCAGTTCATTCTGTGAATATAGACCTTGTTGCATTTTCTCAGGGGTGAAGTAATATTGACATTCCTTGGCTACATTTAACTGTAAAGAGGTGAAAATGATATCAAAATCAGTTAACAAATAAAAACTTTGAAAAATAAATTTCAGATTGTAATGATTCAAAACCACATTTGAATATACTTAACTAAAATGATAAAACAATGGCATCTGGCAAGAATGAATATATACTGTCTATATATGTATTTCTAAAAAGTAAGTAAAAGTACTAATACACACACTGTAAAAATACATTACAAGTAAAAGTCCTGAATTGAAAATGTTACTTAAAGGTATACACCACAGTTTGTTGAAATAGGGCTCACCACAGTCTCCCCTAGCTGTAGATAGTGGGCCAACGCATTTTTTATGCATGCATTGTTTTAGTCCGGGGCACCACCGGCAGCGCCGCAACAAGTTAGCTTAGCATAGTGAATGGAATCCTATGTTGCCGGTTAGAACGTTGTGAGTAAAAGTGAGCCAACGAAAAACAACAACCACCTAATTACTTGCAGTGAGACAAAAATAAATAAATAAATAAATAATAATAAAATAAATAAGTACTCGGTGCAAAAAAATCCTCACATTTTAGAAACTGGGAACTATCAAAACCATTCTGTCAATTAAAGTTATTAATCGGCTAATCACTTCAGCTGTACTTATTGGCCTTTATATTGTGGGGAAGTTTCATTTAGGATAAAACATTGCATTTTAAAACCTACATGTGTTTTGTGTGAAAGAAAAATCAATTTTTAACTGGTAACTAAGTTCCATATGTTAAGAGATTTCTAGGTATTAATGTTATGGAGTAGATCAACCTGCATTTGAATGGGATGGGCTGAAGCAATTGGGTGTGAATTGACCACCCTATATAGTGGGATTGGTACTCTGGGGGGGAGAGGAAAGGAGGTGAGGCTGTGCTGCTAGGAACACGTGCGGTTGTAAGCGTTACTACTAGTTTAACGTGTTATTTTCCTGAAGTTTTTTTTAATTGTTTAATTATCTGTGTACTGCAGACCACTGTAAATAACATAATCTGGAAATATACAATGTTTGAGTCTGCCTACCTACCACCTTCCTAGCCCCTCTGGCCTGGCAACACCACAGTTACATTCCACCGCTGGAGATAGGTCTGGCAATGAAAGATTATTATTACTACTACTACTAATAGTTTCCCTGGTGGAAGTCGCTGAGGTAGTCAAACAACTCCACAGCGGCAAAGCCCCAGGGATTGATGAGATCCGTCCAGAAATGCTGAAAGCTCTGGGTGTGGAGGGGATGTCTTGGTTGACACGCCTCTTCAGCATTGAAGTGCTTTCTTCAGGTAGGGAGTGAGTCCTTACCCCAAGTGAAGGAGTTTAAGTACCTTGGGGTCTTGTTCGCGAGTGAGGGGACCATGGAGCGTGAGAATCAGAGCAGCTGGTGCGGTATTACATTCTGTTTATCGCACCGTTGTGACGAAAAGAGAGCTGAGCCAGAAGGCAAAGCTCTCGATCTACCGGGCAATTTTCGTTCCTACCCTCACCTATGGTCATGAAGGCTGGGTCATGACCGAAAGAACGAGATCCAGGGTACAAGCGGCTGAAATGGGTTTCCTCAGGAGGGTGGCTGGCGTCTCCCTTAGAGATAGGGTGAGAAGCTCAGTCATCCGAGAGGAGCTCGGAGTAGAGCCGCTGCTCCTTCGCGTTGAAAGGAGCCAGTTGAGGTGGTTCGGGCATCTGGTAAGGATGCCTCCTGGGCGCCTCCCTAGGGAGGTGTTCCAGGCGCGTCCAGCTGGGAGGAGGCCTCGGGGAAGACCCAGGACTAGGTGGAGAGATTATATCTCCAACCTGGCCTGGGAATGCCTCGGTATCCCCCAGTTGGAGCTGGTTGATGTGGCTCGGGAAAGGGAAGTTTGGAGTCCCCTACTGGAGCTGCTGCCCCCGCGACCCGACTCCGGATAAGCAGATGAAGATGGATGAATGGACTACTACTACTACTACTACTGCTACTGCGAACAGCTGTGTGAGGCCAGATCCCGAATTTCTCAATGAGGGAGAAAGAGTAGATTTGCTCCCACCCGCTGCATTTTTTTTATGTGGAAAACCCATTTTAAACTTAACATTTATCATAACAGAGTATTTTAACATATTTTTAAATGTGTCATAAGTGGGACTTTCAATACATGTATTAAACAGAAATTGCAATTGCATACATGCATAAAGAGATCCTCAAGTTAAAATAACTTATTATTAAAGAGAGCTCTGAATTAGTCATCAAATAAATGCATGTACTTTTAGCTTTTTATTATTTTTTAAATATGTTATCTTGGGCCAACCACTTCTTCTGCATAAAAAAGAGTACCCATAATTTGTCAATCGCTAGTACAGCCAGATAAAAGTATCAAACCACCTGCTAAAAGGCACCAGAACACAGACAAATGACATTTACTCTGTTGCCTCACCTGCATTTTCAATGCCTCCTACATCCATGGTTTTTAACAAAAGGTGTCACAACTTTACAGACACAACTAGTTTCTGTCATCTTTATTTTGGATTTAAAAATTGCCGGTGGCATCTTAGGTAAGGTAAATGTTTTATCTATTCACATTCCCTCCAGTTACTTGTCTTCACAGATCACTGCTTGCTGTGTCAGATCCTCCTTGTTTCAATGGTGCTTTTTCCACCCACCCAGTCTTATCAGTTCTGCTAAAGACTGTAATCAAACCAAAACCTCATATTATACTGTGTGTGTGTGTGTGTGTGTGTGTGGGGGGGGGGGGGGGTTGGGCAACTTTTTATCTAGCTGAAACTCTGACAATAATGCATTTTAAGGCCATCTGACATGATAGATGAGACAGTCCACCCTGTAGGATATTACCGTTTTTCTGCAGTGCCTCCTTTTTGTTAAACTCTCTCTCAAACTGGTGCTTGAAATCTATAAATACTAAAATAGTGGGACCCTTTTAAAGTTAGGGCAATCTTTACACTTGTCTTGACAGCAAAATATTTGTTGTTTTTTCTCCCTGTAGACAGCACAGTTTGCATTGGAGCTGCTTTTGTGACAGGGACACATTCATCATGTAATAAAGTGATGCAAGCTGTTACAAAATGCCAAAATGAAACTCAGCGAATGTGAGTCCCGTACAGTAGTGAAGAGGAATTGTAGCTATTTCAGGCTTGTTTCTTTGGCTTCATTGCCACTTATCTCTTGTTATGAGACACAAATGATTAACTCTTGATGGCACGAGTATGTGTTTATATGTGTGTGTGGGAGACATGGTTCTTTAATTCATGTTTGTAGTAATAGAGGATTTTTAAAATTGATTCCCTTATTACTGTGTTTGCTTTTCAATGCACTTCTTTTAGCAGCATAACCAGTTAACATGTTAATAATTTCTAAGCTTAATGGTCTCTGCCTATGAGAATGAATATGAGTATTTAAAAACCTGTTTTTTGAAGGCACTGCTCTCCCTGATGGTGTTTCTTACATTGTGGTGTGTGTGTGTAAAATTAAGAAAACAATGGACTTATGGATTCAAAAACGTTTTATTCCATTTGTAAGTTACAAGCATGATAAATGTCAAGTCATGTTCTTTTACAGTGTTTTACTGCCACCTATTGTTTAGGAAAAGGACAACTGTTCTTCACAAAAGGAGTCTTAGACATAGAAGGTTACAGTTAATAACTGACACATTATTTAAAATTTAAAATTACTTTTTTATCATCTATCACTTGTTACACTTGTTACTTGTCTGTGACGTGTTACAGATCCCTGGTTCATGACTTAAGCAGCACAGCAATTTTTTAAACAAAACCATTGCAAAATATATCTAAATGTGTAAGAGAAAGTAGTTACATGGATATTTGTTGATATAGAGGTGTCACAGAGTTTTGCTATTACTAAAGTCTGTATTTTCAATAAAGAGTTAATAGTCAATAGTGAATGCCATGCAATATGATTATGGTCTCAAGCAGTGCAGCATTACGGTAAAAAACAGTCAAATCAAACCTGTTGCCATTACAGTTGGGACTGAGAAGGCAACGGCAGTTCTCTAAGAGGGCTTTTCAGAAGTCAAGTTGATCAAAGTTTAGAATGTTGTTGGCTTCAGACCAAGCAGGGTGCTGTGCCCCATCCATCTCTGAGGCAACTTGGTTGCCACTTGCCAATCTGTGATTGCCCCCACCAATAGTAGCGTTACAATCAAGGCAGCGTCGACTCTCCATAGCCCCTCCACAGTCGGTTATAAGATAGACATGGCCATTGGGACATTTGTACCAGTGTCCAAGTGGCATTGCTATAGCCGAGACGATCATCTTTCTCTCCTCCTCATTGATCCCTAAGCCTGTGTGGGGAAGCTTTTTGTCTAGTTCCTTCAAGGCTTCTTCTACTTCGTATTGGTCTTGTTCAGTAAATTGGCCAAACCTTTCCAAAACCTTGTTTATTGTTTGTACCTCGGAAATTATTTTGTCACTTTGTCCTCTCATCTCTGCCATATGGCAATGGGCGTTGAGTTTGGTCAAGAGGGTGATTCTCCGTAGCTCTCTGCAAATCAAAGACCTGCTGGTCTGTGAATTTTTGGTGCCAGTTGTTGAGCCATTGCTCAAACTCCTCAAAATACTTTCCTAATCTGCCGCTAACCATGGATGACATGTTTTCCCTTTGGGCCTTCTTCAGCTTTGCAACTCTTATTAGGAAGTCCATCTTGTTTTCTAGGACCCACAGGTGCTTTTCTGTGAGATGTTGTCTATCCAGTTTATTTTTGATACGCATATAGTCCTCTTGGTGATGCATTTCATGGAGAAGAAGGTTGTCCTCCCACTGATTTTGAAGGGCCTTCCTGTGCTCTTCAATATCCTCCTGACGTCCGTTTATCTTCACCTTTACCATCTCTATTTCAGACAGGCTGCGGTTGATGTGAGATCCATAGCGTAGATTCTTGCGGATTGGTGTTCGACACTTTGGACATTCCTTCAGTTTTATGGCCACCTGCTCTCCTCCATTTGCCAGCTCAATGTCATCCATCCCCATGTATTGGTCCATGGCTGTGTATTCAATGATGTGTCCACAGTCCTCTAGCTGAATGAAGAAAGCCTCAGGGTCATCCTCAGAGCCAAAGAAAATCTCTGTGACCTCCTCGTGATTACAGATGCGACATTTGCTTGGACATTTATCTCCACACAGACCAATGCATGGGTGGCCACAGTCCAGGGTCTTGGCACAGGGCTGTGTGCATGGCGGACGATCGCATGGCTCATAGCAAAGCTTACTGCAGCTTTGGTGAGGGCACTGCCAAGCGCAGGGCTCAATGCACGGAGCACAGGGCTGTCCACATGGCTTCATACACTTGCTGTGCACGCAGCAATTCTCACATGGTTCCCCACAGGGGGGGCAATGACGAGTGCAAGGCTCCCTGCACTTGTGAGAGCAAATCAGGAGACGGTCACATTTGTGAAAACATGGGTAATGGAACCGTCCCTGAAAACACTTGCCACAGTTACCATGACAGGCATGGCCACATTTTAGCTGTTTCTCACAAGGGGTCCTACATTCAGGCTGCTCTGTGTGAGTTTGGTAAAAGCACGCATCTTGCTGGCTGTGGCCACACTTTAGTTTTAAGGTGACCTTCACCTTGCACTGACTAGTGCATGGTTCCCCACAGAATGAATCACATGGATGCCCACAGGGAAGCAGCTTCTGGCAAGGCTCCTTGCATGTGAATGTCTGTGGGTCCTTGTGGCAAGGAACCATCTGAGTGTGTTGACACTGGGGTATGATCTTCTCAACCTTCACTGGACATTTCTCTGGGCATTTTTCATGGCACAGACGGGTGCACCTGTGACCTAGATCACATAAAATCTTCTGGCAGTTTTTACAACACAGGTACTTCTTGTGCTCCGGGTCGGAGGGGTGGCAGATACGTGTGCAAACATGGCCACATTCCAAACGGAACTCACAAGGCTTGGTGCAGCCCCCTTCAGGGGCTTGTTTGAAATCATCAGCACAAGAGGCTTTTATTTGTCGATCTGGATGATTCTGACAGCACAGGGTCAGAGCACTCCCAACCTGGTCCTTCTCCCTCAGGGTGTGGAAGATGTTGCTCCACAGTTCGACTTGGCTCAGCATTGACTGATTGCCAATACAGTACAAACCTTTTTTGGCACGAGACAAAGCTACACAGACTCGATTGGGAATGTTCAAAAAGCCAACTTTACCCTGCCGGTTGCTGCGGACCAGAGACAACAAGACAATGTCATTCTCTTCTCCCTGGTACTTGTCCACTACATGCACTTTGACCCCTTTGAACTCGCTGGCAGGCATGAGATTGCGCAGGCAGTGGAGCTGCCCGGTATAGGTTGTGAGGATGGTAATTTGCTCTGGTTCGTAGTCCTGATAGATAAGATAGCGGCAAAGAGAGACTACAAACATTGCCTCATGTTTGTTCTGATGGCTTTTTCCATCTTTAATCTCTTCTTCTAGGTGGTTGTGCTCCACAAAGAATAAATTGGTATTCACGCCCTGTAAGACAGCAATTGATAAAAACATATTCTATGTTATTATTTGATATTTATCATATTCTTTTGAATCTTGTATACTTTGCAAAGACACTATGCAGATACTTTTGATCCATGCACACATGCAGAGAGATATTTAAAACAAGCCGATTTGAGACGCAGCAGGACAGCAAATAAAATATGTACCTTAATATCTTCGTAGTCCAACACAGAGGGATGATTTTCTAGCTCTGCGTAGATGTGTGGGGTCAGAAGACGGGCAATGTCTGGCCTCATACGATGCTGAAAAACAGACCAAAACACAGATAAACACAGGCAATCCCATATACATGTAGATGCACAGGCATACATGCACCTACAAACATGACAATTCAAGTGTAATGGTTTCAACTTAACTGCATCATCCAAACATGTTATTGATCGATACATCCTGCAATAAGATAAACAAATAAATAGATGCAAAAACACAAACCTGGTAGTTGAGTCTGACAAAAGGAAGTCCCATATTCACCAGCCTCTCAAACATGGACATCTCCAGGTTGAAGTTCTTAGCAAGTTCATATACTGTGGCACTGGGGCGCAGCTAAAGAAAAACAAAGCACATGTACACCATTTGCTTTAAACAGTTTTCATATCGCTTAGTTTGTATTTGCTGTACAAACTGAGAACCTTTTGAGACCTAATAGAGGTTTTCAGGGCTAGAAATATGCTTTAATAGTCAATATGCAAGTTTTGTAATCTCTCTTAACCTTTTCCCAGTTTTTGGTTTGTCCATACAGTGGTGATTGAGTTAATTTGGCAGGTGTACTGCCTTTGATTAGCATATTTAAAGAACACTAGATCACAACAATGCAAGTGAAGAATAAAGAGAGGACTTTCATGGCCACATGCCTAAGGTGATTGGACCATTTGAAGTCATGTACATTTTAGTAAATACTTATTACACAGTTCCCAGACAGGTGGAGGCAACCAAGGGTTTCTGTTTTAGGGTGACTTGATGGAAATATAAAATGTATGCAAATTAACTTTTCTTTTCCTGTCCTGTTAAGTTTTTGCTTTTTGTCTATACAGTATGTGGGAGTGTTTGTGTGTGTGTGTGTGTGTGTGTGTTGGCAAACCTAATATAGCTAGAGTACAGAGTGTGATTGTGCATGTATGTGGGAGGGGTGTGGGGGAGCCGAGACAAATTCTAGTATAAATGTGAAGCATTGTGTTCTGCTCGATTCAACACCAAACCTGTGATTAATGAACAACACAACAATGCCAAAGCTTATTTTACATGGAAAGTGTGATCCATCCACCTCCATTACATGCACAGATTTAAGTTTGAGTTCCACAAAAACAAAGCTCTAAACACTTACAGTCAAAATAAAATACTATCAAATGGCTTAAAATCCATGAAACAAACAGACCAACACATAGTTGTGCCATCAGAATACATCATCTTACTGAAGGTGTGTAAGAGGATGAACCCACCTGGGTAGTACATAACCCTTGTATTGTCTTCACTTCTGGGACCCTCTTGTATCCCTCGGGTCAAATTGACCCGTGACTTATTTGGGGTTTTAAAAACAATTCTAAAATAAAATTTTACTTCATAATCTATTAACAAATATTGTGAGTGTGATTTAGTTTTTTGTCATAAGGTTATAATTTGTGTTAAAAATCTTAGAATTAGATCATTCTTATCTAATAAAAACAAAAAAAAACATAAGTGGTCATATCCAGAATGATTTTCTAATTTGAGTCAGGAATACATGTTTATCACAGAAAACAAGGTAAGGCCATTGATTTTCAAGTAGACAAAATGTAACTTATGTATAGGGAGGGGTTGATGTCAAGTGGGGGGGTGGGGTGGAGTTCATATGGGGAGGTGTTGTTTCGTGAGTTGTATGATCTGTGCTAATAAATTAAAAAATCGTAATCATAAAAGGAATACCTCATCTTGATACTACACACACACACACACACACACACAAATTTAATTGTGTTGTAATTTAAATGGATAAATCAGCTGATACTTTGATTTATGCATTTTGCACATTAAATTGCACCCTACCTGTATAAAAAATAAATGGAGCTTCAGGCACAGTGGCAAATTACTTGAATATTAATCTGATGCATGTGATGAATAAAAATGACCATTGATTTCAAAGCCTCTATTTTGAATTCCATTCTTATATTTGTTAAACTTTCAGTGTGACTGTATGAAATTTAGGTTTGTTTGTACATTCAAATGCATGCATAGATTCATGCATAAACAGTACATGGAGCAAATATTAGGAAAAGACCAGAAAGAAGTTACACAGCAAGACAAGACCAGATCAGAATATTGAAATGTGTGATACAACTGTGTGTAGTTGTGATCACATTCTGCAGATTGCTAGACAGGCTGCTGGCCATATGTCCTTGGCAGGCCCTGACAAGTTGTTGTAAGAGTCTGTGTATCACTCATCACTCTTCTATATATTTTGTATTGTCATGGGATTTTTTTGTTTGTCACTTCCCTTAAGGCAACACGCACAAACATACTGACGACAACACAATTATACAAATTCCCTCATGACAGGTTGTCCTTTGATTTTTCACCTAGGCATGTAACTGAGGTAATTTCAGTCAAAAGGATGATGGCGTATTTTAATACACCAGTGCACACATTGTCATGCAGAGTATGATGACATGAAACCAAGAGGTTAGGAATAATATTCTTCTGTGTGTATTCTTACCTGCTGATGGTCTCCGATGAGGATGAGGTGTTGGCATGCTTGGCTCAGTGTGGTGATGGTGTGGGCCTCGAGAACCTCCGCAGCCTCTTCTACAATCACCAGACGTGGACACACCTTCTGCAGAACTTGACGGAACTTGGCTGCCCCTGTTGTTGTCATGCCAATAACCTGATGGACAATATATGTGTTTATCTACACACCTCTTTTTCATGATTAATTATAATACACGTGTTTGTACTGATGCCCTTAAGTACAGAAAAACTCATTTTAATGCCAGCCTATTTAATAGCGTTGACTTTGGGGGCTCATAGACTACAGTGCCAGCTCCCTTAACCTTTTGTATGTCAGACCCACAGTAACTAAATGTATTATTAACAGTGGCAAGGCACATTATCATTATATGCGATCATCGAGTGGACTGTAAAATCGTGTAAAAGTTTTGACTAAATAAGGATCTACTGGTGGATCATTGAAAAAATAACATTCATACTATTCATTGTTGCAATTGTACTGTACCGTGGCTTCCTTCAGGAGACAGAGGTTTTCCGCACGTTTTACATCAGCCAATCTGTCCACTGCGTTCTGATAACCCTCTTCAGTCTTTAGGATTTTGGCGCAAAGTTCTAACCTGTAACGTGCCACCCACAACCTGCAGACACAAAGGAATAATAATGGTAAACCACTGTGACAACTGACTCAATTATCTGGAAGCCGTAGACTCATTATTAGCTCTGCATCTGGAATTATAATCAGAGCCGAAGTCAAAGAAATATGATGCAGTGTTACTTGATATTACTCTAATATATTACTAAGTGCAAAACATATCACATCTGTCTTGGAAGGAAATTGCCCTATTTGTTAGTTTAAATTCTATTTACAACTATGTTAAAGGTGCCCTGCCACACAAAACTGTTTTTATTTGCAATTTTTGAAATATGATAGGTCCATATGTGTTTGTCGTGAATGTGAAAATGAACTGCTACCTCCGCTGTCAGCTCTAGCCACTGAAAAGAAATAAAAGGAGAAATCAGGCCAATTACAAAAGCTGGTCAGTCTGATGTCATGTTGTCTGAGCTCATTACTATTCATGAGCTTGCCCAGTTTCGCTGGATAAAGGATGCTGATAGCCAGGCTCGCATTGGCTAGCTGTTTACCAATCAGAGTCAAGAAGCTTAGCTCATTGAATATTAATGAGAACTGGCACAAATGGAGCCGAGTCTTCCTGCAGGCTTTCTATACCACACTAGAATGGCTTGAAACAAGGTAACCAAGGCATTCTTTCCACACAAAAATGTTACAGAGTCCATGGTAGAACTTCAGACATTACCACAAAGTAATGAAATATGTGTGGCAGGGCACCTTTAACAAGAGTCCTCACAGTCCTGTAAGGTGTTATGTCTTGGCCCTCTGAAGTGAAATCCTCCTTTCTGGTGATTAGTTGACTTAATCATACACACTGGGAAAAGACTAAGGAAGAATAGCTTTTAGTTATGCTGAAGCTAATGAAGTAAAATAAGGTTGCTTATGGAATGGCAGGAAGAAAAATGAAGGAGAACAGAATTGTGTAAATGTACTAGGAAAGGCGATTGAAAGTAAGAGTTGAAAAATAGGCACATCGGTAGTGCACAAAGAAAAAAGAAAGTGAAATACAGATGCAGGCCTACCGATAGAGTCTCCATCTGTCTGGCTGGCTGAGGGTCCAAATATCCAAGACAGCATCTTCCTCTTCTTTAGTCATGACCGAGTTATTCCTGAGCTCTTTCCTGATTTTGTATTTCAGCTTTCTTTTCTGGGCCCGTTGCATCTGTACAGATCAAAACAATTGTCGAACTGTCAGAGCCTTAATTTATTAACGGTTTTAGAGCTAATCTGGTAATATTTTTGTTGCTCGTTAATTGAAATAGAATGTTGCAGTCTCTTAGTTTTGTTTCAAATCAAACTTTACATTAAAGAGTGAGCTGTAGTTTAATGGAGGTTGAAGTGTGTCAAGGCGACAGTATGACACAGAAGAAGACATTTAGCCATTGTCTGTAAAAACTATGACTTTGGAACATTTCTTACAAATACTGTTAGCATGTGCATGTATCTACTGCTCTCCAACCAGTCCACTATTGCTAAAAAAATTGTTTGCCTGATTGAACAGGGATCGCTAAACTTTTAGACTTGAGAAATGTTCATTACAGCCTCCACATTAAAAAAATCTCTTCATTTACCTCCCATCCTTCCTCGCTCTGCTCAGCCTGTATTTCAGCTTTATCCAGGTTCATAGCTAGCATCAGATCCTCTACCGCTCTGAGAGCCTCCTCCATATCTCCGTTCTTTTTGCCATCTCTACCACCTTTGGGACCAATGTTGTCATCAATAATCCGCTCTGCCTGGATCAGTTCTGCTTCCTCTGCGATTTCAATGAGGTCGTCCTCCTCATCCAGCTCCATCGCTTCCTCTGCTGTGATATCAAACACATTGCAGTAAGAATCAGTATGGGAAGGACAAGTATAGGTCATGCACCAGTACAACACCTGCAGATTTTTTGTTTTCACTGACAATTTATAACGTTGCAGGGGGTGAAGTAAGACACAAAAAAGGAAAGGTCCTAAAATACATAAAGTTAACATGGTGTGCGGGAGAGGGGACAGACAATATCTGTCTTTTTACTGTACATACTGATAGTTATGAATTGTGACTCCAGATTCTATGAGTATAGGCTCAGCTGATGCTATTGGGTATCATCCCTTTGCGCATGCACAGTCGTGAAGATTTTCTTTCCCACCCTTGCATCCGGGAAATTGCGGGATACTGCCGATACTGTATATAATGAAAACGGACTGTTCTTATATAGCACTTTTCTAGTCTCAGCGACTACTCAATGCACTTTTACATAGTTTAGGAACTATTCGCCATTCACTATTCATACACTGTGGCTGAGGCTGCCGTACAAGGTAAACTCTCATCAGATAAACACTCACACGCATTTACACTCAGATGGCGCAGCATCGGGAGCAACTCGGGGTTCAGTGTCTTCGACATCGGACTGCAGGGCCAGGGATCAAACCACCAACCTTCCGATTGGCAGGCAAACACACTACCACATATATACCCATTGTTTGTTACCCAACATCAGCATTTTTCTTCAGCCAATGTTAGTGGAGGAGGTGGCACAGATCTTAGAGGGCTACCCCTATACTCATAGAATCTGGAGTTACAATTCATAACGATCGTTCTATTTCATATAGGCTTCGCCCTCTAAGAGCTGAGGCTATTGGGTAAGGCAAAGCTGATGTAGTCAATGCCACCTGCGACAGGGGCCACAAGCAGAACATAGACAAACTATTCCACCAATACACTGACAAGAAATTGTATCAGATAGTCCGTTATTCGGATAAAAAAGGACTGCTATGGTAATGACTTGGCCGAACTGGTTGCAAGGCCAAGGTCATGATTGCAGGTGTGCATGGTTAGTGGGAAACGTTTGTCATGATAAATTACGGGACACCCGCTTTCCTCCCAGCACTCAGTGAAGGAAGGGTGAGGATAGCAGGCAGAACACACATGCAACGGCGCATCATTTCATGAATATAGGCGTGCGTGATTAGTGATAAATTGTATCATGATTGCCAATTTATGGGGCCGCAGGCTTTCTGCCCGCGGCCCCATAAATGAGATGATAGCCTCTCGCAGCCAGTGAGAAAGACGTTGTTTTGAAACGGCCGCTCTTTGGGAGGGTTCCCTGTAGTGTACAAACAGCTGCTCTGTGTGCCTTATGTCCACTGTGCGTAAAACGTACTGTGCGCCAGACACAAATGGTGAAAAAGCCTCTGGAAAGAAAAAAAAACCTGCCCAAAAGGAATTTGCTAGAACTTCGATGACTGAGGAGTTTGGCTGTAAGGTGGCTGTACTCCCGTCGCCTCTAATGGAGAGGCAGGACGGCATAACTGACAGCACTCACTCTTTGGCTGATGTCAGTGAAATGTAATTAAAGAAAAAGAGGGCTTGAACGTAGTGAACGAGAAGCTGAAGGTTTTTACATTAGAGGGCTGATCAGAACGGTAAACTGTCTCGTAACATCTCAGACCGGGCTGTGGAAGTGCAGAGGAGGAGGGATGCTATCGGGGCTCAGTCGGTGGCTCTGCTTCGTAAAACCTCTGGACTGACAATGAAGGTAGAAGAACTGTCAAAATCACTACGTGAATTGGATGCACGTATGACGCTGAGGATGAGAGAGATTGACGGACACTGATTCGGACAAATGCCACCGAATCAACCTAAATTTGATTTAAACTGATTGTCTTTTTGCCCCCCACCCCCACCCTTCACCCGAGTGGGAAAACAACCTGCAGCTGGCCTCACTATCTCCTCCTGCGCACTCTTTATCTCTCCTCAAGGACAAGGCCGAACTGAACTGAACTCTTTGTAACAACATAGACAGTCTGCCGCCTCACACTTCACTTCACACACACAAACCCACATACACACATACACACCCCGTCCCTATCCCTACCCCCCTCCGAACTGACTGCCTCAGGGACTTTCTTTTTGATTTTCTTCACCCCATGTACTGTGTGTTGTCCTGTGCATTATTATTGTGTTGTTATGGTGTTTTTGTATTGTATCCTTCTTTCTCCTTCTCATGCTGTAACGGATGCTGGTAACTTCAATTTCCTTGCGGGAGTCATCCCAAAGGGATTAATAAAGATAAGTCTAAGTCTAAATGTAATGACAGTTGCCTGAAACAGTTGACTTTAAAAGACAGAGTTTAGGTGTCAGGCACTGATAAAATCAATTTAATATAAATATGGACAATTGGAGAGAGAGAGAGAGAGAGAGAGAGAGAGAGAGAGAGCTTCTACTTTGCTAAAGTTATATTTTTCATTTAAACACATATTTAGCATTGTAATGCTTTCTCTGCCATTTCTATCAATCTGCAATGGTGAAGTCCTAGTAAAAGTAATGACGGTAATGTAATGATGGTCTTATGTGTCTTCTGGTTGACATTCCCATTACTTCCTTAATAATGTAATTCTTTTAGGTGGTCAGTCAAAAACGTTTTCACTGCATCTCAACAATAGCAAGGTGAAACAGCTTTACAAAAGCAACACTTGTGTTCTGTTGTCACTGTCGAATATGAGCATAAGGATAGTTATGCTACGAAAACATCTGTGTAAATGAGAACAGTGCTTAACTGGTTTTCACTTGTTTGCTTGGAAAATGTAAAGGCCTCTGTGGAGGGAATCTTGTGTGGTTAAAACGATCCATTCACAGTAACACAGAGTTTTCAGGTGCTGTTTACAATCAGTGAAAAGAAGCCAATTATCAGATCGTCTTACACCGTTAAGGTGGAGCACTGCTTACTGCCTTACCTTCATTTCTATCTGCAGTCTCTGTCTCCCTCTGCAGGAAGAAGGTAGAACCGATACCCAACCACTCCATCATCAGACTGGACTTCTTCTCACCATAGGTCACAAAATCATCCGGTGTCTACAAATCATTTCATAAACAGCAATTGATGAGTTTGCACTTGTCTTGTTCAGTATATTCAGTTGTTACCCAGTTTACACAAATACATAAGATGTGTATGTTTTATTCCCTCACTGGTGGTTGGTTGTGTAGATTGTCCCAGTGTCTGGATGAAATAAAGTTGCGTAAGGAGACTTCACGCAGGACGCCTTTCAGAGAACACTCCAGCTGCATGCTCTGACTCTGGATCACCCTCTCCTCCTCACACAGCTGCTTGTAAATCTGTTAAACAGGTTATTGATACAGTGATTAGGTGGCAACGTCACGCAAGAATGTAATGTATGGCAAATTATTAAACTGAGTAAAGTGACACATATGAATATGACACAAAAAGATGAGGTACAAAATGTGCAAAACACAACATTAGCATGATAAACTTTTTCATAGAATATAAAAGAATTCTAGAATCCTACCTGATTATATGCTCGACACAGGTGAGACGGCAGCTTCTGTCTGAAGTCCCGTGAGCGGGTCAGCTCCCTTAGATTGAAACGCTTCAGGATCTCACTGTTGCTGCGGCCTCCTACTCTCACTATCCCCTTTCGCAGAAATTTATGAATACCTTAAAAGCAAAGCCAAAACAGAAAGCTTATGTGTCTTTGTTTGTTGTTAAGAGACTGTTTTAAATCCCAAACCACTCAAACAACATATAAAATAGATCAGACATTATTGGCATCCCTGCTTACCCTCAAGGAACTGATCCAGGGCATGGTTAGTGTAACACACTACCAGCATCGGAGCCCCGCCTCTCCAAAGATCTTGATTTGTCAACAGAGCCTGAGCAATCTTAAGGCCAACGTAGGTTTTTCCTGAAAAAATGCAAAAAAGCCTGATTTTAATGTAAGGGATTTTTATTATTTAACAAATATGTGAAAATCATTTGACACTTTATTTCATTCACAAATTAATGAACTCATCAACATCCAACAATGGGTTTACAATGCCTCACCAGTGCCAGGAGGTCCCTGTATGATGGTCAGCTCCTTTGTGAGGGCCAGCTGGAAGGCTTTCATCTGAGACTCATCCAGCCCCAGCTTCTCCATGCTTGGCCAGGCCTGTGCCTCCAGGCTGTGAAAGGGCTTTATACCATCCTTATGCTCAGGGTGAGCAACAGATGACAGGTCATAAATATCTCTTCTCTGCAGATAAGCTGGGGGATGCACGTCTGTGCTGCACTCCACGATGTACCTGGATGCATTATGGAGAAATTACATCTTTAGCGTCTGCTATCTGTGTAAAAGGAGGATGTAGAAACTTCTCACTAATAGATTCTTGTTAATATGTTCCTTTCTCCAAAGATTAACAATTAAAATGTACAGTTAAATCCACTGCAATAAACATGTTAAAGCTCAATTAGTTTTTATGATTAAAGGGAGCTCATGTAACTTTTGCTGAACAGTGGCCACAAGTGGAACTTACAGGATAATGGTAATGTAAAAAAAAACATTCTCTTCCGCTGCGCTTCGGAGGAAGGTCTGCCAACGCGAGACTAGATGATACCCTACCAAGTAAGCCTTTAGCTGCAAAGTGTACTGAAGTGAGCGAAAAGTGCATTTTGTTGCCCGTGAATTCAACTTTTCATTTGAGGAATAAGGTGTTATTCTTCAGTCTTTAAATGCAAGCTGAAAAGCAGCATGAATTTAGTTATGATAGGTAAAGGAAAACGGTGGTAGAGCTGGATAATTCATCTTCACAAGCCCCCAGCTGAGGTAGGGGGGTTTCCCAGGAAAAGCTGGAGATGGTTGTCAGGGGAAACGCCCACCAAACTGCACTGTTTGAACCACACAAATTAGCATCTAACATTAGGTAAGAAAAATTACAGATAGAAAGGAGAACTATCTTTGATATATACTGGATATATAAACAATGCTTTGTAAATGATAACTTCCATGGTGCACGTAAGAAGGAAACATTGTTATTTATTTAGTATTTTCAGGAAGTCACAAGTTATTACTTTGTGGTATCTATGGGAGGGCAGACAATAACCAAACTTTTGAACTCATCCATGTGTACCGTGGCATTTAAAACTGATTGCTGAACTCGCTTTGTACCATTTCTCCCCTCTGCTGCCCTTTGAAACAAATCTACATGTAAACTTGTTTTCAAAGTGCTTTGGTGATTCTATAAAAACTATGACCTTGATGATAAAACTCCTCCACAGCACACAGACATGCAGACACACACTCCTACCTCTGAAAGGGCAGCTGGTCCTCCTCCTGCTCCTGTAGGCCCTCTAGAACATAGCGATAGGCCTCAAAGTAGGCAGTGGTCTCAATCATCAGGAACGATTGATCTTTCTGTGAGATAAAACACATTTTGTCCTTTGTATATCTGTTTCATATAAAACCATAAATTCCCCTACCCTGCACCTATCCTGCATGTTAGGAACGTAACAGTCGAGAGGTGTTGATTTATCTTGGTGGTCATTTTGGAAGCTGCAGTTTGATGTGCTTTACAGTTATACTGAAAGGTATTTTTAATCTTTTGTCAACCCCATTTATATCATTGAAGGGTGGACTAAATATTAGGAAACACCTCTCAGTATTTCTGCTTATGTACCTGAAAAACTGGCAACTAATTTTTGCTTCAGCTACGGTGTTTGTAGATTAAGTGGCTGAAATTAAAACCGTAACATCCCATATCCAGAACTGCATGCATTCTGCCCTTATAACAATTTACTGCTCACCTCAATGCTGGCCAACTTCAATCTGCTTTCTTCAGTAAAGGCAATCTGGACCTGTCCCTTCCGCAGCTGTTTGGGGTCCCGATCTGACACTGTGGCAAATAAGAAGCTCTCAAAATTATCACACGACAGACAGACCAGGGACCCGTAGATCAGCCTCTTGGAGTTCTGCCAGACCACAAACTGTAGGATAGATAAAGGAAATATTTTATTACATGTATTAATATACAGTATTTCTTTCCATTTGCTATTCAATTAGCAAAAATCTCATTGTTTCTCTTAAAAATGTGCTTGATTGTATTAGTCAAATGGCATATATTCATTAAATGTAACAAACATCTAAGTCCATCCAGAGACGTACCTTAAGTGGCTTAATGTCAAACTGGACTATGTAGGCAAGGCCACTCGGCGTGCACCTGGGTACCATCACTTTTGTGTCCAAATACACTCTGATGTCATCAAAGCGCTTTGTCTTCAGTGAATTATCTCTTCTCCCCTTGTCCATTTTGTCTCGAAGCAATTGCTGGATCCCCTCACGGAGTGGCCGCACAAAGTCCTCTCTCAGCAGCCGGAAGTGCGTGTCAAGGTAGACATGGGTGTTTGTGTAGCGCTGAGAAGTGAGGTTGGGTCTAAGAAAGGGCCTGTGTTCCTGATGGAACTCCTCAAGAGTTGGGTAGATGGATATGGTCCTGAAATCGTCCTGCTCTTCTTCACCTGGGTTAGAAATAACGGGAGTTTCAGTTGCTCAAGTATCTATAAAACTGGGTGCCAATTATTTCATCCCAAAATATTTTTTTCTATAGTGTTGGCTTGAGGGCATGGTATCAAAATGTTTAAAAACAAAAAAAAACAGCATTTCAGTAAAAATATCTATAGGGGGCCATTACCTGGGTTTTGACCTCCAGTTGGTAGGAGGGCATAAGTGTCCTTGTCTGAGCGCAGGGTACCCTGCGAGGATCTCTCCTCAAGGTGCTGGATCAGGGTCTGAAAACTCTTTACACTCTCCTCCGTTTCAGGCTGGATGTTCACTCCTTTTGCCCTCAGGCTGTTGATGGAGGCATTGAGCACCGTCAGCAGCAGACTCACAGCCTGCATAGAGCTAGCAGGAAAGATGCTGAGGACCTAATGAGCATTATATTGAGGATAGTTAGTTAAAGCATATTTAACATTATTATATTATATATTACAAGGAGTTCAACTACTAATTTAAGAACTGTTAACAGAAAGAAGCACAATCAAACCAAAATAATGAGGAACTTTTTATGTAACAAAAGGATTCTGTAAAGGTTTGGTTGGACCTGAGTTTGTATCATTTATCAAAGGCAGCTCTTCTGGGTCTACTGAATGACTTCAGTGCAAACTCGCAATCACAGTGTCATTTTCATGTATTACTTCATTTATCCTTCAGCTGAAATTCACAAACTTATTTGGTTCTCCCACTCATATTTACCTTTGACAGAATAGCCAGGATGTTTTCCAGGTGCTGTGGGTACTGTGCTCTGCGGACGGGGTTGAACTCTGACCCCATGCCCCCCAGATAGTGGGGCAGTACGAAGCGGAGGAACCCTGAATCTTTTATGATGCCAGCCAGGTGCTGCAGGGTGCATCTTTCTGTATGTGCTTTGAAGGCTTTACTCAGCACCAGACAGAGGAGTTCGACAAGGTCCTGCCTCATTTGTGTCTCACGCAGGACCTCAGGAAGGCCAGGGTGAGAGGAAAGGGTGATGGCCACTACAGATGGATCTTCTCCAGCGAGTTCTTCCAGAGTTTTATAGCCCAATCTATGACCATTTGGTGCCCAGACTCTGCCTGTAGAATTGGATCTCCCTCCATTTCTCTCTTGCCTGTCTCCCACATCTCTTCTCTCACCCCCTCTTCCATCCACACTATGTCCTCCCCTGCTTGCACCCATTCCTGCCATCCTCCTTCTAGCTCCTTCTCTTTCAGCTGCACCTTGCTGTCCATTTATTCTTACCCCATCTCTTTCTGCCCTTTCTCCTCCATTTCCACCTCTCCCCCTCCCTCCTACTCTCTGTCTGGCTCCCTGTCTCCCTGCATCTGCTCCTCTTCCTCTCCCTGCATCTGCTGCTGCTCCTCTTCCTCTCCCTGCATCTGCTGCTGCTCCTCTTCCTCTCCCTGCATCTGCTCCTCTTCCTCTCCCCCCTTCCCCTCCTCCTCCACCATCTGTCTCCTTCCTGCCTTCTCCCCCTGCACCTCTTTCCCCCCCTCTTCCTGGGTCTGGTCCTCCTCTGCCTCTTCTTCTGCTTCTCCCACGCATCCCGACACCTACTCCTCCTCCGTCTGTCTCATCCCTTTTGGCTTGGTTACTCCCACGTCTTTTTCTTTGTTTCCCGCTGTTTCCACTAGCATTTTCATTTTGGCCAATATCATCACCTGGGGGACCTGTGCTAGGTTCTCTGCTCCCTGTTGTTGAAGTCGGTCTTTCCATGGTCTTGTATGTGCATATGGCAGTTCCTGAAATTAGGGTTGGAAACACTAATGATTTCTGAGTGGCAAGTAATTATGGCATGAAAGTGAAAACTATGGCTGCACAATATATCCGTTTTTTTAACAATAAAAATTAAACGCATTACGAACGACGACGTTATTATTTGATAATGTTGCTTTTTCTATTCAATTCAATGTTCAATGTGTTCAATAAAAGAATGGTTCCAAATGATTTCCTTTCTTTTGTTTTAAATTCAACAAGGTATTTGGTGTTGTTAAATTTGTTGTTGTATTTTAGCAGAATACTGAAGGCAGCAGAACTGAGTACTTTAATATTTATTCATAGCAAGTAATACTGTTATTGCAATGTCTTACAACATCATTGCATATTTTCCTTACATTGTGCAGCCCTAGTGAAAAAAAAATACATTGGATCATGGTCACATCAGAATTTGAAGGATGTGTAATGTATGTGTACTGTAAGGGCAGTGGTAGAAGTATTCAGGTTTTTTAGGGCTTCCCCTCCCATTATAAGGTTTGCACCCAAACCATTTTGGGCACTGCCTAAGCTCAAAATGCATGTAAAATCAACTGAGCATCAAAACTAACTAAATTTCTTATCTCAGAGCTAATGGTCATTAGCCTTGTCATTAAGCATTTTTAAGTGTTTTCTATTATCTGCTCTAGCTTTTCCAATATTTATGACACAGATATGGCAATAATAATGGTCCAAAATGATGAAATAGCCTTTTTTTTAATTGAAAAACATAACATTGTTTTGAGCGAGGACCCCTAAACCCCAAGCAAATACTTAGCACCTAAGTCTGCCATAAACCTGGGGCAAACACAAATAGCAATACCACAGAGTAAACATACTCTGTTACACGTAAAGGTCCTGCATTTAAAGTCTTACTTAACCCATTCAGATACAATTTTATAGCTCATTTATTTAGATTATTTAGCTTACTTTCCTCCAATTTTTCTCACATTTGAGACAGACATTGTTGTAAACTAACATATCTAGGCCTATTGTTAGTTTAATGTAGTATCAGGACAGTCACTTTACTTTATGTTATGTTAAAAAGGATTAGGGCCTAATGTTACTTCTTGTGATAAGCTATCACGTTTGTAACAGTAAAATATTGTTTAAAAAAAACTTCCCATCTGTGAAAATGTTATTCCCTGTTGCTTAGCGTTGGCACCTATTTCGTTAGAAGATCAAAAAGCAGCACAAAAGTCTGGAATATTCTTCCGGTTTCTACAGGTCTTTACAAGTCGGAACTCCGTACCAAGATGACGGCCGCAGAGAGGCGTGTCCCAAGTGCAGTTTAGATCACAAAGTTCAGTTAACAGACGGATGTTTTTGAAAAAGTCTTGGGTAAAAGCTATTCTTAATAGGATATTATAACATGTAGGCCATGCTTAATATAACACCTCATGTTTACTTTAAATGCAAATTATGTACATTAACAATATGATTAACAGATTAAAATGGGCCTTATGCTTCCTCCTTGCCTTTCGCTTGGCCATGCCTACACTGATTGACATAGACATAAAATCAATTAGGTAATATAAAGGGTGGAGTCAGATGATCGTCCATAGATAGATCCATAATCTAGACATCCTAGAAAAGTTATGTCCATTGGACTGGTCAAGGGATCTGAACAGGTTAAACCATCAGAGAACGTTCCCTAAAGGTTTTCTTCAGAGAATGATCGTTCCCTGAAGTTAGAAAAAAATAACCTTAGGAGAACCTTTATTGAACATTCCCTGAAGGTTCTCTAAATGTTTTTTTAAAACACTTTCAGAGCACGTTGTCTGAAGGTTTTTAAAAAAAACACATTTAGGCTTAGAGAGTCTTTAGAGAACATTCAGAGAACGTTCCCTGGAGGTTCTCCAAGGGGTTATTTTTTAAAAAAAACCTTCAGAGAACAATCAGGGAACAATCCCTGAAGGTTTCAAAAACAAAACACATTTACTGTTAATTGTAAGTAAGTGAAGTAATGAAAGTGAAATGAAAATGAGGAGAATATCCTCGAAAAACAGGAGACACTTCATCCAATTTATCTGAAATAAATCCCCCTGCACCAGATATGCTAAACTGAATTGGTGGCTTTAAAAAGTTGAAATAACCAGAATATGGTTTGAATCGAGTTTGAAGTGTAAGTCCAGAATTTTTGTGTAGAATCCCGCTTATAACTCAAAAGCCACAGACATGTCATTTAATTGGTCTTTTTTTCATATTTAGAGAATGTATTGTCATATTGTTATACCCATATACCAATATGCTGATATATATTTTGTATTACTTAGGCCTATCTGAACATGTAAAGCATGCTAAAGCTGTCTAATGAATGCAGTAAAAACTTTAGTTGCATCCATGTGGTGGAGTAAAATATAAAGTAGCTTTGCAAAAAACAATACCCAAATCAAGCAGTATGAATTGGTTTAGATTTTTTACTTAAGTGCAATAAATGTAGGCCTACTTAGTCCCATTCCACCACTGTCCTGTTTTCCAGTAGCCTATGATTTGTAAGGTCACGGAGTCTGTTAAGAGGGTGTTATGATAGCTTCTGAGGAAATCGAAGCATGTGTGCCCTCTGCTGGATGCAGTAAAGATTTTGGAATGGGGGATAGGTTTCTTTTCACCTGAAACCGGATGAGAGCTTTTGAACGCACGTCTTATGTCCCAGAACACAATTTTCAAGTCTAAACAAGCAAAAGGCAACGCCTTACATTTTGTTCTATCAAAACAAATCTTACATTCTACTCTGCAATAATACTTTATTTTAATAATAATATTTTTTAAATATTTTAATTGTTTTACTTACTCAGTTTTGATTATATTATTATTTACTTATTCTCAGTTGTATTCATATTCACTAATAATTTAGCCAGCTGCCTCTTTCACCTTCTCCCCAAACACAATAATAAAAGAGAGAAAGAACTTACCTAGACTGAAATCCACTTGACATTACTATTTGCACATCAAGCTTTACAAAACAAGCAGGCAGCTCATCCTTCAGTCGGTATCGCCGTCTCAGCTGTGAATGCTGCTCACGCTGCTCAGTTCAAGAAGCTTCCTTTTATAGGCTCTATCTATCCGTTTCGTTTTCGTTTTCCACAGAACACACCTCACCGAAATGTGCAACATGCATTTGTTTAGACACGTCAGGTATCAGTATAGTACACATAAACAATGTCCAGTTGCATAACAGTAGGCTAGCCTGATGCATTAGTATGTATAGTAGCCAATGTAACGCCTATGGATATGAGCAGTACGGGTCCATGGAAACTTGGCCTATTATCAGCACAATTAAGTATATAACTAAGACAGCAGAATGGCTCAGTCATACAGGCATATTATCGGATTTTGATTAGCTAGCTAACGTTAATTTTATTTTTGAGCAGTATTTTAATTAATTGTTGGAGCTCGTTTATAAGTTAACATGTTTGTATGTAAAATTACTATCTACGTATTTATTTTTTACAAATAACAAACGCATACATAGCTAGCCGGGGAGGGAGACGCCTCCTTCTCTTAGACTCACGTCATCTTCAGTTCATCAGTCTGAGCAGGGAGGCTAGCTAAAGCTTTGTATCCTATTAGTCGCTTTTGTCAATGTAAACATGTAGCCGTTTCACTGAAGTCACCGTATTTGCAATTAAGCGGCGTTTCCTACTTGTTAACCAGTTTGTCAATAGTACGAATAATGATGGCTGTGTCGCCGAAAATAGCAGGGCTGTGTAACGGTAGCTAGTATGACAACTAGCTAGCTAACACTTAGCTAATAGCTAGCTAACTATCGGGTCGTGTTTTAGTATGAGACTGGCCTTGCTAATTAGCTAGACAGCGAACGTTAGCTAGCTTCCAGTTGACAGCAATGAAGGGCTAACCCGAGTCAAGAACTGGAGATAAAATGAATACATCTAGAAGTGCTGGTGTCTCGTCAGCTGTGAATGGAAAACCAATGAACAGTAAGTGTGCCATGTCGCTGATGTAACGTTAACGTTTGCTAGCTAGCTAATCAAACGTTTTGAGCATTGCAGCCGCTAAAAAAAGACTCAAAACGCTTTTTACTGTCAAAAACGTGATGCTGAAGTTTGCTAACTGCCCGCCATAACCTTTGCAAATGCGTTAACTTACGCTCATGTTAGCTAACTGTTCCAGGATACAATTAAGCACAGGCCAACTTGTTAGTTGAACACAGTGTTTTCTGTGTCTCAGACTGGGATACCAGACGGAAGAGGAAAATTGCAGACATCAAACAGGCCCTCAGTGCGAGTCCAGTGGATGTGGCTGCTTTGAGGAGGATGGCTATCAGTGAAGGAGGTCTGCTGACTGATGAGATACGCTGTCAAGTCTGGCCTCGGCTTCTCAACGTCCCTCCTCACGTCTTGGAACAAGAGCCAGGTAATATATATGCACAAACCGAGCAATATAGTATACAAGTTGAGTTCCCTTTCCCACTATGCATGACAAATATTAACATACACAGTCGTAGCAGGTGCAAGATATCCCATTTACAGTATTTGACGACTAGTGAATGATATTGCTGATAGTGACATGTCTTATCTAGAAACGGTAGAGCGGGAGAATAACAAAGACTACAACCAGGTATTGCTGGATGTCCAGCGCTCACTGCGGAGGTTTCCACCTGGTGAGTAGTGTGTGTGTGTGTGTGGGGGCGGTGGGTGAGGGGTTGTGGGGCGGTGGGTGAGGTACAGAAACACTTACACGCATGACGTTACACCTACAGATGAACACACACTACCAGGCTGTGAACCAATCCTGAAATGTGTAAATGTAGAGATTTTGTCTTTCAAATGAATGTGTTAAATATACTGTATTGAAGCGTATACTTTGTAAATCAAGGGGTTATGAACCAGACAACAGAACATATTTGTTGAGAGGTTAGGTTTCATTTGGAACTTATTGATCATTAATGTTGCCACATTGAGTTCAGTGACAAAAGCAACATTTTGACACATCATGTAAACAGAATAATGTCCGCTCTTTCATAAAGCCAATCACTTGCCTCTGGATATGACTTAATGCCATCCATTACTACAAATGTCAAAAACTACATGTAATATCCTACAGATCAGTGCAATGTAAAAACCTTGCCACTCATTTCCGTTATTGTTACTTTTGCTGGTATTTAAGTTGGCACACAGACACAATTCCAGGAGAGTGCCTTAGGGGTGCAGTCATTTTGTCAACTCTGCACAACTGGAATCTCTGCTAGTCCATGTCACTACTGTTAATACTCTAATTGTAAAATCAAGATCTATCAATTTAACACTATACTTAAGGAACTGCACCCAAGATGTTTTTCAGGTGGGAGGACAAATGTCTCTAATGTGGCCAGCTCATGCAGAATTTGTACCATTTAGGTTTAATGGAAATGTATTTGTTTGTTTTTCATCTTTCTGTCAGATTTGACTGGTAGGTGAACCAGTATTGAATGTTGCTAGTCATGCTCCTTAATTCCTTGAATTGCTGTATCTTCTGTTTGAATGAAGATAATAATACAATAATTGTTTCTACATTGGTTAATCATGCACCAATAACAGTTATTATGACTGAGTCAGTTATGAAACATGGGTATTCCTGCACCTCTGACATTTTATATCTATGGGCTCAATAATGAGTGGCTAACAAAAAGTGTATTTTATTTTGGGTGGACTTATACAGGTATGCCAGATGAGCAGAGGGAGGGTCTCCAGGAAGAACTAATTGACATCATCCTCCTCGTTCTGAAACGCAATCCCCAGCTGCACTACTACCAAGGATACCATGATATTGTTGTCACCTTCTTATTGGTCCTTGGAGAGCGCCTTGCAACTGCTCTTGTGGAAAAGCTCTCCACACACCACCTCAGGTACTTACCTTATTTATAATCTACAGCAGCATTTTTTTTTTATTCTACCAGTTAGTTAGTTTCTCAGTTATTCTTTCTCTGTTATGTGTCCACATGTCAGAATAAAAAATATATAATATAATATCCTCTCCCTAACCTCGTTCAACAATGGTCTACTTTGCACTCTAAAAAATGCTCTCCGTTGTATCCTTTGTTTTCAGGGACTTCATGGATCCTACCATGGACAACACAAAACACATTCTGAACTATTTGATGCCCATCATTGACAGGGTCAACCCTGAGGTGCATGACTTCATGCAACAGTAAGGCTCCCTGCTGTTTTAGTGATAACAGGCCAAATCATATTATGTTCAGTCTCTCACTAGAAGTTACCTGTAAAACATGAAACTTTATTCTTAACAGAATGAGATATCAACCTCACTTTATTGGCAGTATGGACATATTTTTCAAGGTTACAGCTCTATAATTAAGGCAGAACTGTAAGAATATTAAAAGGCTCTATATCCAACACAGCTTTCCCTATGGTTGTAATACGTTATACCAAGATCTTCTTAGAATTAAGGTTAATGTTAAAACTCAGCATGCTCAACTCAAAAGATGATGGTTATGTAAGTGAAGGAGAAGGGTGACTGAGCACTTACAGCATACTGATCCTATAATGACAGCTCAATTTGCGTCTGTAAAGATTTAACTCACCAGTCATTTAATCCTTTTGCTTGGAGGGCTTACATGACTGTTGCCCTTGGTCTTTGAGTTCCAGATACCCTAGCGTAACTCAATTTTAATAAAACATGCTACACATTGTCCCTGAAGTGGAGCAATGAGCACATGTGACAGTTTTGTGCACTGATGTAAGTTAATCTCTGCCATGCATCGATTGATTCTTAGGGCTGAGGTGGGGACAGTCTTCGCCCTCAGTTGGCTGATCACCTGGTTTGGCCACGTCCTGTCAGACTTCCGCCATGTTGTCCGGTTGTACGACTTCTTCCTGGCCTGCCATCCATTGATGCCCATCTACTTTGCTGCTGTGGTGAGTTTTCCTATAATTAGCCCCCCTGCAGTTCAGAATGGCTAATTTAGCATCTCAACTTTAATTTACTGTACATGAGCCAAGTTTGCTAAATCACTTGTAGGCAAGAACATTTTGTATGTTCGATGTGAGTCAGAGGCCAAAAGTTACGCTTTGAGGAGGTGATCTTTTTATTTCTAATTGTCACTAAAGTTTTCGGTATGACTGTGTACAAGCTGCACCAAGATGTTCTCTGACAGCAAATTTGTTTTGAATTCAACGTATATATTCAAGTAAGGACAAACCAAAGTTCCTTCTCATGTTCATCACAGTAAAGATTGACCTGAAGTACACGTTTTCCTCATCTTGGATAATGGTCTGTGTTATTGTTACTTGTATTGCAGATTGTACTGTACAGAGAAGAGGAGGTGTTGGAGTGTGAATGCGATATGGCCATGGTCCATCACCTGCTGTCTCAGATTCCCCAGGATCTGCCATATGAGACACTCATCAGCCGAGCAGGAGACCTCTTTGTCCAGTTCCCTCCCTCTGAGCTGGCCAGAGAGGCTGCCTCACATGACAGGTAATTAACTCTTTCTCGGTCCCACCTTGCCTTTACAAATGCTACCTGCCTCAGTGGTAGCAATCTTTCATTTCTGTGCTACCACATTTGCACTCTGAAATATGACTGTTACTATATATAACAAAAATTACTTTCTTCTTCTTATCAACTCTTGTTGCTCACTGTTCTTTCATTAACACTTTCATTTTCTGTCTGTCGTGTTCTCTCTATGTATCTGTCTCTTTTCCTCTTAAGCATGGCAGCCTCTACCTTCAAGGACTTTGACCTTGCGTCCACTCAACAGCGACCAGACTCTGTTTTCCGTCGCCGACGCAGACTAAAGCAGGCTGCGCTCGAGAGCTCAGCAGCGAACGCAGTAGTGGCTGTAGCCCAACCTTCAACGACACGGCGGCTTGTTCGCCTGGCTGTCATGGGTCTCACAGTGGCTTTAGGGGCAGCAGCTCTCGCTGTGGTCAACACTGCCTTGGAGTGGGCCCCCAAACTGGACTTGTTTCCTTGAACTGCTCCTCTTTTACCCCTATGCTCCAACTGTATCTGTCCTTGACTGGTTCTAACTGGTTGGTCCGTTTCCAAGAAAAGTCTAATTTATGGAACCACAAACCATGCTGTCGATAACACTGGCTGGAGTTTACCCTCTAATCTAAACCAGTTAACGCTCCTCTTTCGTCTTCTAGGATGTGTCTTAACATCCTATGTAGGGCTGCTCAGGCTCCAGCTGAAGGTCATTTTATGACTCCTGGAGAGCCTGCACCAGTATAACAACCACTACTGCTGGTGTGTGAAATGAAGAATCCACCCTGTTCTAATGAAGAGACTGTTTTTCTAAGAACTATTACTGATGGGGTCATTGTTAAAGTTTATTTATATTTGGTATTAGGATAATCTGATATTGAGTTATGCTTACAGATATGTATGCTGAAAGCTTGGTGGACTCACTACACTTGAAACTGCTGCCAATTAAAGAGCGTGTGTGCGTGCGTGTATGCGTGCGCGTGTGTGCGTGGTCGCAACCCATTTGTTATTCATTTGATACCTTGACTGAGACCAAATAGAGGATTGTTAGAGTCCTCTCTGTATAATTTATAGGTGTGTGTAAACAGGTGTATAGAGATATGGTCATGACACACAGGCACTTTTTAAGGCCACCATTGTGTTATGTTTGAGGTCCTGTCACTTTTTTTAAGAAGTTCAAATAAGCCTTTTTAGTGAAGAAACAAATCTTCCTCTCTGGGTCAGAGTATCTGTAAAACATGTCAATAGTTTTCACCCTTGACACTACACATTTTAATTCTGGCTCATGGCTGGGGTCAGCAAAGCTATCTGCAAGAAGTTTTAAACAAAATGTGTTTTAGTTTAATCCAAGTAAATATTGTATCTCAAGACCTCATAGGATTACACCCCAGAATGGAGCTTTCACAGTCCAGGAAATAAAAAATCTACCAATATCGAAATTGTTTTACTAGTACTTTCTAATTATTCAGTCACCTAACTGTTTGGTTGCATAACCTTAAATGGGTCTGTGTTGTAAGGATTAGGATATGCTTTCTGCATCACTTTTTATGGAGTAGATAATTGACTCTCTCTCTCAGTTTAGCAACACGCACTCACTCAATGCCTCGTTAACATAAAATATCAATATAAAATGAAGTGGAGAATGTGGTCTTAGGGTTGGCACAGTGGGGACCCAGTTTGCACTAACTGCATTACTTTTGCAAAAATCACTTTAAAATCCGTTTGATAGGTGCTTTTCTCGCTGTAAGGGTGCTCCTGTTGGGGAGGGAAACCCCTGAGCCTTCAAATGAATTCTACCCAAGGTTTTTTTGTTTTAAACAAATTTAGCTTTAGCACACACTATTTAAGTAAGTTGGATTGCTTTGAGTGTAGAATTTGCATTTCAGAGGCAGTCCACCTCATTCCAATGTTCCAGTCATTTTCATTTTCTCATATTTAAAGTAATGGGGGATTGCTTAGGTTAAAGTTGCGTGTCACTCACCTGAATAGCCAAGTTATATCATAACATACATAGCAAATAGTTTGGCAGAGCCATTCTAAGATAGTGAATTGGGTAGTCTGTAGTCTTTATGATGTATTTTGCTTAACAGAATCTTCTGAATTGACTTCTAGGTCACCTACATTGTATGGCACAATAGCTAGTCCGTTGGCTGTATTAGGAACTAAATTCTTGGGCATCATCCTATATTATAGTTGATTGGTTTATTGCCTTTATAGTGAACCACTGGTTCATCTGGTATATCTACAAAACTCATCAAGATGAAGGTGACGTGGAACATATCTAAGGACACTCTGAGAGTGTAGCTGTTCAGCAGTATTGTTATGCACTATGTATCTGCACTTGGTGGTTTTCATTTGTTAGTGCACTAATTGATTTACCTGCCTTTTATGTTTATTTTGTCATAATAAAAGTGTCCTACTAATGTAAAGTTGTACAAGAGAATGCTAATAAACTAGAGTGAAAATGTTCAATGTATGAGTTTGGACACAATAATTCACATATCCCTGATATGATTTATATATTGTGCTAGCAAAGTAAACTGGTATTATGATTTGCACTATAGCGCTAACAACTAAATACCATACCAAGGGCATATTTTCAGATTTGAGGAAGATCCACCTGAGCCTTTTAATAAATCATGCAAATAGTTTATAACTAAAGTCATGTAAACTGAAAATGATTTTTTTTGTAAACATATTTTTAATAACTGTACATGGGCCATTTTAGGAAAATGTCAGAACTATACTTTGTCAAGTGTATCTCCACAGCTTCAGCTATCCTGTTGAGCAGACCTTTTTCAGCTTCAGCTACACTTCATCAGCCTCAGCTGTCCTTCAAGTTCAATGTAAACATAGTTTTCATTATGTTACAATAATTATGTCAATATATATTTGAGGTTTTAATTTATTGCAGTTGAGGCATGCCTTTTTAAAGAAAAAAGCCCACCAAACTTCATGGATACCGGCCATAAACAAAATATATTGCATATGTAAAAGCACATTCATTGCTGTACTTTCTGAAGAATAAGAGGGAAGAACTACAGTTAAAGTCCTGAATACATGACCAAATAATACAGCATTAATTATGCAATTTGGAGAAAAGTGCTTCAGAGCAGCTTGTTTCCCTTTATGAACACATTCATTCATCGTAAACATCCTTCACCAGATCCTGATTAGTCGACTGAAAGAAAATATATTGCTTTTATAGTACTGAAAATAAATCAATATTTTAGTCAGAAAACATACAGTGGTTACAACTTCAAAAAACATTTTGATCAGTTTACTTAGGAAGATATCCAGCAATCAACAAAACTCATTGGTAGTTCCGGTATTATATTGACTTAATGAGTTGTTCAAATAAAAATTTAATCATAAATTAATGTTATTGTTAGTTGTAATTAATTAATAAATATTTGTAGCCATACTTCACACAGAAAAGAAACAAGAACACAATATGTATGTAGTTAGCTGTGGGTGGCATTTTTGTATAATGTATTTGAGTACAAGCCTTTTCTAGCATTATTTTTGGTGTTTTTATCTGATCAAGATTTGAATTAAACTCAAGCTCAGGCAATGGGATCGCTGGCTTGTCAAACTGGATTGTGATGAAAGCAGTAGCCAGAGCTCAAATGTGTGCTAAGCACTAATTCTGGACAGCAAAGGATTATTATTATAGCAGAACAATTTTAACAGTTAGTAACCTCAGCTGTGGAGATGTAGTAGATAGCTCTGACAGTATGTATAGCTTTGTGTGTAGCATTCATATTGCATCTTTGCTACTGCACAAACAAAGTACAGCGTCTTGTTACCAGACCATTAAAAAACAAAGCTAAAAGTAAGTGAAGAACACATTAATGTAGCCAGCATTGACAGCCCAATGGTTGTGTTCATTAGTGTGCTTCTCTCAGTGGCAATTTTGGCAGTTGGGATGGCAAGGTTGATGATTGACTCTGCATCTGCAGCCCCCAGATGTGTCGCCACTGCCCTGTAAGATACAATAACAACAACAAATAGTCATACACACAACTCAAACACATGTACCAACTTTCCTGAATACTAAATTTCTTCACAGGTAGGTGAGTAATTTTACATTTGGTCCCCAGCGTGCTTGTTTGGTGACCCAGCAGATTTCTGTCTTGCACATCAAACAGCAGATCCAATCACAGCCATCTTTTTTCTGGACGATGATGTCACACCGTGGACATTTCATGGCCTCTCCATTCTGTAGCAGGCTCTTTTTTTGAAAAACATGGAAATTGTGTAAAATTTAAAGTAGCCACAGGAAGAAATGCTCAAATAATACAGTACAACGACTTAGACAATCAACACTGAATTACATCTGCATTCAAGATGATTCAAGTTACAGGCCATTACACACAATAAAAAAAAAATCTAAATTCTATGTGAATTGTAAAAAAATACATTTTTTATCTTCAACAGTGTTTAGGTTGACTCCTTCAGGATGTAATAATGTACTTAGTTACATTTAAGACCCTTCAGAACCTTTTGTACTGGTTTATGGTTTACTATATAGTAGGGCTGGGCGATATAGAGAAAATCAGATATTGCAATATTCTTGTCCTAATACCTCGATGTCAATATTGTGGTAATATTATAGGGTTGAAAATTGGTGCTTTAACAAATAGAAGAGCTAGAACAGTCTGGTAACACAGAAAATGACGTCAATTTACTGTAATGCCGCATTTAAAACCAGGAAAAGACAACACCATAAGCCATTTACGATATTACAACTTCCTGATTCTAAGACAACATCTAGTCTTATATCACAATATCAATATAATATCAATATATTGCCGAGTGTCAAGTGCACATTTGAGTCGCACATGCGTCACTTTGCGACAACTAGCATACAAGATAACAAGAGACTTCTGTAATGTCCATACAGTAAAAATGGACTTACTTAACCAAGTTCGTTCACTGCTGGCTACTAGTTAGCCATCAAACACGTTTTGAGCTAACATTTGCAATCAATCAATCAATCATAGATAGCTAAAACGTTTTTGAAATGACTGCTAGCTTTGCTACAAGCTAGCAATCAAACACAACTAAGGCTGTCACTGGAATGGCGGTTTGAGCTAACGTTAGCAATCAAACAATCATAGATAGCTAAAACATTCTTGAATTGATTCCTATCTTCTGTTATTGTTTGTAATGACAAAAGTGTATTATTTCAATGATTTCACAAATTTCAGTATGACAGTTATGTCTTAAACTGTTTAAATCTGAACATGCCCAACTAACATCTGCACTCGACCAGAGCCGGTCTGACTCAACTCATCGGGTGTGACACGTTATGCCGTAAACTGTTTAAATCTGAGCATGCGTGACTCAAATCTGCACTTGACTCACATTGGGGAGTGACAATTTGTACTAGGGTTGCTACTGCTGCACCGGTTTCTCGATCAACCTGGACCAGCAAGCATCAAAAAGCACACAGGTGTTTATTACCAAACGTCATCAACAGTGCAACAGACTGCAGCTTTAAGGTCGACCTACGTCTAGCATCTGCTTAGTTTGCTGAGCCGCCTGGTCGTTCTCTGCTCGGATGCGCAGGTCATCCTGGTAGTCCTTGCAATTCATGCCCTTATGGATGGCCTGCAAACACAAACAACTTCCTTTACATTTGGTGCTTCTAATATTACTTCACAATAAGACCTAGTAATACCGGTCAGTTAATATAGTGAATGTCAGAAAACTACCCTGCAGAGAATGCAGTTGGTTTCATTGCAGAGTTCACAGTGGAACTCATTGACTTCATCCTCGTAGATGCACCACCCTCGACAGTTGGGAGTCTTACAGTGGAAGCTGTGCTCGGAGCGGCTTTCTGCGATGTTTAGACGCAACTCCAGAAACCGCTGGTGCTCCTCTTCTGTGAGCAGCTGTATATCCAGGATCATACAAGAGAGAGAGAGAGAGTAGAGAAAAACTGTGTAGTTATTGTTATGGAAAAGAAAGAAAGAACGTGTTATGTGCTACCTATTAGAGGCCCTTGAGGTTTCTTCCCCCTAGAGAAGTTTTTACTATTTACTGTACTGGAGCTCTGTTGTGTTCTTTTGCTCAAAGTGTTGTGAAATTCTTTTTACTCAAAATAGATTCTTATAAATCATTAGGATTAATAATAAACAGCACACATGTGCTTTCATGTTGCATGCTCCACTACCACAAGAGCTAACATTTTACAGGTTATATCACACTAGGTCCGCATTGTGAAAAGCTAATGTGCTCAGTTTAATTTGAACAAATTTCTGTAATCATTGTCCACTGAAAGATCTAAAATTATAATCTGGTCACAGAAAGAACACGTAAATGTGTGGATTATCATATTTTTTGTAGGTTATTATTTTCCATTAACTTTGAGATTTTGATTTTATCTTGTCTTATGTACACTCACTGCTTTGATCTCTCGGTCCAGTAGTTTGCTGTCACATTTCTCAGGACAGGACACCTCAGCATCTTGACTGTTCACTATTGTCCCTTTTAGACACTCCCTTAACAAGGACACACACACACACACACACACACACACACACACACACAGTATTTAAATACTAACATTTGAACATGCAGCAGATCCTGGCATGTGTACGTGGCCATTGCAGACTTTTAGAAAGCAGAAAAAATACTTTTATCCCTTTCACCTAGAGCTGGGCAACATATCAATATTATATCGATATCGTGATATGAGACTAAATATTGTCTTAGATTTCGGATATCATAATATGGCATAAGTGTTGTCTTTTCCTGGTTTTAAAGGCTGCATTACAGTAAAGTTATGTCATTTTCTGAACTTAGACTGTTGTATTATTTGCCTTTATCCACTTAGTCATATGTCCACATTACTGATGATTATTTATCAAGAATCTCATTGTGTACTTTTTTTTGTGAAAGCACCAATAGTCGTTGTGGAATAAATATTGGGGTATTTGGTCAAAAACATTGTGATATCTGACTTTCTCCATATCGCCCAGCCCTACTTTTACAACATAAGACTAAGTCACAAAATAATTAATTGTGTCAGACCTGCAGAAGGTGTGTAGACACTCTCTGAGCACAATGCCCTCTTCTGGCTCCAAGGGAGAGAAGCAGATGGGACAGTCTGTCTCTGTGGTGTTGGAGATAAGGTTCTGGTCTTCTGTTGCCAATAAGTGCAGGAAGTTCCTCTCTCGTTCCTCCTTTTGAGCCTTCATAACCCGCAAAGAGAGGGAGGCAATCATAATACAGAGATTCACTACAAACTGCCATGAGTCCTGGATGGGAAGTGAAACCTCTGAAGATGTTCTTGGCATCAGCTTCAATAGATTCCATGAGCATCACCACCAAAGTTTTTTTGGACTCTACTAAGTTTTACTTCCCAAAATCAGTGCATCTTTAGATCTGTGGCTAACAAAGACCCAGTTTTGTTTGACACTGTCAGAGAGCTGTTATATGTCAGTCAGGGTGTTGTACTGAACTGCTTTATATTGAGAGGTGTTTCTAATATGCTGCCCCTGTAAATAGAGAGGACAACTATGTCCTCAATAATAAACATTTCAAGTTTTAGAAATACAAAGATGACTCTAGCTAAGATGTGAATATGAATATTCCAGGAATCACAGTTGCCTGATTTTTAATGAACAGCACTGTGTTACCTGTTCGTACTGCAACATGGCCAGTTGTTCCTGCTGAATACGAAGAACCTCCTCCTGGTCTGGCTCGTAGATGTCAGGCACCTGGTAATCCTCTGGTCGGTCCCCCTCCACACATCTCACAGCCAGGACGCGTTGGTTTGTTCAAGAACGTACACATAGCACAGTTCCAGCCCAACTACACCCAGACACAGATATGCAGTTTCCCTTTACAGTTATGTAGACACTCACAGGCTCAGTCACTGCAGGCAATGTCTAATGCAGAGGTTGTATTCTGACCTGAGGTTTAGAAGGCACGGCAGGTTTAGGAGGAGGAGGAGGAGGAATGTGTTGAGTCTCTGGAGGAGGCGCTGTCTTCTCACCACCACCTCCACCCAGCCCTCTGGGAAAAAGTTGCATTGACTCCATGATGCCTGAGAATGAATTATCATTCCATAAAAACTTAACCGGTAATATGAGTTGTTAATTCCACCTGTAAACAAGGCGTGTTTTGAAACTTAATATATTTTCAGTATTGACCAAAATGTGCACATTTGCATTGTATGATTGGACAGTTTCTTTGGTTTGTTTACTCATTATTTGATCAGACTTTGCCTAATTATAACTTAGTATTAAGTTATAAGTAGTTTGTTATTCATCCCAAAAACTCAAAAAGGTATCTAATTGGAACTGTTACTTTTTTTAAAGCCTCTGATTTCAGGTATCCTGGCAGATTAGACCTCTGCTCAGGTTGAAGGTGGTCCAGAACTTTGATGGGAATTTATTGGGTCACAAATTTCATCTACCAATAAGAACGCTTGAGGTGTATTGAGGTGAGAAGCTAGCTATCAAGCCATGTCTTTGTCCCCAAAACAATATGGACTTTTACGAATTTTCAATTTTACCTGCAATGTGTAATGTTACTGTCAGCCGCAGCCTGAAGTAGCAACCTGAACAGTGAACTGAATGTGAGATAACATTGTTCACTGTGACACAGTCCAGATTGGCCGTATAACTTACTTCTTGCAGCTTGTGTGTTAGCGCCATCCTGTGGTGTTCAGAGGACAAGTTCCACAGAACAGGTCCACACTTCCTTTTTGTTTTAATGTAGTGCATTCATTTAGAACAGTAAACAGTCAGTTTCACTAAAACTCCTTTAGTAGACAATATTTTGTGTCAAATGATTGATTAGCTGTGTAATAAGCAGGATAATGTAGAGCGACGGGGTCATTATAGTGAATCTGGGTCGAAGTCATGCATCACCCTGTCTAGGTTTCATTCGCAATATTGACATAACGATGACTACATATTGACAGATGATATGTTTGACAGACTGATTGACTGTGTGTGTGTGAGAGAGAGAGAGAGTTACTGACCCTCTATGCGTTGTTGCTCCTGTTCCTGCTTATATTGCTGCCGTGAGAGATGAGCAGCTTCGGCAGAGAGAATGAACAGGAAAGCCTGGTCTCCGTCCTGACGGACACCGTGGCTGTATAACGACTCCCCATCGTTGGCCAACCGCTTCCCGATCACCCAACGCTGCAGCGAGGGGAGGAACCCAAAGTCCTGGCTGATCTGTGAAAGTCAAAATGAGGGATGGACAAATTATCCACATATTCACATTTTGATTCAACATGTTTTACAGAAAGTGTGTATGTATGTGTTCATGCACATGCACCTAAAAAAAGAAAAACTGTATATGATCAAATTATAGTCAGTTAAATGTCATGCTGTAAAGACCTAAATTAAAACAAAGCTTTAAACACAATAACAGAGGCCCATTGACCTATTACTACATACTACTGTACAGTTAATATGTGATGACAATACAAAGGAAACAACACAGAAACAGGTAAAGGTCAGAATTAATGTCACTGAAAAGGTTTTACAGTATGTTAGATTTCATAGATGTTAAAGTCATTTTAAAAAATAAGGCTTGTCGATCATCTGCTGTAAGTACCTTGTCTTTAAGTTGTGCAATTGTCATGTCACAAGAAACCACAACAGTGACTGGGATGTAGGCATCTGACTGAGCATCCTCCACTCCAACCCACAACCTATTGAAAATAAAACAATGACACCTTTGGCCTTGTCTTGATTTTTACATCAAATATCCAACCTCCCAAAATCCTTCCCCAGAGGCAACCAAGTTCCTGTTTTGGTTGTTGTTTTGGAACCATTTGGCCAAAATAAGATGTGTCGCACCTTATGGAGTCCTGAGGGTAGGCCTGACTGTTGACCGTGACGGACACTGGAACAGACAATTGTGCCAGTCTCTGGCACAGTTTGACTGCTTCATGTTCATCCCCGCTGCTGAGGGCTTCACTCAGAGAGAGGGCCAGTTCCTCCGCTGCACAGGAAACAAAGGTAGATTCCTCACTTGGCTTATTTTTCCCAACACACTTCATTTCTCCTCAGTGATGACTGTTACCACTGGATGGCACTGTTTCGTGTATTTGTGCTTTGACTTTACTTTTCTCCCCCTCTTGTCTTACACATAGTATACACATCACACATCAAGAGTGTTAAGGTTGAACAATATTAAACAGTAAGCCTAGTTAACGCACTACGACTGTTCTTTAATTCAATGGGACTTTTATGGGCCTAGAGAATGTAAGGTTATGACTAATCAAAGCTTTGACCCACTTTAACTATCCTCTGAAACACTGATAGAATCCAATGCTAAACAATAACATAGGCCTATATAACATTTTTCATAGGGACATTAACTACATGTCATTTGTTAGAAGTATTCGTGACATGACGTTATATATGAGCGATCTATAGATCGCTAATAACAAAATCGAAACCAAGTTGAGCTGCTCACCTTCTTTCAACTCGACTCTCGATGTAACTTCAGAAGCCATAATTACACCTGAAACGACAAGTACACAATGTACCACGCGATCGTAGCAATTATGACAAAACAGACTAATATTAGTCCATAAAATAAGTTCATATCCAACCTTCTCGGGTGGTGTTGCTGCAGTCCTGTCCGCATACAACACACTTCCTCTACTCGACCTAACTATAAGACGTGTAGTCTATATGTGTCATTTACAGATCAGAGCCATACACTGTATTCCCAGTCAGGGATCACAGCCAGGTAGAGACTGGACGACTTGTTTGCTTTCTCAGCCGCGTTGTTTGGCTTTCACTTCTCAGGAGATAGAACGGAAAGTGAAACAGACTCAAGTCCAGGAAGAGGAAATCGGTTTTTTTCTCGTTTTTTTTTTTCTAAACATCTTTATTTAGAACACAATTAAAGCATATTCCAACTCCTAAATAGAACATTTTCATTCTCCACCATGGGAAATAAAAAAGTGAATGATGGCCACAGTAAATAAAAAACAAGGTTGAAGTATCTAAATGAAGACTATCAAAGCAACAAAAACAAAACTGCATAGTAGGCCTATAATAATATAAAAGTTACATTCAGACACAAGTGTACATAGTTTCCTGGCCTGGGCGCTATTGACCGTTTTATACATTTGTTGAGCACGTTTGTTTTGTAGTGCATTCCACACGGGGAACTATTGCAAACCGATATTATATTTCATTATTATTATAACATTATTTACCAAGAATTCAATTATGTTGTCCTTTTAGAATATTCCTAATTGGATAGTTTTGAAAGGAAGAGGAAATCTAAAAGCTTGGAATCGCTGTGCTTCCCTCGACTTAGGCTACTACTCCTACAATGTTTTTATGTTTATGATTTTTAAATAGTCTGAAAACCAATGTAATGAAAGTAGCCTATCTCACCGTGTTCACCCCTTCGTCTTATTATCCCACTTTTAATTACTGCAGACAATGGGCTATCCTAAACCAATTAGGCCTACAGTTAAGGTACGGCTACAAATTCTTAAAGCGGAATAAAGCTGCATGCAATAGGCTACAATAGCCAATGTACTGGAATATAATTGATTATAACATACTAATGTATGAATGTCAAAACTATGCCTTCCAAAATCCAGTAGATGGCAGTGTCTGATAAATGTTGTCTAGTGGAATTTTAAAGCTCAAAAGTAGTTTCTGACCAGAATGCATGGAAATCTTCACGTTAAACTTTACAATCAATGCACATTTTAACCTGACTGTATATTTTACAACATAAGAGAAACAAATTCCATCTTTAGGGTTAATACTAACACGACAAAAAAACCTGTATCCCAATATTGACATAAAGGGTTATAGTCCTGTTTGTCCATTTGCATATAAGATTAGCCTACTTGTGTTCCATGCATTGACGGTAATAACAGATAAACGTTATCGGAGGCTATAAGGAGCATGTGGTCCTGATGAAGTAACACTGTGATCCAGATGCACGGCGCAGGTAAACGAGCCAATCACAGCGGCTCCAGCAGGAGGGGGCTGGCAGCTCTGCTCAGCAGCGCACCACAAAGTTGCAGAGCATCTCCGAGTCCCCGCCTGCTCCGCCTTCACTTGTATCTGTCACACCTGCAGGGTGCCTCTCCTCCAGACCACTGCCCTTACTTTACTTCAAGCTTCCCCCTTCAAAGAGCGATCCGCCCGATCACGGTGTTTCTCGACGCGTTTCGAAGATGCTGGCTTGTACGGAGATGATCACTATGTGCCTGCAGTCGGCCAAACAGAAGCATCTCCGGGCTCAGCAGCAGCATCAGCAGCCGCTGCACAGCTCCGGACAGGGACTTACTATCTTCCATGATGTGAGTGCATCGACTCTCTTACTCTATACATCACCGTGAAAAGTAGTGTTTGTATTCTATGAAATTATTACAGCTATTATTAATCTTGCCATCAATTTCAGTGTCTTGTTAAAATGAACTGCAAGTCTTTAACTGCATAAAATCATAAAGGATGGAGAAATAGGCTATGTGACGTATCAACAGCACATTGTTCTAATTGTGACTTTGTTTTTAAGGGTTTTCTCTTGTATACCCACACCACAAATCCAAAGGTGTCAGGCGGTGTGTGTGTGTGTGTATGTGCGTGCGTGCGTGTCTGCGTGTGTGTGTGTGTGTGCGTGTGTGCGTGTGTGCGTGTGTGCCACAGTGTGTGAGGACAGTAGGAAGAGCTGCAGCTGCTGCCTCTGCATGATAAATTAAGCTCTCACAGTCGGACAGGTTTAGGAACTGCTGGGGGTTTTCCTCTTTTTGTTGCACACACACGTACTGTACAAACACCTCTGGGTTTTCAAAGCTTTATGCAGCAACTAGAGATGTTCCGATACAGATACCAGTATCGGTATCACCTCTGATACTGCCTAAAACGCTAGAATCGGTATTCGGGAAGTACTGGGGTTTATGCACCGATCCGATACCACATAATAAAGCCCTAAAGAAAAAATTTTCTCCGTTATAACTGACTGTCAAACTGCATAATTAAAGAAAGTTCAGTGGTATTCATTGTTTGAGAGTTTAACCTGAGCCAGACTGACAACAAAAATAGAAATCTTATCACATCCATACTGGGATAGTAGTATACAGCTGTTAAAACATTATAAAATATATGACACTCTGGTATCGGATAAGTACTCGGTATTGGCCGATACGCAAGTTCAGGTATCAGAATCAGTACAGGAAGGAAAAGATGGTATCGGACCATTTCTAGCAGCACACACACACACACACACACACACACACACACACACACACACACACACATACACAAATTCACAAACATACACACATACTACTCAATTGGAGTTTATATATATAAAACTGCATAGCACTGCAGCAGAAACTATCCATCAACACAGTTATTGTTCATCCATTACAAATTGACATGATGTTCTGGGTTAGTATGCCAATGATGTGTCCAAATCTACGCTTTCCCTTGCTGACATCTTTCTCCGTCACAAATACAGTACCCAGGCAGCCTTGTCTAAAAATGGACGCATTCACATGGCAGAATTGTCACTGCATCCGTGCTAACTGTCCCTGAGCGAGGTGCAGCACCAAAGTGCCTCCACATTAAGCCTATTTTCACACTGTAGGCAAAAGTGGCTTTTTGCTCATATGTGACTCAGATCTGTTTTTTTTCCATAACAGTGTGAACAACACAAACCACATGGAATCTGATCTTTTTTGTTGTATTGTTCTTATTCAAGACTGTAACCAATTCACACTGGAATCTGATATGGGCCACATGTAAAAGATGTGCACGGTGAGCGCAAGTCTTCATCCTTGAGTTTTCTCTGTTGATGAAGCACAGACACACTCTGCTTCATGGTTCCAGACTCAAAAACATAACTGTGTTTGAATTGTCTGAAATCAGAGATTAAAGTGTCTAGAAATACTAAGTAATCTGCAAGACAAGGACAAGCTGTCTTAGTTTTCCCATTTTTATTTGGTGAAGGAGAAACAACGGGCAGATTTTGGACATCTTATTTCTGCCTGTAGGTTCCCCAATTATGTCAGCAGTCAGCGTTTGACTTTAGAATATGGTAGCATATATAAAAGGTATTTCCACCAGCCCTCACAGTGTGAAATAGGCTCAATAAAGTCAGCTGATCAGCTAATAAGCCTAAAAACAAAAAATAAATACCATGTGTGCCTGGAGCAAAGGTTGAGTGAAGATCAATGGCGATAGATTTTCAGAGATTATGCCGGGTGAATTTTATTATTGCAGTTGTACACATTGATTTTCAATAGTTTACTGGAGATCAAACAAAAACAATAACACCATATTACTAAATAGATGGGGTATAAAAAGTATTAGAACCCAAAAAATGCTACAAACAGAGAGATTGATACATCAATAGTGGGTTGATAATGAGTCCTTTTCCCATGATAGTCAGTAAATGTTGAATCTGAGATTCACAGTATTTGACTCACATTCCTAGAAGGACGGACAAAGCCATGCCTCAAAAGAATTTTCCGTTCAAAGGCCGTGGGCATTTAATGACGCAGGTGATGGCAGGAAGTGATTTCATCATCCACATTGCTGATGCTTTTCTAAAGTCTTTGTTTTGCATATTTCATCTCTAGCCTTCTCTCTGATTTTTTCTTTCTCTCTTGCTCTCTTGCATCGCTATTCTCCCTCTCCTGATGTTCATCTTTTCTACATCTGCTCTTGCTTTGCTGTTTTCAAATCATGGCACGTGAGGATTTGAGGAAACAGAAAGAAATATACATCTTAGTGAATCACTAAGAATCCCCAAGGAAAATGGCATATAAAACATACTCAATAAAATATGATCATGTGATCTGGTTTCCTCTATCTCAAACATATCTAAGCCCTGCACCAAACAGTGTGTCAGCAGAGCCTGAGAGAACCCACTGTCTCATAACAGCTGCCACATGACATCAGAACAGCAGTGCTCTGGGAAGAAGGTCTGACCTTTTCTGGACTTGCTGTAAATGATGCTTTATCTTCTCCTGACACTGTAAAAGCCTAAAATAACAAAGCCGAACAACAAACAACTTTCACCCTACTGTCTGTAACTATTCTCCATTGAATCAATCATCATCTCCATTGACTGAGATGGGAATTAGATTTACTGTATTGTATGGAAGCCTAAAGCAAGTCTTATACCAGCAAGTAGAATATGAATTTCATGTTCTTGTGAGCGGGTTGATGGCTCAGAATGTCCTGTCATCATGCTATTAAAAGCAGCATTTCACTTTATCAAATAACACGGGCAGTAATTTGCAGCTTTCCAGTCACCTTTAAGTCTAGACAGATGAATCAAAAGCGAGCAATGAGTGTGTTGTGAAGTGGTTTGAATTGACTTGGCTCTTATTATTAGCCAGATCTGAAGCTGTGGAGAGACAGACATTGACAGACAGGAGGACAGAAGTGCAGACCTTCAGCTTATTGACCTCTGGCAAATGAAAGTGAGGGACAGGTTCTGCTGTTATTAATAACCTGTAGGTCAAAGCTGTCAAGCATGTCAGTCCTGACAATGGCAACAACAAACTGAGGGAGGGGAATAGAATCGATAGAATAGAACAGATCACATTTTTTTCATTTTCCTTGCATGGCTTCGTCGCGAAATATGAATGAAGTTAGATGTATTGATGTATGAGTTATATTTTGGGCCTCTGGTTCATAACTGTGCTGCTTATGAACATTGATTCTTAAACAAATTATAGTGCCAATGTTGGATTTGAATTGCAGAAATTTGCATTTGCCATAGTCTTAAACTGCTGATATAACAAATATGCTGTTTGCTGAAGGAATTAAAAGGATACAGTTAAAATTGTAACTAATAAGTTGAAACTAAATTCAGATTCAGTATCAGATTCTGTTTTCTCCATACTAACTTTTTTCCCCCAACATCTCCTTCCAGGCAGCGTGACAATGGTTATGTTTGGGGTTAAGGTCAGGGTTTGCTGCCTGGAAGGCGACGTTAGTGGAAAAAACACCATTGAAAGACATCTCCGCGCACAGTAGAGACTTTCATTCTCTTACTTTTGGCCGTTGATAACATTTCAGTCACCAGCTAATTTGTTTCCTACATTGGGTGAAAGGACCAGTTGACAGCAATTAATGGAGCATGTTTTAGTTCAATAATCCAACCCACACATTGGACATGAAAAGAAAGCTCATCATTAGAACTGTCACCCAAACTTTCAACTTCTATTTGATTTTCAAGAGCTACTTCAAACTACTCCAGCTTTGATAAGTGGTTTGGTGATTATGGTTACACTGGGGACTGATGAAAAAACCTGTCTGATTAGTATGTGAGGTGTCCCAGTGCCGTCTGTGGTCCTTGATCCTGCCTTGTTGTCAGATCTCAGAATTGAAGCTAGTGAGTGATAATGACATAGTGGAGAAATAGATTCTGTTCTTCTATCTTTGATTTGCATGTACAGTATGTCTTTTAAAATCATGCTATGCATTGATGTTCTGCCTGGAATTGGAAACTGTAATTTTCCTTTGTCATCCAACAGGCAGCCCGTTTTCAAGGCTGCCCTTAGTTGACTACCACCCCTCATTTGGGCAGCCATAAGTCATTTTGAATGTCCTTGTGTCTTGTTCATGTCAGCGAACGAATTGCTTTCCCAGTGTTAGTCACACCATTATTAAAGTCATTTTAATGTTGATTTCAGCTGATCTGTGTCAAACATGTTTATTATCACCAGCCCTGAAGCAAGGCTGTGTTGTAGAGTTGCTGCCATGAGTAGTGTTTAAGGCTCCGTTAAGAATAGTAAATCTCCATGACCATTACTACAATAAACCTGCCAAATCCAGAACAGTCACACAGTCAACATCAATAATCATAAAAAACATTGTTTTGGCTATGCATACAGTCAGCTATCTGCATTCATCCTTGTCATGTTCCTCATTATTGAGAGTATTTACACTATGCTTAACTGCATGCACACAACCTCACCTTACAGTATTTGAACGTTATTATATTTTCCATATAAAAAGAGCTTTGTGAAGTTCATCACTGGTGTTTTGCTTTTATTGCAACAACAGCAGCAATAGCTCAAGTAGGCCTTTTACACTGCAGGTTTTTGGACCAGTCATTAAAGGGAACGGACAGGTGTAATTAATAACATTAACAATTTAATTTAAGTGTAGCAGTAAATGAGCCGGCATATATGATGACATAGTACCTAACTGTAATTCAGGTATCTTCAATAATTGCACCCGTGCTTTTCCGTCTATGACATGTTGTCTTTAGTGAAAATGGTCTGTTGAATCACATATATGTGAAACCTGACGTGGAACTGCAGTCAGCTGCAACGGAAGTAAAAAGCAGCAGCAGCAGTGACTGTTTCTTGGAGTCTATCTATTAAATAGACTACTCTGTTCAGGGACGTCAGCTGGCCTCATGTTCCTGCCTGATTCTACACTATGGCTTTCTTGATCTTGATCTTGATCTTTTAAATTAAGGCTTAAAACTCCCACTTTTTTGTCTGTCACCACTTGCAATAGGAAGTCATCCTTGTGTGACAAAGATCATCCAATTTACATGAAATGTACATGGTGTGGTATGCATGATATACAGCAACATGACGTATACAGTACATAGCGTGTGTTGTCTTGCACCACATAGGAAGTGGTACAACATTTTATATATGTAATTTCCAACGCTATGTGTTCCGGCACTCAATGAAATTCAAGGCACTGTCAGCATCCTGCAGGCAACCTTGACATGCGGGAATATGCGAGGGCCCGCTCAATACTGCTTGCAGCTTTAATAAATGTTGAATTTTCTGTTTTATTTTCTTTGTATGTTTATGCTTATGTAAAGCCCTTGGAATTGCCTTTGTGTCTGAATTTTGATATATACATTAAATAAATTGCTTTGCCTTGATGATAAAAGGCAAAATTGATGACAAATGACTTATTGATGACTCAACTGTTAATAAACCGTTAGCAGAGCAGCCACACCATTGCTCCTCTGTTCATTGTTTATTTGGATCCCCATCCACATCCAACAACTATATGTATCTCTCTTCAATATTAAAACAATGCAGTATACATATGTTTACACCTACATTAATAAAACAGTCAATACAAACAATATCACATTACACCCAACACATACAATTAAATAAAACAACATATGACATTCAAACAAATAGAACAAATAAGCATTACACATGAAATAATAATACATCTCAGTACATTTAGCTTTTCTCCTTAGCAGTATATCAGACTGAGGAGCCTGCAAGATAATGGGCCACACTGCACGCACCTGCGCCATCTGCTTCACACCGTGCGCTTAGATCGTTAAAATAGGCCCCAATAACTATAGAACCTCTTTCCAATCAATGGCCTTATGCTTCTTCTGAAATGACTATTTACTGCAGAAGTCATAATTGTTGAAGCTATTTTACAACTGACACATACTTTAAATTGGAATTCAACCTAACATCACTCATGCGTACAGTGTATAATAAATAGCCTTTGTGAATGACGTTGTTAGCATGTTTCTGGTCGGTGCAGCAGCACAAATGAACCTTCAGTAGTATGTCAAACATCCTGTTGTGTTTCTGACAAATTGCTATCATTCTTTCTAACCTGTACTTGTGTACCACAATAACCCATTTGCTTGGCTAGAGGTAATAACCATCTGCTCCTCCATTTTTGTTTTTCAGATTTTCCGCAGAGCAGACAAAAACGGTGAGTAATTTGTCACAATGCATGCTTATTGTTTCCAATAATTCTTCCACGTGTTATTGTGCCTCAGACAATCTGGGAGGATTTGCATGTATGACTCTTTAAATGAAGCTGCTTAGCTCCTCATGCACCAACAAGTTTCCCTGCCCAATTAAAATGATGCTAAGACACTGTATTATAGCCACGACTGGAACAACATGTCACGCAAAATTAAGAGGGAAGATCAACAGGACATTGTAGCATTCACAGGGACTGTAATCTGGCCAATAAAAAAATGTACTGAACTTTGGCAGTTTTTCTGCTTTGTCCACAGAATACTGTACCCCTGGTGCATTCACCAAACATGAGAGTTGTGATTTTGAAGCCCCATAAATAAATTTGACTTGACTTGACCACTGAGCTTGCATGTCAATAAATCCATCTCAGTAACAACTGAGCAAACCCCTTCCACTGAAGAAGATGGATACAGTACAGTTGTGTAAAAAGTTAGTAAGTGTATTTTGAGTTAGTTTCATTTTTTTTCTAAGATAAAAGCAGACTGTAAAGACGTCAAACTCAGTTTTGGTTTATGACTTTTTGAAGCATATGCTTTAAAGGTTTTAGACTATTACCCATGCGTGCAATCTTGAGAATAATTAGCCAGCTTATGTAACCCCAACTGTCATAACCTAATTGGCAAAATGGTCACAGATCAGCAATCTTGAATGAAATGAAAACAAAACATCAAATTAGAACTGGGAAATGTTTGTCTTCCTTACCCAGATATTCACATTTGCCATAAATATAGAAAGCACTTTCGAGTGTGATGGGATCACGTCTTCTTTTTGTTCTCAGCTTTTAATGAACCTCACTCCCCTCACTCACCTGACATCTTCTCCAATGTGGAGGAAAAGACCAGTGAGCTTCCAACCATTAGTGAGGTGGAGAATCGAAAAGCAGCGTGAGCTAAAAGCAGCATAGAGACATAAATTAGGATATGGAAGCTAGAAGGAAGCCTATATCACAGCTTTCCCCACAGTTGGCCTGATGGAACACATCCTAAGTAGAGCAAGGATACCAGAATCTGAATGGTTTGGGTATACAGTAGTGTATAGTTTGAGTTAGCCATGAAGAAACAAGACCCATCTCTCTCCAGCAATGCTAGTTGCTTTGGAAGTTGTGATGCATTCAGGGGAATTTATAAACCACTTAGGAGAGGCTGCAGTGGGACTAACCTTTGGAGAGATAAGAGCGTGGCCTACTTTGTGCCCTACTTTACAGGACTTCCTCACTTGCTCATTTGGTTCTTGTTTACTCTGGTCTTGTGAGCACTTTGGTTAAAGTATTCAGACTCTTTTTTTAAGAAGAAAACACACTAGCTGCCTGCATCCTGTTGTGTTGCACAATCAGCACATTTCATCAGCCTTACTTTTTCTATGAAAACATTTTTCTGACCTTGGAATTGTTAAGTGCTATTAGCATTAAAAAGCAAGGTATGAATATGGCTTTGACTCAACCTACCTGTATGATCTATAGCTACTTGTATTTAGCTGTAATAATAGAATTTCCTGTGCAGCAAATGTGCTGTATGAGTGCTTTAACTGCTTAGATTTTGGTTTCATTCAAAGGAGAATATCACCAGGGGCAGAGCAAGATGTTGTGGTGGGCATGCTTCATTGGGAAGATTTATTTCCCCATTTATGGAAGCTTTTTGATAATGCCTAAAAAAAATCTGTAAATCATTTGGGAAAAGCACGATAGTTGCTATAGAAAAAAAATCACGTTTAGAGACTACATCCTATTTTGTATCTAATTGTTCTTAAACTGTCTCCATCATTGTGAAACCAGAATATAACAAATGTTGAGGATGACTCCTTTTCACTTCTGCCACCTAAAGAAAACTTATGTTACTAGTTTTAGGTTGCATCATGGTAGGAATTTGGTGTAAACAGAATTACTTTTCTTGAAACCTATTTCGGTTACACTAAAGTGGAGAATATTTCGCTGACAAATCTGAAGTTGCAGGCGGCTGTGATTATCCTAGAGGTCACAACATGTCATTTCATACAGTGACACAAGTTCCAAAACATTATCTCACTTACAACTACATCATCACACATGAATACAATTAAGCTTATTGAATCATCCTTTCCAGTCAGACCCATATCCTGCAATTCCATGACTTATTAGGGACCTCAGAATGCAGAAATATTCAAATACACCATTTTAGAATAGGCTGAAATAACACACTTATACTACATGAAAAAAACTACCTGGCTATTGCCCCTAACTGCATGTGATTAGCATAAAGTGGGCACGTCTGCAAAGCGGAGACTCATGGTACCCGTAGAGAAAACATTTTCCCTTGCCAAAATGTAGCCTAAGTTTGGAGAATTATTTAGCCTCCAAACTAGCATGACATGGTTGGTACTATATCTCTTAGGTTGTCTGGTTTCATATGATATATTATATTCTGAAAAACAGTGTCAGATAACATAAACAAATTAAAATGATAATAATATGAAACTCTGATTTCAAGTGAAAAAGACATACACAGGTATTGTGTTTTCAAATAGCTCCTGTTTCTTTTAAAACAGGGTCAACAACATTTGCTGATACAGAGAAATGATTCATTTGCAGACTGTGATTAAGTTATTCTCAAGGAAACTTAATTTGTTCTCTGAAAATGTTCCAGGAATAGCTTCCCATTAACTGGGAACATGACATGCTTTATAAGTTGTGCATAATTTACATAATGTGTATGCTATGAGTGTTTTTGGAAACTGTGATCTACTTATAGAACCCATGTGTGCTCCTTATATGCTGTTGAGCCAGGCATGAATCATTTATCAATTCAGAGGCATCAGCTGGCGTTTGGGATTTGTATCAGTTTAGTAACCGAATGCTGCGGCTGCTTTGATAGCACTGTAAGAGGATGAATAATTGAAGGTATACATTTAAGACAAATACCTTTTCAAATACAACACTATATCACATTATCTGAGCATATGAAAGCTGTGAGGGACAGAGATAGTTTATAAACTGTTTAGTTATGATCCATGGCAGGTTTGGGTCAGGAAGTGGCAAAATATTCATGTATAGTATACATGAATATTTTTTATACATTGTATACCAATGTGTCAATTTTTGAAAACTCTCTCAACCCTTTCAGCATATCAAGTGACCTCATATGGGGTACTCGCAATCAACTCCCAACAGATTTTCTCATTATCATAAAACTAATAATAGAAGAAGTAAAAAACACACAGAGGTCCAGGCTCTTGTTTTTGTTGCAGTCATTCACTTTCATGAGGAAGACATTTAACCCAGAGCTGTCAAAGTTAATAGAGGACACTGCCAGTATCATCAGTAGTCCATCAAACTGATCAAGAGTTTCACTACTGAGCATAAAAGCTGCCTGTCTAGTATGGCACCCCAAATTTAGGAAGCCTTTCAAATATAACCCTGCGAGAGAAGACAAAGACATGTGGAGGGAGCCTTAGTCTCAGATCCACAAACCAACTACAGATGGCATCAAAATATAAGTAAAACTAAAAAAAAAAAAAATGTGATATTACTGCATCAATATAGCTTCCCTAAAGATACTTTATACTTGGTAGGAAATCTATACTGAGGGGATCTTGATAGAGATTGTTAATGATATAAATATTTGTAAATAATATATATATTCTCAGGATAAACAGCTTTATTGCAGTTTGCGTAATTAGCACCAAATAATCCCTGCAGTTAGCTCTTGTGATTGGTTAAAACATAGAACAGGCTGAGAAACACTGACAATGTTTACCATGCGTATGGTGCTTATTATTGTTTAATATAGTTTTTTGTGCTTTTTTACCATGCCCAATTTTTGTATTTTAAATTAGAATGTATTCTTGAAACGAAGCACATTAAGTATAGACTTTTATTGAAGCATAAATCATCCGTATTCTTGTTCTTAAGCTTAAGTAGGCAAAGAAAAGATGGAGTTGGATGGTCATAGGCTTCACCTTCAAGGAGAATTCATATTTATTATGGGATCAAGATTAACATAAAAATTGGCCGGAATTCTCCTTTAACAATTTACATAGTATTCTGCTTGTGCCTTACATTTCAGTCCTTGCTCAAGCATGCATAATGGAAACCAAAAATTACCCTTGATGACTCAAAAATCCAAAGTCATTCATTGCTCCATAACCAATGAATAGTGCATGAATGTGTTGATTAATACCTGCTTGCAATGCTTGATGTAAAAAAAGCGTGGTGCAAAATGCTGATGAGCTGCTATACGGCTTGATACTGCAATTTATTTTGACATTCTTTAAATGTATTTCTACTGTGGTACAATGCTTTTCATGTTTTATTTTGTGTTTCTAACAGAGAAACAGAAGCACAGCACCAAATTGGAAACTTTTTGTACATTAAATGTAAAAGTCCAGTTGTCAGTTTGATCTTGCTCTGGAAGTGGACGAGGAAAAAAACATATAGAGAATTGGAGGAAGAAAATAAAAAAAAAAATACCATGTGAAAACGAGAGAAAGTAAGTAAATGGCCCTGGACCAGGCATTGTCTCGCCAAGCACATTACACATTCTGGTCAGGTAATGATGAGCAGTGTCTAAGAGGCTCCAACTGAACAGATGGTCCTCAAGGTTGCCCTCTTCTGAGTCAGCCAATTGGAACTCTATGGAATATTAAACTGTTCTCATTTTACTTTGTCTTTGTGTTTCAGTGTCATTATTTGGGCGGGGGATTACTCAATGGGGTTATGAAGCCAACAGTCTGCACAAAGAAGGCACAACAATTAGCAGTTATAGTTCCTTTATGGATGCAGTAATGCCATGGCTGGATGGCTACTCATTGGCTCAGTAGCTGTCTGACCCTCTATGTCTGTTTGCCTGATTTAACAAATACTTCAAAGTCACACTCCTTTGTCTGTGTGCCATCTTGGCTCCATCCTATCACCATCCTGACCATTCTGGTGTGTCTTTCTTGACTGACTGAATGTCCAACTCCCTATGCCGATCGCCTGAGTGTCTGTCGTGGCTCAGAAACGTTCTCCACAGACACATATCTATCTGTTGGTGTGGACTGTTTAATGATGATTAAAACATCTCTGGCAGGCTGACTGCTGACTACTATATGCAATCTGTGATAGTGGACAGATTCACAGCAGGCTCAGAAAGGAGCACTTCTTCACAGATGACAAACAAGCTATTTTTTTTCTGATATTGATTTTTCCGAGCATTGTCTGTCACAACAAGCTGTGCTCACAGTTAACTAGTTTGAGGAAATGCTGAAAAATCCAAGCTGCTGGCATATGTTGCATCTTCCATTTTAAAGTTGTAGTAGGAAGTAGCAGGACTATTTCTGCAAAGTGTTTTAAGTAATACAATTTGAGTGATTGGGACTTTACATACAGAATAAAGTTGAGATCATGTTTGACCTTTGTGTTTGATTGCATGCCACCAATCCAAACTGTGAAAATTAGTGCTTAACAGTTAATCAATTTGACGAAAAATTACAACTTTGAATTTTGATAGGTTAATTGTTTAAACCAAGACAAAAATGCCAAACGTCGTCTGGTTCCTGCTTGTCAAAAGTGAGAATTTATTTTGTACTGTTGGTTTGAGAAAAAACAAGCGATTTGAAGATGTCAAATTGGACTAACCGTTTGCTGACATTGTATAAAACTAAAAGGCTCTAATCAGAAAAATATTCAACCAATTCAACAAATTATTAGTTTCAGGCCTAGATATGACCACAACAATGTGGACCTGCAGGATGAGAATGGAAGAAAGATCAAGGTAGAAAAGTGCTAGATGAAACCAAGGGACTCATTTGTACTAAGATGGTGCTCCTCAGGTTGCTAGATTAGTGTGCTGCCAGACCACAAATATAAAAAGGGTTTTTTTAACAAGAGAGCTACATAGAGTTTACAGTATTAATAGTAAGCATATTGCTGATACATTTAGTCCTTTTCAGAGTTGGATTAATGATATGATCCTAAATTATTGATAATATTAAAACAAACATACAAAGTTTAAACAACCTCTTACATTTTAATAGATAGGCCCACATATAGTTGACCCCAAAATGTTTGTTTCCTTAGAATGAAGCCCATAAAGACCAGACGACATAATTACATATGTAACCATTGTTCTCTGAGAGTCTTCTCACAGACTTTGAGGATAAGGCACACAGGGGCTTTTATGTCTTAAGAGTCTTTTACAGTAATCATCCCAGGTTCCTGACCCCATGGAACAGTTCATGTGCAACTGGAATATGTAACAGGGTGGAGAGAAAAACAGGTTTTTAGACACACAAGGGGATTCCCTTAAGATGATTCTCATGCAATCCTTATTATTTGGACATTTTGAGGCAACACACTTATGCTACAACCCTATTGTTAGTATGCAGATGTTATTTCTGTTATGATGTACGCCTATACTTTCTCTCTGTTTTAGATGATGGCAAGCTGACCTTTGAAGAGTTTAATGCCTACTTTGCGGATGGAATCCTGACTACTGATGAGCTACAGGAGCTTTTCTACGCCATAGATGGTCGACAAAATAAGTGAGTTTTTTTTTTTTTTGTTCTGAATTAAATCCTGTATTGGGGAAATTAATCATGTTTCATTTATTTCTACAAGCTCTATATTAAACTTGTGTATTTCACAGTTAGTAAGAAGCAGAAAAACAGCATGTTTGGAGCTTTAAAGCACAGTTGTTGTGTTTCTATCAAGTAATCTGTTACAGACTAAATGTCTCAGCTGGAGGAAGGTCTTATAAAAATCAGCCCTGCGGCCAATATCAAGCAGGCTGAATTCATCTGTACCCCCTTCCTTTGGACATAAACTCCTGTGGATTACAGCCACTTCAAAGCCTACTCGTTCCAAACTGCAATCAAAGATATCAGCCTGAGGGTAGTTGCTGAATTCACTGGTCTGCACATAATGTTTTACTCACTGCAATCACAGAGGAAAAGATCACTGCTCCCCTGTCATGATATATTTAATGCTTTTGAGTTTTCTCCTTTTTTTTTTACGAGTTCTCTACACTGGTTTTTGCAGATTAGAGATTTGTTTTTTATGAGACATTTGCAACCTTTTTCACTATACATTTGATTTTACATTGTACCAACAGTTGTTGGCTAAGCAAAACTTTCTAACTCATCTGTTAAACCATATACAGTATGTATCAACTCAGGATTTCTCAGCTCAGTGAATTCACAATGATTGTCATGTCTCTGTGTTAGTCTCACAGGATGGCTCACAAACATAAACAAACCCACGCATACACACACAAGTGCATTAATTAATCTACTTCATTTTTTTTTTCTTTTGTGCGCCCAACCATTTAGAGTCTGGCAGCGGCTACAGTAACAACTCTGCATTCATGTTTTGTTGTGTTGCTGCCAGTTCTTCCATCACTGTGTGATACATTGCTTTTGGACATCCTGTTACGCTGGCATTATCACTGATGTGACCCACCAGACCTCTCTAACCAGCTCCAAGCTTTGATACAGTTGGCATCATCTGAGTTTTGATGTCAAATAATGGGTGTTCTTGTTCTAAATAAAAGTAATGTTTATTCAATAATATCCCTTCTGAAACAAAAGCATGTCCAGGCTTTGGTAATGATTTTAAAAGACACATAACACGGAGAATATTCCCTTGCTGCAGTAGTCATTTCTGTCATGACTAGAAAACAAAGGATTATCCATTTTAAGCCAAGTAAGTTTAAAAAGAAGGCACTTTCACAACTGCATTACCACATATTTCTATCACATTTTATAATTTATGTAGAAAGACAAAGTGCAGAACCTTAATTTTCTAAGCAGAATATGTCAGTTTGTGGTATACATTATACATAATGCACAATAAGCTGTGTTTATATGCTTAAGTTTGACTGATTTGTATGGTTTTAACATTGATGTCTTATCTGTGTATCTTCCTTTGGGCTAACACTGTAATATTCGTACAGTTCGGACCTGCACAATTTATCTAGCAGAAAAAGAAAGAGCAGCATGACTTTCAATTTCTCTAATTAACTTTCTCAATACTAAATACTTTCTCTTCCCATGTATCTTCTGTTATGTCACGCTCTGCAGCAATCTGGACACTGACAAGCTATCAGGTTGGTTCGGAGAGCGCTTTGTCTGATTTTTTGCATCATAGTACTTTAATCTGTTAAACTGCTGTATTTAAAATTTGCTAGCATCAGTGATTGGTGTCTTATTTGTGGTTCCATATCTTCAAGTAGTAGCACAGATATTTTGGTAAATGCACTTATTTGCTTTCTTGCCAAGAGTTAGATGAGGTCAACACCACTCTTTTAGCTGTCTACAGCCTGAAGACGGTTAGCTTAGCTTAGCATAAAGACTGGAAACAGATGGAGACAGCTCAACACTGCAACTTGTTGTTTTTACGCTTCACTTTTTGTACGATTTATAGATGAGGCGTAACATTAATTTATGAGATTTAAGGTTGGTTACAACTTGTCCAATCGTGTCAGAAGGCAAGCAAGCTATTGCCCTACTCGAAGGCAGGGTAGACACAGGCCGTTATAGAGAGATGACAAATAATAATGTCTTTAATTAAAAACATGCATAGTGTTGCATTTGGTTGTATGCATGAAAAGTGACAGAAATATCTTTTTAATGAATAGAAAAAGATACCTTGAGAGAGAAGTTCAAATCTTTGCTCCTTCCTCAGCTCCACACACAGCTGGCCAATAACTACGTGAAGTCAACACATTTCTTCAGAAAGCCCATAGCCAAACCCACAGTTGGCTGCTGGCGATAGCTTCACATTTACCGTGATACATCAGAATAGTATCACTCTTCTTCTCTAACTCTTCACAAGAAAGCAAATAGTTATTCTATTTCTTCAAAGCCTCTCTATTCTATTATTTTAAGGTGAAAAGCCAACAACACCACCGTCCATCTGCAATACTGACTATAACCTGTAAAGATGAAGAAAAAAAGCCTGGCACAGATCTATTGACCTGTTTTTTTATCATTTAAAAAATGTATGTTTGTGTCGGATGGCCTGAATAAAGTGAAGAAAAAGAGCAGAGACCTGTAAATACCAGTAGTACCCAGAATAAAACATCTGCATAATTTATTGAATGGGAATGGCATCTTTTCCATCTGACGTCAATAGTTGTTGACTGTTTTCCATAACAGAATGTTCCGCTTGTCTCAGAATTGGTTCACAGTCATTTTTTTTGGTTCTCTCTGCTTTACAGATCTGGGTTGAAGCATTTTCCCCACACTTCCATTGACTTTTATTCATTTAAATAACTAGATTTCTCAGTTCGGTGCGCTATATTGTCTGGGACCTAAAAGTGAGAGTGTGTAGGAGATTCTTTATTGTTTGGCTACATTTCATCAAATAAATCTTTATGACTCCTGATGAGCTACTGTTATAACACTAGGTGATTAAAATGATGATTAAAATGACACACAGTATCCATTTCCTGCCATGGTGAGCATTGATTGGTATTGATGCATAGGCATGTGAAGATCAAATACTTCCATCTCAACTTGTATATAAAACTAAACATTTATACTTTTACCCGCGTCTAAGAATATGTTCACTGCCCTTGTAGTGGTCTTCTTTTAATTGGAATTTTTTAATGGCAATTGGCAACATTTAAGAGTTTGTCTCCAAACTTTTAGGGATTGAGATACACTTTTTGACTGTTTTTAGACTGTTGCAATCACACTGACAGCTTGTTTCCTGTTTCCTATTAGATTATTTTTATCAGCACCTGGGGGAGTATCTGAGTGTACTTTCAGCTCTGGAGAGCCTGAATGTGGCCATTTTAAAGGCAATGGATAAAACTAAAGAGGTAAGTTTAGTTGTATGTGAATTTGCTTTAAATCAAGCTTATACAGTACAACTACTATTGTGTATTAAGACAATAGGTGTTGAAACACACAGACACACAAAGTCAAGGTGCTACAAATATTCATAGTTTTGAGAGGAAACACTGGCATTCACAGATGGAGCCAAACGTCTGTCAAACTGATGAGTTAACAAAACAGCATCAAAACACATCAGCCACACACATTTCCATTCCATTACATGATTTTAAAGAAATAGTCTGACATTGTGGGAATATGCTTTTTCTCTTTTTTGTCGGTAAATATGAAGCTACAACCAGGAGATATTAGCTGAACTGAGAACAGTGGGAAACAATAGTCACTCTGTCCAATAGTAGCAACATCTGCCTATCAATCCTCTAAAGCTCACTTATTAACTATGTTGTTTGTTTAATCCTTACATACAAGATATAACGTGTTAATTAGCTAATTTAGTAGGCTGATTTTGTTGCTTTTGGACAGAGACAAGTACAGTACGTGGCAGTACGTGTGCTAAGCTAAGCAAACAAACTGTTGGTGGTACAGTTATAAGGGTGGAATCAATCTTATCATCTAACTCTTGGCAAGAGGGTGAAAAAGCATATTTCTCAAACAATGCTGGATGATGTGTCGTAAAAAAAGCCGCCTCAACACTTTTTCTTGATTATAAGGTTTATTATATCAAAGATTCAGCGATTTACAAGCTCTGCAGAAGCTTGGAGAGTGGTAACCCAATGAACACACTCTAGCTTTCAATACCTTAGACATTCTTTATATAGGATATATTTAAGTCACATGTTAGATAACATATAGGATTTGCTATGTGGGAAACCAAAGATCACATCCAAATCATCACTTTCAGCCCAAACATCCCTGCCAAAGTTCACTCCAACTCATGACCAACATACAATGCAAACCCACTTGCATCAACAGTCTTTAATTTTAGCAGAACCTGATTCAAGTTACAAATCATTAGATACTACAGTAGAACTGTTCGTTTAAAATTCATAGGAATAATGTTCACTTAGTAAGATTAAGAACAGCTGTCACAGTTGGCCCAGATTGTGAAATATTGATGTTATCGCTTTGATTTTTGCTAATGTAGCTTAAAGGAGATTTCCAGTCCATTTTAACTCGTACCTCTGTTGTTTGGAAATTTGGAGTGCTGTCAATAGAGAGAAAAATAAAAACAATCGATGCTGCATACACAGAGTTATCCTCCTGCTAGAGTTAGCACCCAACAGGCTCAAACAGGGCAAGTTTTAAAAATGTTTTTAGCCTCTAGACATGCTCGAAATGTCATTAAAAGTGCCTACCCATGTGCAATGATTCCTTCTGAGGGAACACAGCGAATCTGACTGCAGTAGATGTGACAGAAAGGCATCAAAGTTGTGTTAATCCACACCTCTGTTTATTTCCTGTTTTCCAGTGAAGTCCACACTAGTCGATTGTCGAACTCATACAATCCAAGATTCCGAAATGTATTTTTTCCACAAAAAAGATTTGCCTAGGTTCTAGGTAATGACTATGTAGACACAGGTTATAAGCTGACACCACGGTGGAGCCAGGAGAGCAGAGCGGGCCGGCTGCAGAAGGCCAAAAGTTCAAGAGCCCATTGTTGCTTAGTTACCTATGCACATGCTCAATAGCCCTTAAACTCTTGAACTGCAGCTCTCCTGGCTCCACTGTGGTGTCAGGCTGAATAAATATACTTCCTGTCTTAATTAGATCGCTTTGTTGTTCCTCTGTTCTAATTCCTCTTTAAAGCTGTCGGAGAAGATAAATCCATAGAGAATTGTGCAATCACAAGTTATCAGCTGTTGTCTGGCACGGAGTGCTCTGGCCTGCTAATCCCATGATGCATGTTCAGTAGAAGCTACTTGTCTCTATAAGTCTGGATGACGAGCTACTGCCCTGTTACTTCATTAGCACATTGCGTGAATAAGAGTCCTTTGAGAGTGAATAATCACATTCGTGTTTGGGGACTCGTGTGCAGCAATTATGTCTCCTATTAAAGTTCCTCCACCTTGGAATTTAGATATGAGTTAGTGAATAATGTATGTGTTCAGAGAATTAATTAGCCCATTTAGTTGCCGCTGTTACCCATTTTACAAGTATCTGTTGTTGTTTTGGAGAAGCTATCAACTCATCTCTCGCTGTGTCTCTACGGTCTGTCTTGTCTCTGCCATGCTTTTACTTTCTTGTTGCTTGAGTTTGAGTATTATGTGCTTTAAACTGTCCTTCTGTTTGTCCCTCTATCTTTCAGGAATACCAGGGTTCCAGTGTGTTGGGCCAATTCGTCACAAGGTTCATGCTAAGAGAGACATCCAGTCAGTTACTGTCTCTACAGAGGTCCCTGCAGTGTGCCATGGAGGCTGTGGAGGAGCAAAGCAGCCCTGCCCCGTTAGTACTGCAATATGACACTGTCTGTATTTTGTGTTACTTTTACAGATTCCAAGACATTATCTATACTATACTATGGCCTCAAACTCACCCTGATGAAGGCCCTGTGCCGAAATGCGTTGGTGAAACAAAGCAGATTCGTCAAATTAGCTTATAAGTCTCAAAAAAACAATCATCAAAGCAAAACTTTATACTAATATACTGCACTTTATTCTTCATATTATTAAAATTGCTGCAGGTAAGCTGTCCTATAATGTTTTCGGTGAGGAAGGAAATTGGTAAGGAAATTCAACAAATCAGTGGTGTCTCAGAAGCCTTTCTTTCCAGATATGTCTTTCAACCCTTTGAATGTGGTTCATTTTCACAATTATTCAAAAAGTTGCCTTATTAGTAATATGCAGACTACTTAAAATTCAATATTTCAGTCAAAGAGCCAACACGCTTTCATTAAATGTAAATGGAGCTCATAGAATAACAGATATAAATTGCTATCAAAAATTTGGTGAACCACTGTGCAATGAGTCGCTGTATAAAATAGTATCATGTTTGCTATTTTGTTCAATGAAAAACCTGTACTTTATACTTTTTTATGTACATTGTAGTTCATCATAGACCCCGACATAGGCTCCAGCATATCTATGATGCATTACCTATTAAATAAATTCAACACAGAAGATGCTCAGCAAAACAATACATCAAGGACATTTAACGAAAAAGTAAATTACCATAGGTCAACGTCACAAATGACAAAACCCTTGACAACAGACTTGAATCATTTTCAAATGACAAAGATACTTCCCCCACATCCGTGGCCATTGAGGAACTTGCTGCTGTTTGTTACACTGTGTGTGTCAGGGCTCAGCAGATCTCTCCGCTCTCCCCTCTGGGTGCCACACTGGTATTATTGGAAATAATTGAGTGATTATAGCCAAGGTGAATTATTGGGGGGGGACTAGCGGAGGCAGAGGGGGAGCAGGATAAAGGATGATATGGGTGGAATTGAAATACAGAACACATGAGTCATGGAGAATGGAGCAGCAAGGTTAAGATGAATACAAAAATTAAATGAATGACAGAATTGTTCAGAATGTTGATTCATGAGATAAATCGAAAAAAGAAGAGACAAATAACTCTTTTAAGACTGTTCAAAGAGGTATACAATATGGAAAGAAAAAGAGGGAATGTTTGTGAGTTTTTTTCCGGGAGGGGCTGTAATAGAGACATATTGAGTTTGCAACAAACCGTTTATTTGGTCTCCTCTGCTTCCCTGCAATGGATTTATGACTGTTGCAGTGGCCTTTGGGCTCCAGGCTGTTCTCAGCATGAGAACCTCCCAGCAATGCGCTCCCTCTGCGCTGTCAGCGTGATGCAGCACACACACACACACACACACGCATGCACACATGCACGCACCCACGCACACACTGTCTCCAGTGTCACACTCTCATAACTACACAGAGTGTTTGACGTCCTGCCCTTGACACTATGCGTTTGCAGACAGCAAACACTCCCCATCTAGGAGAGCTGTGTGTGTGTGTGTGCATGCATGAATGCATGCGTGCGTGCGTTCGTGCATGCGTGCGTGCATGCGTGCGTGTGAGTCTGTCCCTAACACCCAGCCTGCAGGTTAATAAACACTGATGTGTATTTAGCCTATCACTACTTTAATGCTTTCACCTCTACACTTGCTCTTTATCTTTGGTTATTTTTTCAGTCTGCACCAGCTTTCTTGCTCTCTCACATACACCTGTCTCAGGTTCTGATTTAAATTAATTATTAATGTATACCTTACATTGCTCTTTGCCTCTCTCTGCCTTTCTCTTGCATCCTCTCGCTCTACCTTCTCTCTGTCCTCCGTTTCACACCACTGCCTCTTTTTCATTCCCCCGTGTGGGTCTGTCTGCCATGTCTATATTCTATGGTTTTTTTCCTACACCCCTGTGACAGTTGCTGTCTTTCTTTCTGATGTTTGTATCCCTGGGCTGCCACCGCTGTCATGGCAGGAGAGAGGTAAAGGCACCGGAGCTGACAGCAGTACAGAGGAATGGCAAGCGCTGTGGTCGCAAGATCCATAATAACCTGTGCATGTCCCCATCAGATCCTTGCTCTACCATCCTGACCACGGGTAAGAAGAATATCATATTATGTTAAAAAATGAATTATATAAGTAAAAAAGTAAGTAGTAAAAATCATTTTTATTATCCTAAACAAATCCCATGACACAAAAAAACAATGTATCACCTAACACATTGCCATAGTCTCTCATTTCCCTACTTTCAACCTTAGGCCCCTAGGTTCCTACTAAAGATGCAGTCGTTATAACCAATATCATAAATGTACTAAAAATGGCAAACAATTTCCTGACAATTGCAGTTTTTGCAAACATTCCTCCAACAGGAGTAAATAGTGCATTTGCTGTACTGCTGAGAATGTATGGCAGTGGGACAGTGCGCATTTTCATCATGATGCAGAAACATGTTGCGCCCACATTTGAAATGATGTTTACATTATTTTTGACTACAATAAGGATAACTAAATTTGATTTCAGTTGTACCTATACTTTTTAGACCAATAACGCTACATGGCACAAACTAATAAGCTGTATCAGGTTTGTCCTTAAATGCATGCACTGCAAATTATTTAGTTCTTACCAAGATAAAAAAATACTTAGATTTAGAAGTGTTATATAGTTTATCTTATTTTAACCCTTATTTTTATCTTACTTTACACTATAATCTTAAACCAAGCAAGCTTGTCAAGTGAAATTATCTTGCTGCATGGACAGATAATTTCCCTTGTTTTGGATACCTTTTCCTTCAGATTTAGTATCTTGTTTTAGACACCCCTTTTTACCAGTGTGAAGCATTGTGTCAAAGTCTTCCCACATGGACAAAATACACCATACTATAAATTAACATTTTAAACATCTCTATACTTAATTTTACATTGCCACCAAAGCAAATAAATAATTAAATGTACTTCCTTTTATTGTCATCCATTAATGAAATGTGTTCAGTGGTGTACAAGTATTGTGCATAATTAAAGCTGGCTGTAAGCTCCCTTTGAGGACTTTTTAACCTAGAAATTTTGACATTTTCTGGAGTCAATTAATTGATGTTGAGCCTCGTTTTCTTCCCGTCACTAGTATTGATAGACTGAACATCAGATATTGGCCTGCATGTAAAAATATGAACCCTGAGTTTGTCATTCAACTGTATCAGAAGTTAGATGTGTGTTTTTTTATATGGAATACGAAGTTGTAACTTTCTGTTTGGACGTAACTGATTGAGGTTTCTTGACATCTTTATTAACCAAATAATTAAGGCAGGCTTCCAATATTTCATTAACACTGTAAAACATAGACTTCTGTATGTACTACTGCTACTGCATTTACTCAAATTCAGTTGGAAGTAGAATGCACAATGGAACTGGGACACAGATATACATTTTTGTGTGTCATTCTGATGATTTAGTATTGTGTTGTCTTCAGGTGTGTGCATGGAAGAGGGAGAGAACTGGTGCTCTCAAATCAACAGGCTGCAGACACTGCTGGATAAACTGGAGTGCCAGGTATGAAACTGTTCCTTCTGTATGATTTAGGTGGAATACGAGGGATAAGGAAACATGAGCACAGAGCCGTAATATTTTGACCCTTTTGTCCCCCATAGATTTATATGAATGCATAACATTCCCATTAATACAAATAAAGGATGTAGCAGCCATCTTTTAATTTTGTTGAGCAGGCAATGGAAAACATTTAATAGGAAATAACAAAAGCTGTGTGTGGGCTGTTTGTCGTGCTGTCGCCTACACAGAACTGCAGGTTGTGCACATATAGTGATAGCTGTAAACCTGCCTGCGAGGCTGCTTTTACAATTACAAGATTACTTCAGACACATGGATTTCACTTGAATAGTTCAATGTTGTTTTTAACTATTATGTCTAAGACAAGGTGTCAACTAAGTGCTTGAATGGTGTCAGCCATGATTTGGAAAACAACTGCCTGCTTGAACAATGTGTTTTCAGTCAATTAGGTCTTGTAAACTATCTATTATTTTTGAATGGTGTACATTTCTATTCAACTTTGCACTGACAGTATAATTAAGAACATGTCTCTGTGTGTTTGTAATGATCAATAACAGCAAATGGTGCACTCAAAGCATGTAAAAACAATGCTTTTCCATTGTTTTTTATTGTGCAGATCTGCGTATCTGTCAAACACAAAGCACAGTCACCTCTCAACCGGTTCTTTCTTGTTCTGTATTCTATGACCCATTCTTGCTACCACGTCTTAAATTCTCTTTCCCTCTCTCCTGCCACACCTTCTGCTCCATCTCATTCTCTCTATGTTTTTTTCAATAACTCCTGATATGATGTTTTGATGTTCATTTTTTCTCTCCTTTCGGAATCTCTCAAATCATTTTTCTCTCTCTAATCCTCGCTTTTGCCAAGCCAGTGGGACTCAGAGTGCAATATCAAAGCAATTCACGACCTGCAGAATTTTCTGAATGCAATAACCATCCCCACACTTCAACGCCGCCACCACTATCACACACACCTTCTGTCCATCTCGCTCCCTTTCTCTTTCAAATACAACACAATGAGTTTTCTGCACACACACATGCACACATACACAGGCACACACACACAGACACACACTTACACACAAGAACCATAACCTTTAAGATGGAAAGCTCGTTCTGTTTAATTACATATAGGCCTACTGTATTTCATTATTCATAGCATCATACATTTATAAACAGCATATAGCCTAGGGATATGGGTGAAATAAATCACGTGTGGTGAATGACATGTTTTCCGCTTGCTTTTCTTTAAAATTACAATGGCATTATTGAATGAATGAATGTAACCTTTATAGCTCTGGGAATTTGTTTTGCACAACGGCCTTTGAATAAATGTCAAATCCCAAACCCATCAGATATCATATCAGAGCAGAGCAAAAGGAAGAAAAAACAACAACATTACAGTAACAAGTGCGATTCACAAACTTAGTCAATTTCCTTTGCTTACTTTTATGTACAGTACCCCATCTGTACCCGCAGCCTGCAAACTAATGCAATTTGCCCATAAGGCGCAAATGACTGCATGCAAATAAATATGCTCAATCCATCCAGTTCTCTTTTGTCTTCATGTAACTTCTTTCTTGGAATGATGAGGCTTTTCTTGAAAGTAGCTGATGCTTCGGAATGGCATGCACCTTAATACCATGCAACACAAGTTCAGTAAAATTAAATTTGTATAAATTACTTAAATAATAATGACTTAAAGAATAAAGTAAATAATGTCCAAACCTCTTGCATCACTGACCATTCTTTCCCATATGTTTACTAGAGCCAACATTATGTTCTGCATATATTCATATTTGATATCTTCTTGTTTCAGGGTCCCAAGTTGGAGCCACTGAAAGAGGACACACTGGCCAGCACGTACAAGTCTGTAAGTCAGCACTGATATAAGAACTGTATCTGAAACACTGACCACAGTAAAAAAATACCTCTAAAAATGCCTAGTTAAGTAATACATCTTGGAAACATTTTGTTTTTATGGCAGGTTGTTTTTATTTGGCCGTTTCATGACTAAAGTAGAATGATTTGTTGTCTTGACAGTTAGTGATTATGACGATTTAGCTTCTGGGGGAAACATTTCTAAGGGGTTTCTGTGTAGCTAGTGGGCCAAGACTTCCTCATCATCATTGTCCATTTAGTGTCAAAACGTTTTGTAGGTGTTGTACTGTATGTCCAGATGACATTTGGCTAATACATACTGTATACAAAAACATCTGCATATCAATGCAGACAAATACAAAAAAACCTGAGCTTAAATGTCATCAGAGATTGCATTTGGGCCATTGTTTTCCTCTTCTTTTGCTCGCCACATGGACTGTTATAAACATATTATGAATGTTATTAAAGCAAAATATTAAAAGCATAATCATTACAATATTAAATCTTAAGATGACATTATAAAGGTTCATTAATGTTCCATAGCCACACACACACACACACACACACACAGGAGCAGGGACTGGTGTACAAGATTTCTTGTCCATATAATTCAAGCATTTTACAGAATTTCACAGTAGTCCAGCACTCAAGGTTGAACTACTGTATATGGGGAGGCTTCTGCAATGTGATGTTGAAATGTGATACTTCTCTGCCTAAGGCTACTGGACAGCAGAGTTTTTACGTTTATAGAACAACTCTCTTTTTGTTTGACTATGCAGTGGCTGGATTACATTGATTGCGCCTCACTCTGCAAATCAAGTAAATTAAAGTCTCACTTTAGTGGATAATTGCTGACTAAAACAGTATTTTCACATTTTGTTAATTTTAAAGGAACCACACTTAGCTTCTTTCATTTCATTTTATTTTGCATACAGTGAGGAAAATAAGTATTTGAACACCCTGCTATTTTGCAAGTTCTCCCACTTAGAAATCATGGAGGGGTCTGCAATTGTCATCGTAGGTGCATGTCCACTGTGAGAGACATAATCTAAAAAAAAAATCCAGAAATCACAATGTATGATTTTTTAACTTTTTATTTGTATGATACAGCTGCAAATAAGTATTTGATCTGTATATTAGCTCCAATTCTCCACCACTCCATTTATTATCCTAAATTAGATGCACCTGTTTGAGGTCTTTAGCTGCATAAAGACACCTGTCCACCCCATACAATCAGTAACAATCCAACTACTAACATGGCCAAGACCAAAGAGCTGTCCAAAGACAATAGAGACAAAATTGTACACCTCCACAAGTCTGGAAAGGGCTACGGGGAAATTGCCAAGCAGCTTGGTGAAAAAAGGTCCACTGTTGGAGCAATCATTAGAAAATGGAAGAAGCTAAACATGACTGTCAATCTCCCTCGGACTGGGGCTCCATGCAAGATCTCACCTCGAGGGGTCTCAATGATCCTAAGAAAGGTGAGAACTCAGCCCAGAACTACACGGGAGGAGCTGGTCAATGACCTGAAAAGAGCTGGGACCACCGTTTCCAAGGTTACCGTTGGTAATACACTAAGACGTCATGGTTTGAAATCATGCATGGCACGGAAGGTTCCCCTACTTAAACCAGCACATGTCAAGGAAGGCCCGTCTTAAGTTTGCCAATGACCTTTTGGATGATCCAGAGGATTCATGGGAGAAAGTCATGTGGTCAGATGAGACCAAAATAGAACTTTTTGGTCATAATTCCACTAACCGTGTTTGGAGGAAGAAGAATGATGAGTACCATCTCAAGAACACCATCCCTACTGTGAAGCATGGGGTGGTAGCATCATGCTTTGGGGGTGTTTTTCTGCACATGGGACAGGGCGACTGCACTGTATTAAGGAGAGGATGACCGGGGCCATGTATTGCGAGATTTTGGGGAACAACCTCCTTCCCACAGTTAGAGCATTGAAGATTGGTCGAGGCTGGGTCTTCCAACATGACAATGACCCGAAGCACACAGCCAGGAGAACCAAGGAGTGGCTCTGGAAGAAGCATATCAAGGTTCTGGCGTGGCCTAGCCAGTCTCTAGACCTAAACCCAATAGAGAATCTTTGGAGGGAGCTCAAACTCCGTGTTTCTCAGCGACAGCCCAGAAACCTGACTGATCTAGAGAAGATCTGTGTGGAGGAGTGGGCCAAAATCCCTTCTGCAGTGTGTGCAAACCTGGTGAAAAACTACAGGAAACGTTTGACCTCTGTAAATGCAAACAAAGGCTACGATACCAAATATTAACATTGATTTTCTCAGGTGTTCAAATACTTATTTGCAGCTTTATCATACAAATAAATAGTTAAAAATCATACATTGTGATTTCTGAATTTTTGTTATTTTTTATTATGTCTCTCACAGTGGACATGCACCTACGATGACAATTTCAGACCCCTCCATGATTTCTAAGTGGGAGAACTTGCAAAATAGCAGGGTGTTCAAAAACTTATTTTCCTCACTGTATCTCTACATAACGGACAAAGAGTGGACAAACAACTGAGTCAATACCACTGTGGCACTGTCTAAACGTGAAAATATTATTCACAGCAATTCCATTATTCCACTCTAGCTATGTATTTAACTTGTGATTGAACTCCATTTAAGGTCCCATGCTATGAAAATGTCACTTTATGAAGTTTTTTTTAACATTAATATGCGTTCCCCCGGCATACCTATGGTCCCCCAGTGGCTAAAAATGGCGATAGGTGTAAATCGAGCCCTGGGTATCCTGCACTGCCTTTGAGAAAATGAAAGCTCAGATGGGATCTGAGCTGGAATCTTACCTTAGGTTACCTCCCCTTTCTCTGCTTTGCCCACCCAGAGAATTTGGCCCACCGATGAGAGAGACATCATGGCTTTCAAACAAGCAAAGTGGCAGTTGGTCAAGGCCACTCCCCCAGCCTCCACCTTGCCCCCCCACTCTCTCCTCCTCAAAAGCTACAGACTCAGAAATGACACAAACTAAGAAAAGCTCATTGTGGGACTGACTCTAGTGGCTGTAATTCTGCAACAAGGCTGAATTTGGGGAAAGAAACTTCAGATGGGAACCACTAAGGTCTATATAAAAGTATCCAAAGAGCACAAAGTCATGGCACCTTTAAGTTAGTCTTCTTTTTGCTCTTTCTGATTGTGACATCCTTAGTAGTTACAGAATTTTCAAAATAGATGACAAGATATCACTTCAACTATTTTTCAGCTGCACTCAGCTGCAGCTCGTCTGTTTCCTTCTCAATCTAGTTTTTGGGAACGTTTACACTCATTCTATCTCATTCCAGCTATGAAAATCAATATAATAACAAGCCTCAAGGTATAAACAGGTGCAGTGTGAAGCAGATAAGGGTCAGTTTATGATCACAAGGCTTACATTAAAATAAGAGAGAGTAAATGAAAAATGTCTTAGTGTTTTTGCATGTTTGCATCTGGTTGAAGAAATGAAAATGGTGGAAAGAGCGATGTCTTTCTCTGTTTTTTTTGGGATTTTAGAGTTCTCCTTCCAAAATGAAACCCAGTAAAAAGCAAACAATTTTGAAAAAAAAAGCACATGGACACAAACTACATACCCTTGCTTGCCTTTCGTAAAGTCTGGTCATGCAGATTGGTTTTGATTTGCTGAGGTTTTGATTTATCTACCTGTAATGTTTCTGCCACTGCACTAAAATTGAGGTGAATGTAATTTATTTACTCCTCAGGACTCTGAAAATGTGCACTTCTCATTCATACTATTTTTAATGACAACCTTCACCGCAAATAACTCTGGGTTATTTGCTTTTTTCAAATTCATTTTTAAATGCTATGAGCATCATGAAATAGATCCATCCTCCTCCATTGTACTGAGGTGGCAACAAAAATCTCAGGAGATCTTAAAACTAATCCCACATGGCACATGCAACCACAAATCTGTATCACTGCCAGTTGCGGTTGATGTTGCTTGTTAGCTGGAACATCAATCGATGAAGGAAGTTTTTATTTATTTTTTATTTTTTATGATTTCAAAGTGTCTTTTCTTTTCCTCTGTCAGGAGGTCCATGGATCGATATGGAAAGCAGGTGTTATATGAAACACTTTTATGGCACATTTAGTTGATAAGTTGAATGTGTTGTCTTCACCATTGAACTCCACAAGCCACTTTCTGTTGTTGTTACACATATCTCCGTCTGTGGTCATTTTTTGTCACTTTGTAATTGTTTTTGTAGTAATCTTTTGTCTGTGGTTGTTAGCCTTTTTTGTTGTCCTGTTCCGTCTTTTTGTAGTCGCTTTGTGTCTCTATGTAGTCATTTTCTGTCTCTTTGTAATTGCTTTGTGCCTCTATGTAGTTATACTGTGTCTCTTTGTAGTCGTTTTATGTTTCTTCATGGTAATTTTGAGTTTCTGCCTGGTTGGCACATCTCTTCAAGGGACATTTTGCAGGTGAAGGTGACCAGGGCCCTTGGCACTTTGGGCCCCTAGGCCTGTGCCCGGCAGCCCAGTTCAGTAATCCATACATGAACCTGCTGTACACAGTGTATTATATAAAGAAAGTGACAAACTGCCCTGATGACACAAATGGAGTATCATGGCAACACAGTTATTATAGTGCACAAGGGCGTCACATTTTGTTTAAAAGTGATGGGGACATAAGGTCTTTGATAAAAACACATTTGTATATGTAATGGAGGGATTGGTATGAGATTAGAGTAGATAACTAAAATGCATAATTACCCATTAAAGGGCAATAAAAATTACAAAACTACAACAACAAACTACAAAAATAAGGTCAATAACAATGTCAGCCTTACAAGAGCTTAGATTACATACATACTCATACATTGAGGGGGTCTGGAGGTCTTCTCCCAGGAGATTTGTAGCACTCAAAAATTTCAAAAGTTGACAAAAGCGACCAAGTGGTGGGATCATGTCCCAAGTGTCTCCGGTCTAAATGAGACCTGATAGTGCAGGTTGTGTCAGCATTGTGTATATTCTTTCTGTGTTTTTCATAGCTTAGAATTTACGAAAGGTCCTTACATTTCACTTAGATTGCTTTACTGTGTGCAGCTGTTTCCACTTGGCTTTCAGATTCATTGACAAACAAAACTGAATGTACTGCCAAAGTGCCTTAAGTGAGCACAATACCAAGAGATGTAACACTAACATGTTAGTGGTGGTGAGATATGAGCCCTCAAGAAGGAAGAATCGGTTTGTCATCAAACACTTTTAAAGTATCTTGATAATGTCTACACAAACACCTGGACCTCAGGGAGTGATGTGAGCCTACACAAACACACACACACACACACACTTCTTTGGCTGCCAGTGAGTCATTTCATAATGTTCCTCTCTCTTGTATCCTTGCCAACAGAACATCCTTCTTGTTCAGAGGCAGATGTCGGTGACCAATGAAGATCTTGACAACTTCCAGAAAGTACTGAAGAGCTACACTGATGCCACCACAGCCCACTCTGACAACCTGCAGTGAGTGTCTTGCTTGTCAGAAAAAGCAACATACTGACTACATTGAGGCAGACTCTGCTGCTGAGGTAGCTGTTTGAATATTGAGGCAAAGGTGACTCAGGGGTTTGAATTGTGCCAACTATGCCAAAACGGATAACGAAATATTATGGCAGCTTGGATATTATGTGAGTTTTTATGAGACCCCAAATTGTGAGCAGCTTAATTGAAAATTAATTAAATTGTTTTACATTAATAACCCATTTACAGAAATATTTTCACAAAGTTGACACTGTCACTAACTTATTGTAGAGAAATCATGGAAAATTTTAATTTACTGTAACGCCATCTGCTTTCCTGCAAGAAGCTTTGCTCTACATGAGTTATAACTGACATGTCTCAAAAGATTAAGACATTTGACATTTTCAGAAATGTAGTATCCTCTTCTTGTCCCACTCTACTTTTCTTCTTTATCCTGATGACAGTGTGTCTGTTCAGAAGCTCCCGGGAAAGTTGAGTTACATAATGTATGAGTTCTGGCAAGACCGCATCTCCTGGATGAGGTCAGTATTTTGTGTGTGTGTGTGTGTGTGTGTGTGTGTGTGTGTGTGTGTGTGTGTGTGTGTGTGTCAGATATAGGCAGACTGTTTGGCACTCTTAACTGTTTGATGAAAATGTTCCCCACCAGTGAAGATGAGCAGATGGCTCATCTCTCAGTCAGCACACACATACACAGACACACACGGGTGCATGGTTTAAGCCGATCCATGGAGTAAGCAAATCAATGAATATATATTAATCCGCACAGACCTGTTGTGTTTGATAAAAATGTGATTTAAAAGATTTAAGATTTAAGATTTTTACTAACTAGTATTAACATTTACAGTTACATTTGAACATGTTTACAGTTTTGACTGCCTCCTATGTCAACATACAATAAACACCAATAGTTAATATTAAATATCTCATTTCAATCTCCACTGACGCACTTGAGTCTTTTTTAACATAAACTGGACTGAACAATTCATTTTGCTAAAGGTAATGCTCATCTCTGATTTCCTCCACACTCTCTTTTTTTCTTTTCCCTTGTATTGTGCACCTTTCTTTCTGTCTCTATAGCTACCTGCAGTCCAACAGCAGTAAAGACTTTCAGCGCTGTGTCATTGACATGCTGGAGGATGCTGAAGTAGTTTCTACCATGTTGCTCCCAGGTTTGTATATTATCTGTGTCTGCATTCACATCTGTCTCAGTGTGAGATAAACACAAGTAAGATACAGTTTATCCAAACTTCCAAAATTGTGCAAGTTGGACTTTCAGTGACATATAGTTGTAGAATACGGTTTGTGTTACTTTTACTTTATTGTTTTGTACCATTTCATGTGTTTATGTAGGATGTTCCTTCACCTCCTTTATCTCCTTTACATGTGTAGAGGTCTGCTTAGAAAAATATCCTGACATTTGTACGTCAGAAACGATGAAGACCACATGACATGACGATTGGTGTGTTTGTGCATGTATTACCGTTGCTGTTGTGTTTACCAAATCTACCACCATCTTAAATGTTCAGCTGTGTGTAGCCCCTTCATTGCATTGCATTGTGGGACAATACAACAATCAACAGTCAACACTCGAAATCCAAGGCTGCGTTCCAAATCATATACTTTTTTATGTAGTGCAGCTGCCTTTACATACTGTATGCTGTGCAAGGAATTGTGGGTCAGAATAGCCAGAAAAGCATACAGCAAAACCCGACCGGATGCAGTAGGACATCCAGGTATTTTATATGTTCAGATGTACTAAGACCTCTCATCTGTAGTAATTGGGGCTGCGTCCAGAATTTCTTGGCCTCTGGACAATAAATCACTTTGAGAATTTTGTTATTGAGCCTAAAGGTAGAAAATGTTTTCAAATCAAGGCATTCACTGTACAAATATTCAACGTTTCTGAGTAAATAAATACCCCATATGGGGATATGCTCTCCAAACACTCTGGACTATGCTCACACTGGCTGTTGACAGTGAGCCAGTTCTGATGTTTTGCAGATATGTGTGTATTGCCTTCTTTTAGAGACATTTGCATGTGGAAATAAGTCCAACAGGCAACCTTATTGGCAATGTGGCTTCTACCTGACACACATATTCTCGTCATCAAGTCCTCAGCAGGACCAACACATGGCAGAGTAGCATGGATCACTGAACCCAGGCATCCATAATGAGTCTTTGCTCTCGTCTCGACATTTGATTCATTTGTTGCACGCCTCTATATATGCTTCAGAAAGTGATGTGGTTAATAATTATTTCTATTTTTTTTACGTCCATTGCAGATGATGATTTAGCTGTGTGGGCTGCACGGTTTGCACTCGTTGCTAGGTGCTGTACGTGGTTGTTAACGTCCACGTCTATGAATCGCATGCATGCTGACTGTCTCCTGTGTCAACCACATAAAGCCCAACTAGTATTTGTAAATTAGACAATTTAGCTGACAGAGAGGAGACATTCTAAAGTAAGGCGAGTCACTAGAACATCCTCTAGTCTTTAAGTGCTTTTTTAAGATAAATGCAAAAATTCTCCTTGTTTTTGAAAAATCTACAATAAAACTGAAATATGTTTCCAGATTTTTAACTAATTTAAATAAGCCTGGAAAATTAAAATTTTAAATGTATATTGTCAATAGTTGATTAAATTAAATAGTGAAACTGAAATGTGACAATAAAATAATCACATGTACGTGGTTTTACTGTAGTTGCATTGGCTGAGTGCTTATTTTATTACTTATAAGTTAAGAAAAAATTCTAAGTTTGATTAGAGTTAGTTAGTTAGCTATAGTTGAGTAGCCGAGTTTACCAATTATTCCACTTACTTTACTTTACCTTGCTTTATTAAAGAGGAATAGTAAATATACAAAGGAGAAAATAAGCTAGGTCTCTTAAAATAAACAACTAACCGGGTCACAACTAATGTGGGTAATGCCTTTGCCATTATCGCCAAAATATCGCCAATGTCGCCCACTTTAAGCTTTATTTTGGACCTTCGGAAACCTATGGGTGATGTCACGGATACTACGTCCATATTTTATGCAGTTTATGATCTTAAAATTAACGTGAAGTAGGTGCGTAGCGTCAGTTGTGGTTTTGTTTCAGCTTGAAATGATCCCAAACTTGTGACACTTACAAGTATCCATGTGAAACACAGCAGGTTGTATATAGTTTCATGGATTGAAGTCTTTGCGTCAATGATTTTTAATAATTGAATTACTCAAGCTATTCAAGTAATCACTTCAGCCCTAAATGATTGCAATCTGGTGTGAGTGATGCTTGCTTCATTCCCTGTTCTTGTCCATGAGAGACATCATTAGTAGGTTACTTGCTGCTGAGGATAAAAATGCCCTGATTGGGAGAAAGAGGGAGGATATAGTTTACAAGGTGCACGTCAGAAGCGCAGGAAGGATTCGACTCTGGAGTCAAGAATAGAAAAATAAATAAAATACGATATTCTGCTGCTCAAAGCAGTGGCTATTATTGGGTGTTTCTCAGACAGTCACCCTACGCTGCCTTTATATTTTTTCCAGGAGGTGCTTTGCACTAGCAGCCAGGTCTTTTAAGTACAGTACATTATTATTCTGTCAATCTTTGTCTGATTACCACTAAGAATCAGTTCACAGCTTAAACAGTGCTACGCTTGGGCTGGAATGGACACCATGGTACATGCTGTAAAATCATTTGTTTTGTATTTGCCCTGTATTAGCAGCACTTTGACTATCAAAAAAAACAAAAAACAGCGGAACAATGTGCACACGACTTCACGATCCTATGTCCTGTATCTATAAAGCTGTGATTTTTCCTTTTTTATGTTTTAATTGCCACCATCCCCAAATGATGAAAATCATGTACACGTTAGTCTGCTAATGAAAATGTTTAGATGATAAATTGAAAAATTAGAGCTTAATAAAATGTAAATTGCATGAACTATTTTAAATGTACCCTGACGTTTCCCTCAGGAGTCCTAAATCGAGTTACACGGTAGATTGGTGTGGGGTGACCTAACTATTTTTCTCTGTATGTGTTTCCTCAGCTTCCTGGTGGATTATGACTAACAACTAGCAAGTGAATCCAGAATGTCACATCTACTGCCTACACTGTCACACGGACAAAGACACACTGGTGTATCAACCCTCTCACCCACACATGTAACACGCAAACACACACACACACACACACACACACACACACACAAACAGACAAATTAAAAGGCATCCATGTGTTTGAAAGCAACAGGAGACAGAGACAATGCCGTCATACAGCGCTCTCCAGCAGCATCTTTTAATGTTCCTCTGTCTACGACAGCTTATTATTGTGCCGCTTATATCAAAAGGGATAGTTGCACCCTATAGCCGATACTGACTTGAAAGGGACTGATTCTCTGCAATGCAAAAGCCTGTCTCTTACCCGGCCTCCTTTCTCCTGCAGTGTTTGTCCTTTATTATGCCAGTGGAAAACAATCAAAAAGAACCTAGTATAGGCTACTAGAGCACATCCAATTGAGATGAAAATTACCATGCCAGTAGTGTCATTGTGCTTTTGATGAGTTATTTACTGTTTGAATACAATTACAGTAGGAAGAAGCAGCAGAGAGGGATGAAGAAATGAAGGTTTCTGCAGCCTAAACGTGCATGCTGATGACTGTGGCCAACAGCTTTCAGTAATAGTTCCTTTAACCCCTGGCTGTACGTGCTGTATGATACTGTAGCACTGTTATTCTTTCATTAGCTACTGTCATGTGCACAGAATGTAAAAAAAAAAGCTATTGATAAAAAAGCTACACCTGCCCTGACATGTGCAGTATAGATTAGTGGTCAGTTTATATTAGTTACATCTCCTCTGAGACACACTCTTTGTCTCAAAAAGTGTGAGTATTAAAAGGGATTAACACTTTGTGAGATTTCATTGCATCACTAAGTTATGATGAGAATATATAATGTATTTATTTTGGTTATGGTAGAGTATTCCATCTGTACATATGGAACCCAGATATATTCATATTTCTGTTGTGTCTTGGTTTCGTAACGTAGCCTATACCCCACCAATTGTAAACAAACTAAAAAGCAACTGTAATAATATCATTAAAGCTACTAATTGTTATGACAGGTGAAAAAGCCTCTGAATCTTCATTTTGACAGATATTTATCTCTGATAGTGCACACAGTGACGAATCATATAATTATTATATGAGTCGTCTTTTTAGCACTGGTTTTCACCAAAGACGTATGTCTGGATGAATAGTTTGTTCGGTTTTCTTTAGCAGGAAGTTGCTAACTTGTCTCTCTGCCATCTGGTGTCAGGAGGTAATTTACAATAAGTTTCTCCAGGCTTTTTTGTTCTCAGACTTGAAATGAACAAAACAAATGTAACAATTTAAAGAGGATTAAAAAACTCAGTAGAGTGTCCAAGTTGGATAATTCTCAATGGGTACATCACAAGCAACTGCTTTCACATTACACATTGTCATTGAAATCAATGTCAATACCAAAAATATTGATTAATGCTGCTTTAAGTGGATTCACCACTGTATTTGAGTTGATTGCATATACCAGACAAGTCTGAACTTAAAGTAAGGTATACAATTCCAAACAATCCAATAAACAACGAAGCAAAACATATTAGCCTGAAATGGGTTACAATTATTTACCATAGAAACTTAATTTCTGTCAATACTTTGACCAAACACTAAGATAAGGACAGCACTTGAAATGCATTTGTGGTTTCTGTGGATCAGACCAGACACTGACCAAGATTACCTGTATGCGCAGAATGCTGGACAATTATTATGTGTATGAGTACTACTACTATGACCCAGTACTAGCTTCGCCAAGTTCAACCCATTCTCATGAACGGGTTATGTATGATACCGTACGAATAGTTATGCACACTAACACGTACGATATCATACGGAAACTAGGAGACAGCCAGCTGGTCACGTGACATCAGCTACAGAGCTCCATGCTACTGAGCAGCAGTTGCTAACTGTTTAAGCTGCTTCAGAGTTGTGACGTGGGTACAGACCTCCGTCAATGCTGCAACACAAATGTAGCAACAGTGCACTGCAGTATATACATACATATTTATGTGTATATATATATATATATATATATATATATATATATATATATATATATATATATATATAGTATAACATCTGATTGCATGATTACTGGCAAATTGAAGCCCTATCTTCAGCCTCCTGTCAGGCAGGCTGTCTGCTGATAAAACCAAATGAATATATTGTGGCAATCTGGACTGTAGATGAGGCTGGAAGGACGTGTACCAACACCTCCTGTTCCTCATCTGTTGAACACTTAGGGACAAGTGCCACCACTCCATATATCACCAACACTGGGGAGAAGGGTCCAAGTCACATCAAATTATAGGTAACACAAAATCTGAATTTCGAGCATTATTTCTAGCAGATGTCACAGACAGATAAAGGATACAAATGTATTTCTTGATAGAAACAAATCAAACATTTTTCAGTATTTCTTTTTCTCTTTCCAACTGTTCTCCCAAAATAAACTGCGACTAGAAAAAAAAACAATTAAAACACAAGTGTTTCAACACAGTTCATTCAAACCTGTTCCTCTGAAGTCAAAGGAATACATTTGGGAAATGCTCCTTTCAATGAGAAGATCTAAACTCAGTAAGGTGAGGCTCCCTGTGAATTCCTCATACATACAGTAGGTATATTTGAATCCAGTGCGGGAATGGCGGACCCTGCCACTGACAATGACTATCACTACATAAAATGGGGTTTAATTCACAAAAATCTTAAGGATTGTAACTATAAATGCATCAATACTGTGCTTCTAAATATAAACTTTTCAGAGTGTTTTGAGCGCTATTCTAGCTGATTTATTATATATCTTGGAGATACAGCAAAGGCTAACTCACTGAGTCTCTGTTTCATTTTTGCAGACAATGTAGGTATTCAGTTGTTGTTGCTGCTTCTCCTGCTGGATAAGAAATGTGTATAATGAAACCCCTGTGGAATGCATTATTCTCTGAAAATACAACTCAGGAGTCTCAGAAGATTTCTTATTGCAGTTGCATATTCCAATGAGATACTGAAACAACACAAGCACTGATTGACTTCTTTTGCTGGATAGATGCCTCATGTGAGCTGTAATTCAATACATTATTTTGAATATGGCACATTTCAGTACTTATTTTAATTAAATCAGATGTTCCTATGTTCTGTTCTTGAAATGTACTTTTCTATAGAGGGAAAAGGTTGTGGGACACTGATGAATAGCCAATTATTTTTTGTTTCAGTTATTACAGTTATTGGAATGCACTGTGCACCTCTCCTCCAGCAGGATTAAACAAAAGAGGCCTGTTTTATTCAGGCAGGTGACCTTGGCTCTGATGTGGGCAAACACAGGTCATCACTTCAGGGAGCCCAGGGCTACGGCTGAGGTGACCAAGTAACATCTGTTGTCCTGTTTCATTCATCCCTATTCCTCCTTACTTTATTGTGCAGAAGACAGCACAGAAGGCATCCAAAGTCAAATGCTTGTGTCTCCTGTCTGTGTTTGTGTTGGAAGAATAAAAGTTGTGAATGTAGGAGATAGCAGAAAATATTGAAAAATGTCAACACAAAGGCAAAAGATATTTTATAATCTGATCTGTCAGAGTGTTTCAGCTCACAGACACAACTATACAACCATATGTGAGGTCAAAGATCAGCAAATAAAAAGAGCAAGTTCTTGAGATTACTAATAGTACACAACATGATCAATTATTGCGTGTCTGACGTGTTCAAGTGCAACTTACAGTATCTCCATCGAAACCCAAATACTGTGGGCCAAAGGTGAGATAGGAACAGCTGTTGTCCTATTTCATGCCTCAGTATGTTCATTTCCTTCACCCTGGAAACTTGATTGTGTGGGAGGTAACATGATGAAAGGGCGACTCGACTCTCAAAGGCTGAGTCACTTTTCCTTCTTTACTTTAAGACTCCTTACTGGGTTTTTGCAAATGTTTCTGTATTGATTGTTAAATAGATCATTGTCCAGTTATGCAGAACATAAGAGCTACATTTCAGGCAGTGTCTTTGTTACGATGTAGGCCCAGCACAGCAGCAGCAGTCCACAAAAGAATTCTCAAAATCAATTACTGTTACTCCTGTCCTTGAGGTACATTAAGTGTTCATAAAAGCGTTATGTCAAAAACCACTTGCACATTTTACAAAGGAACAGGGAATGTAATAAAAATGTCTGTGAGGAGTGATGTGAAGATGATAAAAAGACAGATGGGGAAGAGCAGTTTTTCATCCAAATGGGTTTTTCAGTGTCATGTAATGTCTATCATGGGAGTAAGATACCGCTCAAGTGAACTTTTTGTCTCTTTGTGATAACAAACTGTGACAGATCCTTCAACGCCATCATATAATTCATAATAATATAAAATATCGACCAGATGTGACAGACACAATGTTAGCTCCCCGTGCATCGCTACATTTTTGAGTTTGTTTGTGTAATATACTGGATTTGTGTACCATTTAGACTGTAATGTTGTCAACCTTATTTTTCTTTACTGTCATTTTCTTAAAACTGTGCCATTTTTTAGCGTGTAGCTGGTTAGCTCTGAGGTTCTGGTTGTTGTTTCCTGAAGCGGACAGAGTTTGAGAAAATAAAAATCTAACAACTATTTAATTGATTGCCATGACATTTGGTACAGAGATTCATGCTCGCCAGATGATGAATCCTACTGACTTTGATGATCTATTTTATCTAGCTCCACCATGCGGTTTTAAATTTTTGGCTTTTAGTGAGATGTCATCTGTCAACAACTGTTGGATCTTTGCCATGAAATTTGGTCCAGATATCAATGTTCCCCTCAGGATTATTATAAGAACTTTAGCAATCCCTTGACTTGTTATCTACTGCCACCATCAGGTCTAAAATTTTACTTTGGTTGCCAAGCTTTTGTCAGCAAATCAAACTGAAGATATTAACTTAATGCTGTAGGACCCAAGAACATATATACCGTATAATCATAAAATAAATACACATAAATATCCCTTAAAACAACATGTTTCTATCATCTTTCAAGATTCACATATGGACCAGATAAGTTAAAAAAAAGTGTTGTAGAAAAAAATGTTTTAAGAAAAAGTTTACTGTACTTTTGTTTTTGAGATATAACTACCATATCTTTAAAAGTCATTGCAGAAATTGTTAAATGTAGACTTTCATCACTCTGCCGCCAGTAAGAAGTCAGGACAGAAACTACAGTACGCACACATCATCAAACCAGTCTCCCTTGACAACCAGTACACAACTGTGCACTGATTAAGGGACTGTTGGGTACCTCACCACACACTGAGTTTATCTCCATTCAGAGACTTGTGGGCCAAGAGCTACCAATTCATAAAATGGTAACAAAAAATCCACAGGAAACAGTCTCACAAAATATATAGGTATTACAACTCCAAATGTAAATAGAGGAAGTGTCCAATATTCGTACACAGGCCTGTATAACTTTCAGAACACATGCATAAAGTTGAAAGTTATGCCATCCTACTGTATGAAGCCCTTGGCTATGACACTCAAAATTAGCTCAGGTGCCTACCATGTTTATTGATCGCCTTTGAGATGTGTCTACACCTTGATTGAAGTGCACCGTTGGTAAATTCAATTGATTGGCCATGAAAAGGCACACATCTGTCTATATAAGATCTCACAGCTGTCAATGCATATCAGAGCAAAATCCAAGTCATGAGGTGGAAAGAACTGGGAGGCACAGATCTGGGAGAAGGCAACAGAAAAATTCTACTGCGCTGAAGGTTTACCAAGAGCACAGTGGTCTCCATAATTCCTAAATGAAAGAAGTTTTGACCAAGCAGGGCTCTTCAGAGGGCCCCCCGATCAAACTGAGCAATCAGAGGGAGAATGGCCTTGTTAAAAGAGGTGACCAAGAACAAGGAAATCTGGCAGAGCTCCAGAGATCCTGTGTGGAGACGGTAGAAACATCCAGAAGAACAACCTTTACTGTAACACTCCACTTATCTGGGATTTATGATAGCATGGCCGGACGGGAGCCTCTCTTCAGCCAAGACAACACAGGAGGGACAAGTCTGTGAAAATCCTTGAGTGGCCCATCAGTCAGAGCCAAGACTTGAACCCAATCGAATATCTCTGGAGAGACCTGAAAATGGCCCCTATCCAACCTGACAGAGCATGAGAGGATCTGTGGAAAATCCTGGCAGAAAATCCACAAATCCAGGTGACTAAAGCCTTTTGTGTCATACCCTAAAAGGCTTGAGGTTGTATCGCTTAATTACAGAGTCAAGGGTTTGAATACTTATGTCAATGTGATATTTCTGTGTTTTTCAGTTTTTGCTTTGTCATTATGGGGAGTTAATGTTAATGACAAGATAGAAACCTACAAGCAGTTTTGCTGTGTCCATGACATCCGAGCCACAGCATGAAACCACTTAATATCTTATCTTCAGGATAAAACAGACGTCACGATTTTGCTAGACAGGCCCCGAAACAAATAACAATGCTGATTCTGGCATACATGCCGACACACAATTACCTCTACAAACAACAGATGAGTCTTGTTTTCATTTTTAGATCTAATACCATGTTTTTTGAAGACCTGTGCTTTGAACTGGAACAATCCTGCTTGAAAAGACAGCAGCTATTGTTAATATGTATTATCGTCAATTAAGAACTAGGCCTATACCTACAGTGGTGAACTCTAGTACAGTACAGTCACTCATGTACTGTACGTAACCCTATTTTGTACTTGAGTATTTCCATTGTATGCTGTATTTATATATTTCTACCCCACATTTTAGATGAAATCATACATACATTATTTGACATATGCCGGTACTAGTTTCTTTGCAGATTAAAAATACTATTAAATTTACTTTACTGATAATGAAGTATTTTTTCACAGTGTGGTATTACTACTGGTATTTGTTCTCTCTGTGAGACCAAAATGCTCTTCAGACTAAAAAAAAAGACATGTTTTTGGATTATTTTGTAGAATTTATAATGCCATAGATGAGGAATTGTGGACTGACGAGTTTTGAAGTCCCAGTGATCACCTACTGCCTTCATCAAAGATTTTGGCAACAATTCACCCACATATAGGCTCTTCTGACTTGGCAGCGAGATTCAAAGCAATGACACTTCACATCTTAAAGTATAGCTTATACTGCCACTCTGTGGTTACAGACAATATGACATATTTCTGCTGCCTGTTGCCATCTGTTTGTAATATTTAGCTTCTTCGATATGAAACACAATGATGACTAAAGTAATTGTTGAAGTATCCTCTCCTGTAAACACCATCCCTTTTAACACAGAACCTTAGGATGAGCTGATTTGAATACTTATTACCTTCAGGTGGAAAACATTATACATCATGCATGAATTTCCATTCCACTTTAGAATTATTCAATCACTGGGAGAGCCTTATTATTTCATACCTGAATTCACAGATGCCTCTTGCATATTTGAACAGGAGTCACTGAATGATTCACAACATTCAGCCAAAGAGGATGCCAAAATTTTAAAATTAAAATGAACCTCGCCATTTGTGCAGGAAAACACGTTTATTGAAGAAGCAACTGCTGTCTATACTTTGGTTTATTCTAAGACACTTTAAAACATGTTGAATAAAGTTATATATAAATAATATGTTGTATGTTTAAAATAGCACAAAATTAAAGCAACAGGCTCTTGGTATTACAGGATTACAATTAGAATGTTCTCAGCTATATATATATATATATATATATATATATATATATATATATATATATAAAAATACTGTATATAAATGTATATAGTTTATATATAGTTTATAAATTGATATGTAGCCTTTGTGTCAAAATTTACACTGACTATGTATGCACAATAGCAGATGATTATATATATTTAACATTGATCAAGTAAAGTTAGTTGTGAGATCTACTGATTCTGGCAGTGTATATTAGATTTTTATTAAGTCAAGCTATATACTGTATATCAACATGTTTTATTTTGTTTTACTTCATCACATATTCCATATATGAGGTCAATCCGAGAAAACACACAAAACAGTGTTGAAGTAGTTCTATTTCTTTATTTCATACTTCATGTCAAGATGTCTTTTCATATGAAGTTATGCCTCATAACAAAAAAAAAACGTGTTTAAAGAACAAAGAAAATCGTGGCTCACAAAATAAAGACATTCTCTCATAATATTCTTTACAAAGTCATCTCACAACGAACGAAAAAACAAGAACAATGTCTCAGTTGTAACAGCAGACTACAATAAACTTTTGACTTGAACCTAACTGCAACAAATGAAAAAAACAAAAACAGAATGATCTGTGCATACAAATACAGTTTTGCTCCTGAGATTCTCTGTGGGACAGAGTCACTGCTCTAAAACTTCACCGAGGCAATGTAAGCACCAGTGGGAATTTCCTCCCTTTTGATAATTTCAAATGAAGTGAAACAGATTTAACTGTCACCACTTATCTCTCCTTTTGTTAAAAAACTGTACTTGAAAAGATATCCGATGCAAACACTGCGTTGGTGTTAGATTTGAAGCAACATCCGATCCCGCCATACACACAAACTGGTGACGCAAACAAGTGCCAAAATGAAACCGCAATCATGATAAAGTTCATCTTCTGCCTTCCTTCCTTCTTCCTGCGCTTACTTGATCCAATCACCATCACCATTCTCTCGGTTCTTTGAAGAAGACTGATAAACTGAAAAATAGTGACCAGAGTCATTATAAAAGTACATACGATGTGGGGTTAGTGTATATTTATCTCTGATTCACAAGGACATTTACAGGCAATGACAACAAATCTCTCTTTAGCGACTAAAAACTTTGGTGATGCAGAAACGGCTTGTGAAACCTGAACACTTCACTATAATATTGCTTTGACAAAAGTTATCATATGCTGTACAATATTCACTGACGGCACAACCGTTTGACACAAGCAGTCACACATGAAAAACCTGACAAGAAGTTGGCGAGCAGATATTTATGTATACAGGAGGAGGAGCTGCAGAAACTAGACTTTTCTTACAGGTCGGAGACAGATGCTTTATGGCTGGTACTATTACACTGTTTACATTTTCCACCACCACCTCCCTATCTTAAATCTATAGACATCAAAGTGAGAATATGGTGGGGGGGTTAATCTCCACTGTCTTTTCTCATATGCCTCCCCTTTTTAACTTCCTCCCCGCTGCCGGAGATAAACTCAGATCAATCATCAGTTTTTTTTCAGCCCCTCGCAGATCCAAGATTTGGGGTTTTTGGACGAAGACAGACACGTTTCCATCTGTTCGGGGAGATCTGTTCATCCAATAGATGCATTCGAGACGAGTCCTTCTGTTCTTTGCCAAAGCCAAAGTCCCAGTTGACATATCACTCAAACAGTCATCCATAATCTGTCCTTTTTTTTCTGCCAAAGTGTATGATGAAAAATCTGGAAACCTAACTTAACCCACAAATAGTTTCCTCTTGCTTGCTGCTGATTCAATTCTTCCCCAGAAAAAAAAAGAAGATCGGTGACACGTTCACAACTGGTGTCCTTCACCTCCTAGTGTCCGTTAGTCTCAGGGGCCGAGGCAGGGGTGGAAGGGGTGGAGGAGCGAGACGCGACCAAAGCCTTCTCTCCCCCAGGACTGGAGACTGAAGAAACAGTGTCGAGGGCCTTGACCCCGACCAGACCGACAGGAGACACCCCGGCTGCTGCTGCTGCTGCTGCCCTGCTTGCAGTGATGGCGGAAACTGGTTTGGGTTGAGCCTGAAGTCCCGGGCTGCAGATGAGGTGATGCCTCTCCCAGTCTTTGTGCTGGCAGAAGGAGCCGCAGTAGCGAGCGGCATTGCAGCCGCTGCACGTCTCGCTAGCTTTGCGGCCACAATTCCAGCAACACTGAGGAAGAAAGGAGAGACGACGTTAAGTTTTCACAGGAATGTAAGGAGAGGAAAGAAGTGTCTCACATCCTGATTTGTGTCCTCACATAGGTAAGCTTTTTCCAAAGTAAAAGTGGAAACCGGACATTTTCCAATTTACAAATCAGCCACATATGGAGCAAGGCTGCTATTATAAAGTTGTGTTCCTTGCCACATGATATTTAAGTCCGGCATTAACTCTCATTTTTCTTGCTCTCCAGCAGCCCTGAAGGACATTTTTCAGTTGGTAAATGCTCCACTATGTCTTTGTGCTGTTGGGTGAACAGTAGATACAACAATAGAGCTTTTTAACTGAAAACAGCGGTCTGCATCACAAAACTGATGAGAGCAATGGGAGTGACCCAAAACAGTGAACTGCAAGATGTTGTATAGTTCCGTAAAGCTGATTCGGACAGCAGGTGATAATTATGCGTGGATTCGACGGTCACTTGGATGTCGCCGTCTGTATGTGTGACTGTGGACATCTAGGTTAATTGTAAGATAAATGTAAAAACAAATAATCGTGTGTGCAGAATCCCTCTTTTTAATGCAAACCTATGACTGCAGGATACTGTAAAATCTCCACAATCTGTAGCTCTGCTCACCTCACTGGAATCTTCCTGCTCATTGATGACCAAGATGGCATCCTCTTGAGCCTTCTTCTTCGCATCAGCCAGAGTCTTTTCCATCTTAGCCCTCTCAGAAGCAATCATTTCAAAAGCCTTCTGCTCAGCCTCTGCTACTGCCTTCTGAACCTCATCCATGGCCTGGCGCTTCACCTCATTCACCGCCTCTTCTATATATCAGGGGAGACAGAAGTCTTCTAAGTTTAAACTCTGCACAATCGCATCAGTCATAAACAGGCCTCGGATCGACAGTTTCATGTTATGTGTGTTCCAAACATTTACGTCATGTATTTTCCTCTGTAATCTTGATCATTGCTTGAATAAAAAAAATTGTTTTTCAATAACACATCAATGATTTAAATTTTGAAGTCTGATGGTAACCTTACCAGCTTTCCTCCAGATCTCATCTGTAACGTATGCCGAGCCTGGCCGTGGAGCAAAGTCGCGCTGGGAGTCTGTGGGAAAGCAGAGACAGAAGGAATTAGCACCTGCCTCGGCTTAGAAAGATATTAAGATTAATATTAAAAAATATTAATTGTAAAAAATAGTGGCTGAATTTATGACTGCTCAATCAAGTTTACAGGTGCTTGCACAGAAATGCCACAGAGGCAGACAGTGGTATTATCTTCATCATGCAGTCTTTTCTTTTATCCTCGATGCAATATCTCCGCATATCTAGGCCACACAACCAATGTAATTGTTCTTTATCAGAGTCTTGGACTGATCTGAGATCTGACAGCATAGAAAGGAATGCGTCTGGGTTGGATGGAATTGCGGACCGACAAGCTGTGTCAACATTCTGTCTGTCGCTCAAATTTCTCTATCTCTCTTTCTCTCTTTTGCATCTCCATTTATTTATGTGTCTCTACCAGGCTCTGCCTCTCCAACACAGCCAACTGGCTCATCTCCTCATTCCCCATCTCTTATATCCTCCATCTCCTCCATTGCTTTTTCTCTTTTCCTTCATTTATATCCTCTCTCTCTTTGACCAGGCCTGCAGTGCATACACCCTCCCTGCCGCCATTTCCACCCCCACCACAGTTTTCCTCCGCCCGAGCCCAGGCAAGCAGGCTGGCTTCCCGGCTGGGGGCCCAGATGGTGCTCAGGCGAGTCAGCCAGCTCTGGGTCTCTGAGCCTGCAGGATGGCCGGACGGCCCTTCTGTGGCCGATATGGCCGAGGCAAGTCCTGGCACCTGTCTGTGACTATGGACCAGCAGGGGGAAGGCAAGGCTGGCACTGGGAAAGAACCGTGCCAGTACACAGCAGACCAGGGAACTAACTGTGGAGTACTCACCAACACAGCGACTTAGCTGCAGTTCTTTTAATAACCACCAGACGGCATAAAGAGTATGAAATAGAAAAAAGGCTGCAATGGTTGGTGTTCAGACCTTCCAGAATCATGGCCAGTAAGTACACCTTAGAACATATCATATTGTAAAAAAATACACTCAGCATTTAAGTTCAAGTTTTTCAACACATTTAAGACTTTTAATGTCTAACCTCCGGAGTGTGAGTTGCCAATAGTTAAACCTTTCTCCCAAGAGATGTCTTGTTTTTCCAGGATCTGAGACTTGTCTATGATGCTCCTTCATATTTAACATAAAAGGATCAGTCACCCAAATAAGCATCCAAATCAGTGCCCCAGCATAAAAAACTTAAATCATGGAGGAAATTGTGTGTCAGAATTTCTCAAAACTTACAAATACAACTGCATGGTAATGATTTTATCTTGATTTGGGTGAACTGACCCCTTATAACAACTAACTGATTTCAATTGATTTGGCTTCATCCTGGGGTTCATGAAGCAATCTTCTTTTGTGGACCACAATAGGCGCCAATCACAGACATAACAACAGAGTTATTGGTTTCTGCGGCATAGCAACATAATTGAAAAATAGCTGTACCCACCCGACTCTGCGGAGTGGGGGCTGTGTGTCTTTGAGAAGGGAGCCGAGCCTGAGCTGCCTTTGCGCGGGTCCTCCTGCTCGCTCGAACGCCGTCTCCAGTAGTTGAGCTCCTCGCGGTCTGACTCCTGGCATCGTCTGAGCACGCTCACTGACCTCCGTGTCTTTTCCACCATGTCCACAATGCAGTTCAGCACCTAGATGAAGGACACACAACATGATACTGGTGTAAGTGTGCTGTAAAGCTATTTATGAAATAAGTACTGTATATCTAAATCTTATCACTGCACATTAAATGTAAAAGAATTTCAGACTTAAATTTTGAGGCCAGTATGTATAGGGGGTTGCTGTTTCAATAAGTAGAAAAATGTAAATTCCCCGCATTAATGTATAACGTCCAGATGTGCTAGAGATGTGTCATTGCTTTCATGCTGTGAGAAGTTCCAAACTCTTTAGTGTAGGTCCTCAGTAACATTCTTTCTATATCACAAGTCATTAGCAGAAGTTGTGTCTGTCTCCAGACTTACATGGTCCAGATGCCTCCATTCATCAGCCCACTCTCTGTCTGTCAGTCTGTGGTCCACCGGCTCCTCGCGGTAGCCTCCATTAGTGCCTGATCAAAATACACAGAAGACAGACCACAGGCCAATGTGATTAACTTTCTTTTTAATGTAGCAAAGCCACAAGTGACAGTACGTGAGTGAAAGGTTTGTGTGTGTCTGATGACAAAATAAACTCCTTGACAGCGGCTTCATTATGTCACCACTACATATCTATCTTGTGGTGGTCATACATTGGAATCATTTTTTTTCACATAGCATAAGAGATGTGAGTCTTACATCCAGAATTAAGTGAGGCAGCGATGAGGTAAAGTAAATTGGGAGCAAAAAATAAGAAACAAAAGATACAGCAATTGACTGGTCGGATTGTGAGCGAGAAAGGTGGGGCGGAAAAGAAAAGGAGAAGCCTGTGATGCAAAACAGACTTCCAGCTCCCAGAGTCTGCACACATCTGGAAGTCAGCTGTCAACCACACACGCATACACGCACACACACACCCCAAATGTCTCCCTTAGCACCTCCCCTCCTGGAGCTCACAGCATTCCAGTAGGGAGACACTCAGGCTGAGTGGAGTGGCTCCACTTCTAAACACAACCAGCCGGTCTGACACTCAATGTGGACCATTACGACCATAAATACACACAAACACACACACACACAACACAACACACACACACACACACACACACACACACCTAATTCCAATTCCGTTGTTACACAACACTGTGACTAAAGCATTACCTAATTGTACATTTAACAGCAATAATACTTTGCACACACACACAAGAAATTTCAATTTCCTTGTGGGAGTCATCCCAAAAGGATTTATTAAGAGAAGTCTAAGTCTGAGTCTAAGCTTTTGCTCAAACAGAGCCCCAAACCGTCTTGATACATGTCCACACACAAAGACTCACACTGACTACAAAGACATAGCAAACCACAATCTACTAAAACTGAGTAACGAGCAGCCAACAAGAGGCCACATGCACACTAGGCCTGCTGAAAAGAATAATGATACACACACACACACACACACACACGTGCGCCTTCCCATCATCCACTTCTCTACTCCTGGTTCTCATCAGTGTTCATCAGTTCAAAGCCACGAGTGTGTGGACTGATGTGTTTATATGTGTGTGTGTGTGTGTGTGTGTGTGTGTGTGTGTGTGTGTGTGTTAAGTGGCGGCAGGCGGGCGGGAGGCTGTCAGACAAGGGACTAAGGCCTCGTAAACACAGCACCTCTCCCATGAACATATCAAGGTGTGTTTCTGTACGTGTGTGTGTGTGTGTGTGTGTGTGTGTGTGTGCGTCTGGGTCTGTGAGCTACTGCTGTTTCCACTACTTGCTGACAAGCCCCAAATGGAGGAGTAGATATACACCAGAGTAGAGCTAACCCTCCCTGCCTGGACAGTATGGCTCTGTTTATACACATGTGGACTCCAGCAATACATACGGGGACGGCTACACAAACACACAGACCACCCGTTATCGCTGTGTGTCTGTTTTCAAGCAAAAGTAATTTGCAGAAATGTTATTTCTTGAATAATCAAAGTTTACCTTATTAAATAACTGGTTAAGTGTCAACAAGTATGTATCGTAGCCTATAACTATCATTTATTGCCTCCACAAAATGAGGAGGAAAAATAAACTACGGATGTGGTTTGTTTTTTCTAAACTGAAATGTTTTCACTACCAGCAGCCACGACTGAGATTGAGATTTACCTTCTCTTCAGGAATAAATAAAATGTCAGTAGTCATTAACTCTAAATGTTAAGAAAAACTTAATGACTCCAAGAAACTTGGCCAAAAAAATAACTTAATAAGCATCACGTACCGGGTAGTCTGGGCCTGTCTTTGAGCTCACGGATCTCCAACATGCGTTGGCTGTGCTCGCGGTGTAGAATGTGTGGTGCTGCGATGTCATCTAGGGCATAGTGCTGCAAGGGTGGAGGGGTCGGGTGAAGCTGGGCGCTGAGGGGCAGCGGGTGGGCAGGGCTGTGTCGGGGAGCGGGGCTGATGGTGCAAATTCGTTTTGCGGCAGGCTCCATGGCTGCGGGTGGACGTTCGTGGAAACCATTCTCTTTAGCTCTGAAGGAGAGACAGCGGTGGGGGGTTTAAAAAAATGTACAAGAGGAGGAGGGCTGGATGAGTATAATTCCACTCTGGTATACTTTAATCTAACCTGTTGGGGCTGTGTCTCTTGGTAACAGCCTCTGGAGGCTCCATCAGCAGCTCAGAGGAGTCTGGCGAGGAGGCCATGGTAGTGCTCAGCAGGAGATGCTCATGCTGGGACAGGTACTGGGCTGGGGTCTGCTTGGCTGCCCGTGCACAGTGGAGTAGCTCCCTCTGCAGAAGGGGAAGGTTTGCCTGGCAAGAAGTATATGAATTGGTGAGGTTTCATTCTAATTTGCAAGACTTTAGAATGACAGACTGAGGGAAGAGGAAAATGTATAAATCAGCCTATTTTTTTTTTATATGATAGAGCATTCCTGTTGAAATGTCTGCCACTCACATATCAGTCTACATGCTACATGCTGAAAATGGCAGGACCTGCTGGGTTCTTTAGGGGAATGATTGTGAAGATTTATGAAGAATATGTTTAGGGCATCTAACTGGGACATTGGTACGAGAACATTTGGTTTAACCATCTATCAGCCAATTTAAATAGCTCACGTTACTGTATTGTGTGAACAGTTAACTTCATTTAGTATTGTATTTGGTGTTCTCTTTCTTGGGGTGCAAATGTTCCACTAAAAGAAGTTCCTTCCCAAGACTATTTTGCTATCCTAGAAAGTACTGTAAGTGACATTACTTCACAGCACTGTGGAGATTGGTCTGGCAATCCGAAACTAGTCATACCTCACATACTTTAGAGGCAGATAGAGACATAAAAAAGAGAAGCACCATTCAGCTTGTTATTAAAGTAGTGGAGGAGAGTTCTGAAGCATGCAGCCCAGACCACCTGCACACTGTAACAGAGCTAAAAGACACAGTGTACATATGCCTCTTAGGGATGACGCCTTAGTGGGAGTAAGAGGGTTTTAAGGAAGGGGGCGGGGGGGCATTGAGGTCTGGCTGTAAGGCTCAATTTGGGTCTGGGTGTTGTTCTGTGGCTGCCTCCATGGTGGCTGTGGCTTCCCTTGCTAAGCGGCTGCTGAAGTTGGTTACTAAGCGCAAACCTTTGGTCACACATATATTATACTGACGATAGAGGCTTTAGAACTTAGAAACATTTCAGAATAGATGATATACAGACTCCACATATAACTCATTCCTTACCTTCTCTCTTTTTGTATTTATTTATCTGTGACTGTGTCCGTCCTATCTTTCCATCTCGCTTTTGTTCCATTCATTTCACTAATTAGGAACAGACTCTGGTGTGTTTGCAATTACGCCGCTTCCTCACTCCCTCATTCTCCGTCTTCTTGAGAAACCAACTAAATAACCATATCGTTCTCATTTTGTGACTCTGCCTTCCTCCTACAATGTAACGCTGTCAGCCATTATATATCTGTAAACTTAGTGCCCCTATCTCTTATAATCTGATCTGTTCTGCTCTGTCTTCACCAGCTACAGCATCTCTCTCTATAGGAGTACCTTCTTCACAATGATACTGATACCTCTGCTTTATTCTCTACTCTGTGTCTCTTACACCACTGCTGTCTCTTTAGCCTGTCTCCCATGCTCCCTTTGCCTCCCTTCTTTCCCTGGGGCCCTGGCCAGCGGACACATGTGCTGTGTGTCAGTTGAGCAGAGGGCTCTCTGAGGTTCAGCGGGGCGGATGCTAGATTGGCGGCGCCATGGCAGCTGAATGCTCTTTTAACGGGACAGCGGCTCCATATGGCACACTGAAACCCATAAAAAAGGGAAGGGAACACTTTATAGGCATGTTTCACACTTCCGATTTCCCACTTTTCCCTCTCTCCTCTTCACCCACGTCTCTCTCTTTTCCACTTCCTCACCCGCTGACTTTGTCCCATCTGTCGATTTCTCCCCCACTCATTCTTTCTTAAGTCAGACTACTCTCAAGGAGTTGGAATTAAGTTGTGGGGACCCCCACCCCCTCGAAATAAATTAGTAGAAGGAGGGGAACAGAGGTTTCTTGTCTCAGCGCTCTCAGGCAGACAGATGGAGCGGCTCCAAAGGTGAGTAAGAGGTAAGTGTGGAAAAGGAGCACACACTTTTGACTGCTTGAAGTTACAGCGGTACAACTGACTTAAAGATTTATGGGCTGCTTTACCGAGGGGAGCTCCTAAAATGTATACTCTTGCAGACTCCCCTGGTTACAAAAGGGGCTCGAGAGGCTGTTTAACACACACACATTCATCTGTTGCTTGTCAAGTCAACAAGCACATCTTGATAGTTCCTTTGAACTGCAGAGAAGCCATTTATTCAATTAGAAAACCTACACAGATGCCTATTTATAGACTATTGCATTGTGTCCTGGAAACACAGTAATAAAGTCTAATGAATGCATTACTTTTCCATCATGACCCACAAGCATTGATGTGATTGCCCATAGATTATTCAGACCATACTGTAAGAGGGTCATGTTGATGTCAAGGACCATCTCTTCATCACTTGTTATTCTGCAATTAATAATGCCTCAGCCGAGAGAAGTGAGGGTGTTTTTCTCCTCAGGGCTACAGGCTAACCATAGGGTGTAAGGTTGAAAACTTAAACTGAGAGGGGGGAGAAAAATACTGCTGCACAGAAAAAAGGAAGTAGGCCAACGGAATAATGCAAAGCAAATATGGAAAGAGGGGGGGAGGTTGGAGATGTGTTTACCTTTAGAAAAGGAATAACAAAGGGCCGTAAAGGGAAGTTGGTGGCCTCCTGAAGCCGAGAATGGAATTCCTCAATGGTAACTGTCGAATTCTAGGAGACAGGGATAGTAAAGATTAAAAAAAAAGTCCTGAAGAGAAGACAAAATGCCAAATACATTTTCTACAATAATTATCTTTACATAAGAACTTACAACGAGGGCCAGAACCAGGCTTCGGACGCTGTCTCCGATCTCAGGAGAGATGTCGTTGCCAAACTGCTGCAGCGTGGTCAGGAAACGTTTCAGCTTGCTCAGCTGGCGAGCCCCACAGGTGGCCGGCAGCTGCTGGTTGGCCAGCGATGAGGAAGAGGAAGAGGACGGTCCGTTGCTGTAACGCTGCGGTGGAGATGGCACTGCGTTCAGGGTTGGTGGGGAATGATGATTCCCATTGGTCACTGGGGAGGAAAGGTGAGATCAAGAGGGGGAGAAATTAAAATAATAAAGTGGTTGAATGCTTTGAACCCACTTATGAGATGAAGGATGCCATTTGCAAAAAAACACAAGCTACACATTTAGCTTTTGAGAATCAAAACTTTTGGCTGGAAATGGCGAGAAGTGATGCCCCAGGCTTGGGATAGATAGATAGAATCAAAGATAGAATCAAAGAAACTCAACTGCACAACAAAGATTTCAAGAATGACCCTTACATGCTGTGGTGGAAAAGGAGGCCGGGCGAGGGCCGCTGGGGTTGACAGAAGGCAGGGGTGGCATAGTGGAGCTGGCGCTGCTGCTGGGGGCTGATCTGGAATGAGTCTTAGCATCCACAGGAGAACCGGGCATGGCAGGGCTCTTCTTCTCTCTACTGTCTGCAGAGAGAGAGAGAGAGAGAGAGAGAGAGATCAGTGGGAGGGTCAAAAACCAGAACCTTTTTAAAAATGTTGTCTCATTATCCCACTTTCTCTATGTTAAATGAACAGCGCACACACAAATGTACAAAACAAGTTTAAAAAGATAAGATTTTGATTAAAACTACAGAAAGAAATGAAGGAATTTAACTCACTATAGCGCGCACATGAGAAATAAACAAGCAAATTAAGAAACAGCTTTTGCTTTTCCTATCAGCTCAATAGTTTGAATCAATGGAAAGCTCCTGGTCTATAGACACAACAGAAAACTAAAATGCCCCTTCCACCCACCCAGCCCACTTTGCTTCATACAACGCATACTGTCAGGGCACCAACCACCCTGCCTCCTCCCATCAAAGAGCCAGATGTCTAAAGTTTAGCCCCTCACTCCCAACTATTCAGATCAATAACAGAAGAAATGCTGAAGAAGACTATTGTGTGGGAGAAGAATGACCCCTCATTGAGCTCCCCAGCAAATGGGGGGAAGAGAAAAAAGAGACAGAGAGAGAAAGGGACGGGCTTATTTCACGCTTTACTAACACGATCGGCAAAGCTTTTGAATGTTAAACGCAACTTCTCAATATGCTATTGCCGCTGAATGAGACCACCAGATAAGTGGTATGGAGAAAGTGAAATGAGGGTGTGGCGGTGGGGAGATGTGGGATCAGAAGCCGTCTTTGTCCTCCTGGAGATCCATGAAGGCAGGGTCCCGTCTCCATTTAGAGTGGATCAGACTTTTCTAACTGCTTCAAGAATGGACGATTAATAGACAAGCATGGTCTCACAGGTCATGGGTCAGCAGAGAGCAGCTTTTTAAATGTGGTTTCATGGTTTTAGGGCTTTGGATTCAATGGCACCCTTTATATCTTTTTCCCAGCTATGAACTCTGCATGGCCTTGAACCACAGGGTCCCAGTTTATAAAGGCTTACTTGGAAGGTTTAAGCTGTCAGTAGGTAACTCATGAGAACTCTAAAAGGAGAAATTACACAGCATTTTAGATTTTGTGAGTGCAAATGATGTAAACATACAACATACAAAAAGCAATGCATTAATAATTCAGAGAAAAGTTAAATTACAAAAGCATGATATATTTATATATATAAAAGCATGCACACATAAAAATAGCCTTAGCTTTGCCTGCCTTTAAAAGAGTCAATCTATCTGCAGACTTTCTCAATCTGCCTTATGCAACTTATCTGTCATGTCTGCAACTCATTATACAGCGTTGAATGTCTCTCATTTTTCAGTCCTCTCTTCGTCTGTCTCTTTCCCTCATATTCATTTTCAGCCCTGTGGCCTGGCTGCCATCACTCCACCTGTTCACCAACATAGGGGGCAGGAAGGAGGGCTCTATGCAGACATTTGGACTGTCGTACCCACCACATGCACCGTCTGCCAGTGCACCGCAGGAAGCAGCCTGCAGCACGCACACACACCGGTTCCAAAGCTCTGCACACTCCATCCGTATGGCCAGGAAATTAGACTGACATCTCAATAACAGAATCAACGGGGCATATGTCAAGACTGCTACCATGTCAACAACTTCATATGTACACAAGGGTAGAATTTGGTCAGCTTGTGCTATTCGGCATTCACAAGTCGACATGTTAACACATCATCAACAGTTCTCCAGTGGCAGTGAACAGTGTTTTGTCCACTTCCTTGTACAAGCATCTTGTCAGCCAATTGTGTTTGACAGGTCCACATGATGCCATAGAACGTAAACATGCACAACAAATGTATCGTACATATGTCTCATTGTGCACCCCATGTCAGTATAGAACTGAGAAATTAGGTTACAGCTGCGTCATGCATCTTAAGACGTGACAGGCTCTGCCCTGCCAGAGGTAATCGCCAAAACAAGAGACATCAGGTGTGTGTGCATGTAGTGCTGACAGCCCAGAGAGAATTGCCTCTGCTTGTCAGTTAGACAGTGTGCATTGCTGGGTGACTTCATCTAGCTTGCAAGCACCTGAGCTCATCATATATAGTCACAGGACTGTCAGGGGAGGCAGCTGTTAAACAGCAGCCACACACACACACACACACACTGTACAAAGTGGTCTAATGTTAACTCAGGTGAATGTTGGCTTAGAGGAGGATGTGGGGCGTTTGTCTGGCCTAAATGCCACCTTTCATCTTTGCTCTAATGGAACAAAGGCCAGGTACACAAAGCTCCTCACTACACATAAACAGGATTACATGGAAGTGCCACGATGCATAGAGACAGCCTTTTGAGGCAAAGGGGATAACACTTTGAGCAGACCGATGCATTCTGAATATGAAGCTGAGAACCAGAAGGCTTCCTCCACTCTCATTTAATAATATTAATATTATTTATAAATTCTGCTCTCCGTTCCATGCTGCTGTTCTTCCTATTGCTTCTCAAACAGATGATATACAGGTCTACATATAAAATTGTATAATCTTTTAAATTACTCAAGCTTACTTATTTGCTTTCTACAACAGTTGTGTGTATCTGTGGTGATGGCTGTTGCTAGCCAGGTGTTCCTTGTTTGTTCAGCTTCAGGTGACCCTCGTCTGCATTAAAACATTCAATCATCTTTAATTGCCCCTGCAGGTGATGATTTAGAATGAGTCTCGGGAAGTGACCGAGAGCGTTCAGAGAGAGAGAGAGACAGAAGAGGGATATTCTCACTGAGCCACTGCTGTGACTGAAGGCAATCCATTAAATAATGAAATTGGAAACGACGAGACAAATAAATTGCAGAGAACATTCATTAACCACCTTACGTGAAGTGAGGATGGATATCCTACTTTAAGTCAGTACAAATAAATTACACTTGATGTGATGTATACATACATGTGTTCGGTGTTAGGGTTTAATAAGCTCATGGTTTAACTCTGAAGTTTCGTCTCTGTGGCAGCTGTGAGTCACAAGGCGTGTGTGTGTGTGTGTGTGTGTGTGTGTGTGTGTGTGTGTTGTGTGTGGTGATGTAGGATTGTGTGTGTGTTTATCGTGCCACATTGCTATCTCTGTCCTGTCATTGTAGATGAGGTGAAAGAAGATGTAACACAGGCCTGACTAATTTATCATGCAGCAAAAAGACAATTCAGCGCATGTGCAATGCTACAACTATGCAGGCCCAGAGACACCCAGAGACACACACATTCTACTCTTTGTGTCAAGAAATTAAACTTAATCAACTCTCTTACTTTCAATTCAAGTGTTCAATAAAATGTTGGTGTAGCATTTTTCTGTCAACCGTCATCCCTACTCGCACCATTTGAAACAAAAAACAATCCCTAATTTTAAACGGCTTAACTAAAACAGCAGAGAGTAGGCAAACATTAGATTTGAAAATGAACTAGGGAGGTAATAATAATATAGGGCAAAACAAGGACAAGCTAACAGCTCCCTTAGCACCCATGCAACTGATGGCCACTTCTCTCTCTCCTCCTCCTCCTCCTCCTCCTCCTCCTCCTGTACCATATGGATCTAATCGGCCAAAAGCTGGCCAGCTGGGACCTCCAACAGTCACCTGTGAGGGAGAGGGAGGGGGGTGCAGAAGGGGCTGCTGGAGCCTTCTCCGCTAAGCCAAGGCAGCCCATCCTCCACACACACACACACACACACAAACACACACACGCACATTTCCGCCTTCCCTCCAAGGAGTGGAGGAGGACATGGAAGAGAGGGGGCAGGAGGGAGGGGGAGGGGGGAGGCACGAGGCGGCTGAATGCAAGCGAGTGGACTTAAATGCCAGGGAGACAAAGGCTGCACCTGGTCCCCGTCCGTCCACGCACACCACCACAATACAGCACACATCTGTTCCTCTATCCGTCGCTCCCTCCTGACCTCCACCCACACACAAACACACACACACACAGAGCAAAGACAAGGGTGCATGCGCCAACACTTACACAACCTCATCCAATACCTCATCCACTTATAAAACAGATAATTTGACAGTGGATGGTATCTTTCAGTGTCAGGTTGTCGTTATTGCATTATAACAAAACAACATGTGGAATGACTATACAAGTATTTTAGATGCTTTCGGTTTGTGCATGGTGTCAAATGTCTGAAAATCACCAGACACATGTCCCCTGTGTTTATTTCAATCAACTTAATTTATACTATTGCTCTCTTGGGACTGACACCTCCTCAACTGTTGCCGTGATACAGTGCTTCACGTCTTTGTAAGTGGTCATCAGATACAATATAGAAAATATTGGTTTACAATATAATGACACGCTACATGTTACAAATCTATGTTTATGCAGGTCATTTAAAAATACATCCATTCTTGCATTATTTTATTTAAATTAGGTTCTGTATTAAAACCCTACTGAAGTTTCCTATATTATGACTGTAACATTTTTACTGAGCATGCAGAAGTGTAGACTTCTGTACACATAGAAGTGTAGACTTCTGCATGCTCAGAAAAAGCACCGACTTTAGTAAGAAATTTGTCTGCAAATTAGAGGCGCCATAGGTGGAGATGGAGGGATGCACACAGGGAAAGAAGGATGGGAGGGAGGGAATAACAAGGATAAAAAATACTGTTTTCATTTGGTTTCATCAGAAAGACAAGCCTGGTTGTCTGACTCAGAGCCAGGCTGTTTTTCTTGGCTCTCATTACCACCTTCCAGCCCCATAGACTACATATTTGGACAAAATACAATGTCAACACTCCACTCCTCACTCTGCTAGGGAGGGGAGAGATGGGGAAGTTGCAAGGTTGACAGTAAATGTGTGTGGGGGGGGGGGGGGGGGAGAGAAAGATGTACACATAGACAGGGAGAGAAAGGAGTGACAATTGGAGGAAGAAAAATAGAGGAAAACAGAAATGGAAAATAGACATGTAGGTGAAGGAAGGGACATTGGGACTTTCATGCACACATGTGAAGAGGCAGAAAAGTGTTTCTAATGTGAACTCATCACATTTCCCTGTGACCGTGAGAGTAGTACTCGCATGACTTTGTCACTCAGTGAGAAACTAGAATAACACTGCTGCAATCCAGCATGCCACATGGTTAAAAAAAGGGAACCAGGGATGGAAATGTACTTAGTGGCAGAGCGAGAGCGAAAACTAAAGTGGGGACGGCAGGGCAGACAGACGTCTTCCATAAAAAACTAAGAATGAGTTGTAAAAGAGGCACAGTGATGTGATGCTGCAAGCAGAGGCAGGAGAGGAGGTTTGGCAGCGTCTGCATAGCGAGAACGCTAAGTTTAAGTTAGTGACCTTACACTCCAAAACACTACAGCCAAAGATAATGTGTGTCACTGCTGGAGTTGGGAACTTTTTCAAACCCTGCCACCCTATCAGCAGGAGCAACAGCACTTAAGAATGTCTGATTCTTTCATGAAGAACTGTAACTGTAAACCTGTGGTGTTGATAAATGATTAAATAGACTCCAATGTCCCCATGTTAAAATGTAAGGATAAAAGGAAGAAAATGAATAGCATGATCTATATCCCAGAAATAAAACAAATATGTAAATGTATTAAAATGTAATGTATTTGACATAGACACACACTCATGTGTAGCTGCATTAGTCCTCTGTGACAGGCTCCACTGTCACTGGGTCAAAAGGATGTGTGTTATCCAGAGTGGCACAAACTTTAAACACAGACGCATGCCTGCGTCACACACAGCTGAGCCACAAGGGATAGAGCTGGAAGTGGATGTGTGTTGTCTGTGTGTGTGTGTGTGTGTGTGTGTGTGTGTGTGTGTGTGTGTGTGTGTGTGTGTGTGTTGGCCCCATTTGCCAGGTGTTGGATCTGTCATCGGCTTAGTGGAGAGAGGACAGCTATCCCTAAGTAACACACTTACACACACTCACACACACACACCTGTGAAATGGCCGGCCTGAGGCACGTGTACACACACACACACACAAATAACAACTGTGACAAAACAGAGACAATTCAAATATGTCAATCATTACATAGTACCACAAAAGCTGAAAGCTCTCACACCAGCTCCCCTTCTCCCAGGGCCAGTAGATTATCTGCCTATCTTGTTACAAGCCTTCTCACCTCTCCGTAACTAATTGGTTAGCCTGCCCATCAATCATCATGAGTCTGGTGAGTCTTTAAACCCAAGACTGCAAAATGAAAAACAATCAGCTATATGGAAGCATGACTTTAAACTATTAAAAAAATATTTCCCCTTTAATTCTCAGGGTGAAAACCAAATCATATGATGTCAGGACAGACTTATAAAGCCCCCCTGACACAGGGTAAATGTATATCATCATGTCTAGAGGATTGAGACTGGTTGGCTCCTATACATTAAAAACCCAGACAATCAACTTAACCTGCAGCCAGGAAAAATACAGTTTTCCTCTGCTCGGCAGACGTAGCATACGCACACACACGCTCTGAACTAGTAAGTTACGGTAGTCCATAAAACAAATACGAGCTATAGACATGAGAAAACAAAGCAACCATTAAGACTGGCCTGTTTCAGACCAGGTGTCAGAGGCCTCAACAGCCAAATGGCCTGGGCCCAGGTCCAACCAGATGTTGCTATCACCACGGGCCATGCTGAAGACATTTACACGGTCTTCGTGACCCAGACAGAGAGTGTTCCCGCAATGACTTTGCGTTTAGGTTCATTTTATCCAGAGAGACTTACAATGAACATGTAGGTAGGAGTTTCTCCACATTCAGTTTTGAGACTTCAAAAATAGTACTACTTGATGTCTCCTGTCATGTCACAAGGTATATCAGGGTGTGCAATGATGTGCTGATCTGTCACTTTCAGGTTTTGGGGATGCAGTGAATCAAAGCTGAGCAGTAGGTAACGGTCCATAGAGTCCATAAACAGAGCTGTGTGTAAGCTTAGCCCAGCTGTATAAAAGACCAGAGATCAACAACCACTGAGAAAGACAGATAAGTGAAACAAAGAGGCCAGCTGTGCTCAAAACAATGAGGAGAAGACAAAGAGATAGCTGGGGAGGATGAGTGTATGTTTGTGAACGTGTGGGCAGAGACGTCTTTTAATTAGTGTTATCACTTTGCGTGTGTATGGGTTTGAGCGCATATATGTTAATTAGCACTGCATTTTTGGTATATGTTTTGATAACATGCACATTTCTTCTCGATTACAGGTTATTCCAACATAAAATGGTATACTACAACATTTTTAGTCTCAGCCAGCCAGATGAAAAGAGTTGTTTGTGACAATGCACCAATTTCTTTCCACTTTCTCAGAAGGAGAAAGTAGGGAAAGGAATATGGAGAAAGAGAGAAAATAATGACTATGACAGACAATACATGGAGAGACTGCACCACCCATTTCTTGTCCACCCACACACCTAACAACACAAGCACATAAAACATTTTTTTTTGCTTTTGCACGTCCTCTTGAGTATCAAGTCTTGCCTTTTGGGTTTTTCTTTGTAAAAATTAAACAACCCCAGTTTAAATGCATCCTGCTGCGGTAGTTTTTCAAAGAAGCTCACAAAGTGTTACTATTCCTTCTGTTTATCTGGGCCTGCTTGGTTAAACATTTTTGCTTACATGATATTTGTGATTTTAACATTCAAATGGCTGAGTGCAATGTCGTAGAGCACCTAGTACTGCTCAACACACTGATAAAAACACAATTTGTACCTGTTGACAGCGAGTTACATTAATCCTCTCATTAATCCAACATATAAAAGTGAGGCAGCTAACAAGCTCGGACAAACTGAGTATGTGCGGCCAATAATAAGACCAAAGTTGAACTAGCTTGCAACCTTTATACAAAGATGTTTTTCTCAAGAATCGGTGGACACAATAACTAGAAAGCTTCCACAGATATTGATTCGGTAGCCTGAAAAACTAGATGAGTAACATGTTAGCAGCTGTATTTTTGTGAGATTGTTTTAGACTTATTTTATTCACAAAAAAAGTACAGCAGCTTTCAGAGTTCACTTTAAACTGTCCCTCGGTACTAGATCCCAGGTTACAATTTTTACATTACATTATATGTAATGTAATATTCTTTTATTCACGCAGACAATTCATTTCAATTTCAGACCTAGAATTGAGTCGTTTGAAGAATTCAATTGATGTCACTTTAAAGCATGTGCTGATACTCTCTCCTCTGAGACCACAACAGCCAAGTAAATAGAGTCCTTGTCTAGGGTCACTGAGCAGGTCTCTCAGGCCAGCAAAGGGTCACTAGACCCCTGCAAGAGGCCTCTGACTCATGCACTTAGCACAAGGAGAGGGGCTCCCATACAACTTCAGTGCAGCTGCAATAGGGGATTTGGGGTTTTAGGAGTGGGCGCAGGTGGTTAGATGCTCATTGACACAGATATGCGTCTGCACACTCATAACACACACAGAGCCATTTACTCTGTCAGAAGACGTTCCCCGTGATGAAACAATCTTTCATTGTGCTACTTTTAGTGACTGAGCTGTTTCTGTTGAGTAAATGACCCAACCCTTTCATGTCCACACACACACAAACACATAAGCGAGCACACATTCAAACACACAACCTCTCATTGAACCCCTGGGGCCAGATATCACAGTCCTCACCACTGGAACTAATAGAGCACTTCCTGCATCAAACTCTTGAAGCAGCTGCTCTGTTCCGTGTGTATGCACATGTGTGTGTTGAGAAAAAAAAAATGGGGGGGAGGGGGGGTATTCTGCGCATGAATTCTTCAGATAGTAGCATGGTGAGCAAGGGTCATGGTTTTGTGTTTCTCCATTTATTACTACACTTTCAGAAGAAAAACTCACAGCTGGCAGGGAGGTCAAAAGATGGGGAAAGAGTTACAAAGAGCTGTAAGACAACCTTGTATTTGAGCAGACACAATTTCTACAAGACACCTGGTACGCACACATTCACTTCCTTAGACTCAACAATACACATATATCAAGTAAGTGATCAACAAGTTCAAAGCCACATAAATCCAGGACAAAAACGGTAACTGATACAATGTCTGACTAAAATAAACGTCACATACGCTGGATCTTTGCGCAAACACACAAATGCAGATGTAGAACAGTTCCCGCTGTCAGGAGTGTGACAGTGTCCAGCAGACCAGACAGGGGTCTCCAGTTTGAGACTGTGCAGCCGACAGTAAGTCGCTCCTATCTCCCTGATGGACTGGTCTGGTCTGGCGTAACACTAGCCAGGTTTCTCTGCCTTTTCTCTATGTGCTGCTCTCTCACACACCTCCTCCTCCCTCTAGCCACACACTTTCTCCCACAAGGTACTGTAGATGAGTATTGTAGAAAATGGTGTTCCAACATTGTAACTCAAGTTACTGATACACAATATCCATAGTGCAACAATGTGACATTTGCACTTTTGGGATCCGCATTCCCACTGATCTCGGTGTTGTGTAACATGTAGGCACAGCATGAAAGACAGACACAGCAGTTTCCCTCCTCTTCCCATATGTCCAGGATACTGTACAACAGATGCACAAGTCTTCTCTACCTATTTTCTTCTGCTCTGCTTGCCATGTGGAAAAACTGATTACTATCTGAGTAGATGACAGTTGAGCGAGATAATCTCCTTCACATACAGAGCCAATCACACGGTTGATGTGGCAGTCTCTGATGTATACACACAAGTATTACTTATATAAAGGAGAAATAAAAAGTCTGTTCCCACATGTCATAATCATTCCAGGTGGATTTGACTCTTCTTCTGATTGCCACAAGTTAAATCAAATAAGGGGATTGGTGCATTGAACAATAAAAAACAACAACTGAAGGCTCCATGTTTTAGCTGCTAAACCAGGCTATGTAGTTGCTTTTTTATTTATTTTTTGGAAAAATCATTTAAACCTTAGTAACAGATTGCCACAGCATCCTTTTCCAAAAAACTGATGTTACAGATGTTACCCTATGATGCCAAATACTGAAAGTTGCCAGTTAAAATGGACCGATTTAGCTGTTAGGGCTGTATGGCGTGACAAAACCAGAAAAGAAAAAGGGAACATTTGGACTACCTCTATGCAGTTCCCCTGAGAAATTATTCCGTAAAAGCTAAACTAGAGAAAATAATCATATAAAAACTTCAACAGCCAGATCAAAAGAGTCTCAGAGACAATCATCAGCTTGTCCATATGGCAGAGGAAGTTTTTTGTGCGTTGGTAAAAGGAAGCAGGCAGACACATTCATCCCTCCTACCTCAGAAGATAAGGATGAAGAGATAAGAGAACAGGAGGAGGCACCATCTGTACAGCAGTACAGAGCAGCCCTGGGAATTAGGATGGAACAGACGCACACACGCACGTAAATGCATCCTCTGCAAAAGCAACACACTTACTCGCTTACAAATAGTAATAATAATTTGCTGAAAATATACACAGAAAAACGCAGCCACAAATTGCATGTTGAAATCCCCACTCTTCTCTCCTACCTCCACTCTAGTAGAGTCCACTCTTCAGTCCTTTGAGAAAGTCAGTTGCAGTGACGGGGATTTGCTTTCTTATCCTTTCCTTTTTGTCTCTTTTTGTGACTCCACGCCTTCATATGTCAGGCATGTGTTTGCATTCCCACATATGTGAGCTCCGGTTGTGGCGAAGGCCAGAGCCAGAGACACAGATGGCACCCAGATGGAGACAGATAACCGAGTGGACCAGCGCAACACTGCACTGCACTACTCTCTCTCTCTCTCTCTTTTTCTCTCTTACTTTCCTTCTGTCTTTGCTGTTGCTCTTTCTCTCATGTGAAGCTCACCCTATCTTACTATCTCTTTTCCCCTCAATTTGCCTCCACTGTTGTATTTATTGTCTTTAACTCTTTCTCTCAATGAAAGTTACGTCCTCTCTTGCGCTCGCTCTCTCAAGCTCTGAGGCTCCCTCCCTCTCAATCTCTCTCTTTCGGCTCTAGCTCCTCCCCTGTTTTCCCACACACACACTGTCTTCTCCTCCGTTTTTTGTGATGTCACAACCCCCACCCCCTCTGTCCCAACCCCCCTACCCATTTCCCCCATGGATCCTGGCCAATCCTCCACTGCTGACTGGCTCTATTCAACCTGCATTCACCGGCAATGGCCCCTGCAATTAACATAACTAATTGCTTTGGCACCTAAAGGCTAAACAAGAGGCCGTGCCAACAGAGACAAAAGTGTGTGTGCGTGCATTTGCATGTGTGTGTGTGTGTGTGTGTGTGAGGGAGGGGGTCCTTTGCAAGCCCACTTCTTACCGCCCTCCCCTCTACCCCTTGAAGAGAAGAGGGGCTCTCCCTGTAAAATGTTTTATACTAAGTACCCCCTCCTTCCAGGCTCTTTCATTGATGCCCTCTTTTGTCTCAGATTCGTAATGCGGCGCACAGCGCTGCCTCAGCAGCCAATCCATTGGGGGACACTTGAGGAGCATGAATGAGTTATTCTCCGCTCCTCTTCTACTCTCTTATCCCCCTGCGCACCATCTTCACTGAGTTAAACTTAAATCACTGTCTGATTTATGCCCGGCCTTGCACACAAGTGCTGCTCTAGACACAATGCAGGTTAAGATAATGGAGCCTGGCTGAGATTGGGCGGCCTGCATGCTTTATTCACTCCTGCCTATTATTTCCTTCACCAGTTTACTTCTGGAAAGTACAGAGGATGATGCTCAGTTCATTCTAAGCCTGGGGTAAATAAAGCTTTAATCTGTTTTTAATTAGACAACTGACAATTGAGAGAACATGGTCAACGTGTGAGAATTCACAGACACTTGGCTGTGTAAACAAACAAGCAAATGCTGTAGGGTAAATACAAACAGTTCATTAAGAGAAGGTGCCACCCCTTTCTCTTGCCCAAATGCACAATACACACTTATGAACAGCACTGATTTAACTTAAGGAAGGTGTAATCCTTTCATGTTCTGCTCTTGAGTCTAATATTTCTAAGCAATCACACATAAAAAACTTATTGTGGGTTGCTATAATTCAGTAGGTTGTCAAAAGCTAGATTTGGACTGAATAGTCATCCATAATAACCTCTATCTCCCCTCCTCTCTCCTTGTAGGCCTGCTTTATTCAGGGTGCATCTGGTCAGCCAGCAGGCTCAGAGGCAGGGCCAGGTGGCTGGGAGAGGGGGGTGGAAAGATGGAGAAATGAGGAAGGCTCTGCATACTGTAACCCACATGCTATTGTAACACATTGAAGGCGGTGAGCTCCAACTGATCCCGCTGATGGACAAAGGCTACCCGCAGATTTAGATTATAACCCAGGTGTAATGGCAGGCAGGTGGCTGATCTGTGAGCGCGCTCATTGGATTGCTTTGCAGTTTTCACCACAGTAGGCTAAAAACTAAGTTAAATCATGTGTGATTTTATCCTTTCCACACAAAGCTGTAGGGGAACCTATAGGACGTAAAAAGGTTTCTGCACAACAGTGGCAACATCCAAAGAGAAATGTGATTCAATTTCTTATTCAAGAATTGTTTCCGCTGAATGATCAACAACACTAAAACTGGCTGCAACTAACAATTTCTTTTTTTAATGAAAATAAACTAGTTATTGTAAAGTCTAAATGCTGCCAGAAACAAGCAGGTGTCTGATAAGCCTTTTTAATCTGTTACTCCAGATGAGCTTCCTGGGTCGTATTTCTCACCGGCACCTAAGACACGCCCCCCAGCAACGTGGCCCCGTGCACTAGTTTAACGCAGGGCTGTTCCGGTCTGAATCTCGGCTTACCCTTGAAGGAAATGTGAGACGCTGGTTGTCATTGTGACAGGGGGGATTATATAGGCCAGTAGAAGTTGTTATTGTAAGCCACAAGAGATCAATTAGGAGGCTAGAGGACATGCAATATTGGATTTACAGGCAGCACTCAAATAGATAAAGGTCTCTTGAAGTATACTGGCCTTCAATCTGTGCACTGGTCCTTTCAAGAGTGTCCCAAACAGGGAGAGTTAAACAATACTGGGCATACAATATGTATCCATACTGCATGGCTTCCTTTTAATGTAGCTGCTTAAGCCTCACACAGCTTTTTGCCATTGTGTGTATGCAAGTGAGAGCGAGTGACAGAAAAAGAGAGTACGCAGCATCTGTTTCGGTTCACACGCTCCCTCGCCAAACTTCCACTTTTAGAAAAAGTAAACAGCATTTTTTTAGAGAGGACAGAAAAAAAGCAGAGGCAGAGAAGGAGGACAAGAGGGAATAGGGGATTTTAAGAATTGGTGATTGAGTAAACGAGATATCGCCAAAGTCAGAACATTAATTCCCTACATGTGTGCTTGTGCATTCAAGACCACAGAAGGCATAAAGTTCAATGTTTTGTGTGTCTGTGTCTTCATTACATTTCATTTACATTTGCATTGCTGTTTTTATTATGTCATTTAAAGATATTTTCAAAGTATTGATCAATGTTTTCATACAGTACATGTAAGTAAAAAGTAGACTGGCCTTATGATATTTCATGGACCAAGAAAACAAATATTTAATTGACCACAAACTCCCTGCATTCACATTTACCACAGTCTTTACACTCCTGAATCACTGGATGCGCATAGGGAACACCGCATTTTCTAAGCTTCCATTACCATGACATTAGATGCCGATGCAGCCTGCCCTTGGCTGCATGAATGGCATACACCAGTTGTGCATGTGCTGGGAATGGGAGATTGCATCTCTAAAAGGGGATGTAATGGCGAATCTTCATTTTGTTGAAAGGCTAATTAACCCTTAATATCTGTGCTTTTACACCAACAATAGCAAAATAATAGCAATGGCTCTACTGATGTGGCCATGTTGCAACAGGTAAAGAAGATAAGGTACCAAAGTTTAAAGTCTTAACAAATTCAAACACTGGATTGTTGGTGTATACTCTTAAAAAAGAATCAGCCAAGAAAGCAGCAAACTAGCACAATGATAGTGTAATGCATTCAGCGGTGACCACAGAGCCGCAGATTTATTACACTCTGCCAAGTGGTCCAGTTAATAAGGAATTCTGCGATTTTTTTGCAATAGACAACAGGACCGTCATGTTTTCCCAATCTCAACCCTCCACCCATTGAGTTGAATACCCATGATCCTGGTCTTGTATGGACATCCTAATCCATAGTTTATATTTTCACCAGCAGGCCTCCCGTGTAGCTAACATCAAGATAGAAATCGGGAAATATGAGATATCCTCTGGATATCCTCTTGGACAACATGCCACGTCAGCAACGCTAGGTGTTGAAGAAAACAGAAACCTCTGGTTCAAACACACACCGTGCAACTGGAATCTCATCGTTTTCATAAGGCAATACAACTCACACATGGTGAGAGCATTTTCTCAGCACTCATGGAGGAGTTACAAAGGGTAATGTGGCTGATGGGATTTCACTGGGAGAGTTGCTGCCAAATCAGTGTGAAACGATGACAGAGATTTTCATAGGTTAAAAAAACCCTGTGCAGCCGCTTTGTATTTTTTTCTCAGTCACAGCTTCAGAAGCTTTCCACTTCACACTGTGTTAAGTTAATCTTGGTGAGATATTCTGTGCATGTGGTGCATGTGTCTGATGTGAATAGATATGAAATGGTCACCGCTTTTATGGTAAACCACGGAAAAATCACCCAATTTTAATTATCATTAAAACTGTGTTTGATTACTGTGCAATTAAAAACTTATGGTATGGTGCCCAGATGGCTCAGTTGGCGCGGGCGACCATAAGTAAAGGTTTACTCCTCGACGTGGCGGGCCCAGATTCAACTCCGACCTGCGGTCCTGTCAAAATAAAGGCTAAAAAATATCCAAAAAAAATCTTAAAAAAGAACCTATGGTATATTCTGCCCAGCATTCATGCTTACAATTCTTACTTTGCTTATAATAATTGCGATGCTTTAATATTGGATTTGCTTACTTAAGATGGTGTTCATTTAAACGTGCACTAGGGAAACTATTCATGGAAAAAATCTATATTTTTTGCGAGCTAAATCACAGAGTTGGGCCGGACAACAGAAAACCCTCCCAAACGCGATGCATGAAACAGTGAAATTTCCCTTTCTTAGAATATCTGGTCAGGCACGACCAATGCTGCCAAATCTGTAAAAGACTAGATCTCATTACTTGAGCATAGAATGTGAAGAAATGTCTTTTTAATTACTGTTTTCTGCCATCTTTAATGTTAATACAAATCTTTTTTTTTTTTTTTTTTCTTATTTACTTTTGAACATTTATAGCACATTTGAACAATACTAAGATAATACTGATAACCATGATCATTTTGGTCACTATAACCAAAAACCTGAAATTTTCATACATTTTATCTCTAGATGTGAATGTGGCCTCATCAGTTATCAAACTTGTCTATGGTACAAGTGTGGAAAGTGAGCCAGAACAGCTCATTATGGCCCAATTCCCACTTGATTTCACTTGCCAGAGAGCTCTAGAGTGTCCACCAACGCTTTGTATCGCCTCACCATGACTTACCTATTAGTGCAGTCTGATCTCATGAAGGGTGTATGTATGAATGCCAATTCGTAAGCTATCATTGGCATGTTATCAAGACACATGCTTGCTTTTTAGCGTGTGTATCAATGCCGTTTGCAATGCCAACTTACATTACCTTGCGATAGCGTGTGAATTTACGCCATAGCGAGTAGTATGAAAGGCCAAAAGTCGGCGTAGGGAGGTTGTACAGGGTGGTGGATGGCTAAAACACGGGACTTTCACCCAGGAGAATGGGGCTCGTGTCACGTGTGTCACCGTTCCTAAACTCAATTTTTTTTTTTACTAAACCCAACCACGTGTCTCGTTTCCTAAACTCAACCGTTGCTTTCTTCTCGCGATAGCACGCCAAGTGGCGTATATGTTTACATCCGCTGTATACAGTGTAAACATACACTCAGATAGCTCAAAATGCGTCATGATGTCATGTTGTTTATAATAAAGTTGAAAACACCACAAAGACAAATGACAGACAGAGAAGGAGAAACCACAACAACCGGCTTAAATCACTGGTTTTCATGGTTGAACAACCAATCACATATAATTGAATAAGCTCAATTGCTGCTAATAAGAACTGACTGGAGACAACAGTAATAGTAAAATCAATGCCCACTCTGACACCTGCAGAAGCTTAACAATGGCTAAAAAACTTGGTTTTGTGCGTCAGGGCTTCGTACAATTTGTCAAATCACCAGATATCTCCCTTTCCATGTCCTCTCACGCCCTCTCTTTCTTGTTATCTGATAAACATGGCTCTTTTGATTAATTATCCATGCTATGTTGTTATTTTTCCCATCAAGCCTCATCATCACTGCCCTCCCCCTAACCATCTTACCAGCATGGCTCCCCTTCTTCTCCTTCCCCTCTTTCCCTCCATCTCACCACTGTTCAGACTCCTGATGTTGGCTAATCTGATGCAGCCATAGATTTCCCTGTCTGATCTCACATGGCCACATTTTCCATTACATCTTCCACAGCATATTTATCTAATAGGGATACATTATTTTCCAGGTCCATATCTGTCTGGAGGACCATTTACTGTAAAAAAACAAACAACTAAATTAGCAATCCAATAAGATGCTTCTCGGTAGTAATGAAGACTAAAGTGAGGGCTATTTTCTCTGTGTCCGCAGGGTCAGATAAACGATAGGTCATATAGTAAAAGAAAACAGATTCTACTGTATGTGTTGGTTCTGGACAGTGAATTTCTAAGAGTAGTATTGGAGGATGACACACACACACACACACACACACACACTTTTGCTATGACTTCAACATTATCAAATACCAAAGGAAAAGTCTTGTTCCACTTTTTTGCTTGTAAACAAACAAGTTATGTTTCATTCAGTATTACTCACCAAAATGCATTATGGGTATCCTTGAGTTCTACAAAAACCATCCTCATAAAAACATGTAGCCTAAACAAACAACAAGTAAACAATCCAGCATTGTTTATATCGATATTTAAAAGCTTACAGTCTTCTTCTTTCTTGTTTTTGCTGGCACAGTGCTGCATGTTTCGCCGTGTTACTGCCCCCTTGATCACCACTGGTAGAACTGTGTATCCTGTTTCCCACATGTGCTCATGCACGAGATAAACAAAGTGGGGACCCACTCATCAAAAACTACTCCATAGAAGGAAGCTTTAAATGGCTATGACAAACCCCAAAATGATTGTGGTAAGCAGTGTGGCTGAATGGATAGACCTTTTCACAAACTTCGTGACATAGGCTTAGTTTTCAGAGCAAAGCTTCTAATTCTGTTGTCACTCAGTAGATGGTTCATACGTAGTGCGTTGAGATACTGTATCTTCACCATTTACATGTCATTTAGCTGACGCTTTTATCCAAAGCGATTTTTCCACTGCATGGTATCTACTCGCCTCACGTCGACTCTTCTCGCCTTTTTTGGTTTTCCATTATGAAAAAAGTCCCTGGTACCTGCTACCAGGTACTTTTTGTAGTACTACCTCGTTCGAGGTTCCAAGCAAGCTGAGCCAATACAAAAAGGTGATGTGAAAACCTGCAGACTACTGATTGGTCGGAGAGAATCGCCACTAATCACTGCGTCATCATTGCTAGCGACAGATTGGGGGGGAGCTCCAGTCCAATAGTTTATCCAGAATTTATTTATTTTTTGCTGCCTTCAGGTTCATTATAAATAATTTGCCTTCTGGCTGTGGTGGCAACACGCCAAGAATAAAAAACAACACACCTTTGACGTACTGTGTGTGTGTGTCGCGTTATGTCACGGCAGTTTCCTCCTACAATGACCTGCCACAGCTCAGCAGTACTAATCGGCAATGGAAAAAAGAGGACGAGTCGAGTCGAGCCAAAGAAGAAAGAATAAAACGCCAATACAGTTGCTATATATCAGATGTTGCACACCTCTGGAGAAACTAGGGGTAAAGTGTTTTAGTGCTCAGACACAGATTAGTGGAAGTAACGCAGGGGGAATTGAACCCAGATCTCCCACACCAAAGGCATGTGTTATATTCACTGTTGGGTGTTTGGTGTTCAAGTCATAGCATTAGAATTTAGTTTTTAAAGAACGCTAAAAAAAGCTTCATAAATGTTGGAAAAAAAGCTTCAAAACCATCAAAAAAAACAACAACAAAACCATTTTAAAAAAGTAACAGAAAAAAACTCCGCCAAAAACATTGGGGAAATTGACAAAAACATCGGCAAAAGTGGCAAAAATGTCAATGTATTTTTAAACGTATTCACTTTTTAGGGCATTTTCAGACGAGATTTGTTGGTCAACAATGCTAACATAGTTTGGATGCAAAATAAATTCACTGCATTAGCTTACACATGGCTAGTTTGAAACTTTATTGATCCCTCATTCACAGCTCATCCCAAAGACGTTAAAAACAAATGGGTGCTGTGACACAAAACAACCATTGACTGGTACTTTAACCCTGTCCTGACATCCCACTAGCCCAAACACGCCTTTCCCCTCCCCTCTTTCTCCCCAGTCCACCGACCCGCCCTTGCCCCCCTCTGTCCCTCTATTCCATGACTATTGTGCCCTTCTTTTCAGGCATCCTCATATCACCCAAAACAAACGGGTCCCGTATTTTCCCTTCTCTCCTCCTCCTCCTCCTCCCCCTCCTTTCTCTTATTTTCTCTCTCTCTCTTTCCCTCCCTTACTCGGTGCCGATGAAAGGCAGGCATTGAGCCGGCAGTGGCATTCCAAAACCTCAGGCCTCGGCTCCAGTGTGTCTGGCTATTCAACACTGCTGGGAGCCATTAGTTTAAGTAAGGTCTGACCCGCCTACTCACCCACGGAAAACCCTCAGATCTCCTATTACACTCCGCGCACAGAGGGGAGACACACGGCTGCTCTTAGGGTGCAACGAGAGTGTGTGTGCAAACATCAGACAGGGACAAGTAGAGATGAGTAAATATAAGAAGTGCGGGTAGGAGGGAAAGTGAGACAAGCATGTGTTTATAAGTGAGAGGGAAAGTGAGTGAGAAACTGTTTGTGTGTTGGTTTGAGAGAGGCAGAATGAGAGTGGCTGAATGTGTGCTTAAAATTTATTAGCGGTGGGTTTCATGCTCACTTGGCTGCATCTTCCTAAAGTTTCCACAGAGGGAAGCCAAGAGCGCAGCCAGACGCCAAACCCTTCTCACCAATAACTCCCCCTTAAACGATATTCAACAACCAACGCACTTTTCAAAGTCTCTCTCCAGCAGCTCTCTTGTTTAACTTATGTACCAGATACGCTGTCAGGGATATCCATCTATGGCACTCACAGTTAAAACCTTAAATGCAGCAATTTTGTTAATTGGAAAATGATGCCGCGGATCAGAACTTGCCAGCCTCACCCAATTGTTGGCACATAAAAATGAATAGTGCTCATAAACAACTCCATGTTTGGGAGAAGTTGTGAGTTAAAAGAGTGTGCGCTCACTAAGATGTGGACAAGCCCACACACAGACATAACACATACAGTGAGTAACTATGCACTAGGCACTCGTCTCAGTACAACAGGCTTTATTTTATTAGTGACAGTACTGTGTTTTGTTAACAGCTGGCCAGTAAAAGATTTGTGTCTTTTGACAGGACATAATTTATGGGTTAAGTCTTTGTAGAGGGTGTCACCTCATGAAGACTAATATCTTCTTGTTCCCTCTGTCACTATACTCACTAATGCAAAACATACATGTTGCCCCAGGGTTCTAATATGAAAGAATTTAATTATAAGAAGCATTAATAAGTAAGTATAGTAATTATAAAATTATTTTGAGTGTCAAAATGACTCAATAATTACTGCTCAAAGGTAGCAGCTTGCCTTAATATGTCTTGCACTAATGGACAGAAAAAGAGAGCAGCCATTAACAAATTATACAATGCAATATGGATATCCTTCTATTTTCAATGTTATTACAATACATGAACTTTCACGCTGTGTCAAGGTTCATAACAACTCCCACTCTTGTCAAAGCCAGCACACCAACCTGCTTCAAATGCACATCACCAGTGGGCTAAGAAAGGGAAGGTTGAATTTACTGAAAGGCATGCGATGACAACCCCACCTACGATATAATGTTCCTTTCGACTGTGTATTTTTGCCTGATGTGATGCTTCCTGCTACTATGATTCTATATAACCCCTCCATATCTGTCTTTTTCTCTCCCTGAGGCTGTCGGAGCAGCTGTGTTGTTCTCTTGCCTGGCGATGGCCACACCTGTGATCTGCAGGTGGTTCATCTGGCAGCCGAGCCGGGAACACCTGGCCAGGCAGAGATAGAGCCTCCAGGCTTTACTCTGTGTGTGTGTGTGTGTGTGTGTGTGTGTGTGTGTGTGTGTGTGTAATAGTTTTTGGGGATTTCTAAAGGGATCAATTAAAGCTGAGTGCAGATAACGGCTGGCTTTGCTCACACACACACACACACACACACACACACATGCAGAGGCATGTGTTGGCATTTCCCAAGGTTAAGCCTCAGGGATGTTTGGGCTTGTCATTGTTGTGATACACTCCTGTGTGTGTGTGTGTGTGTGTGTGTGTGTGTGTGTGTGTGTGTGTGTGTGTGTGTGTGTGTGTGTGTTGTGTTGTGTTGTGTTGTGTTCTGTAATGGAGAGGGGGTATATTTACAGTTTTACTTGTTCTGGTTCTTTTACTTTTCAAGACATAACAAATCCAGCTAAACCTCCCCCTGCATTCCCAGTTATTCCTGCTTAGATTTGACAAAATGGAAGACAAATATCTCCAAACAGGACAGCAGGAGACTGTAGAAGCACCTGCTTTGTTGTTGCTTTGCAAACCCACCACGGTATGTCGTCTCGCTACAGTACCCTGCTAGAGCAAGCAAGCAAAGACAACAAGCAGAGACACCAGCTGAGGACAAGACACATAAACAAGAGCACCCAGAACACATTCCACACTGGGAGCAAGAGCAGATAGAGTGCAATGCAAGTTTATGAGTGTATACAACAGAGCAGGTCCCATTCTCTGACAGCACAGGGCCCAGCAGGAGTGAAATCAGAGAAGGGACAGATGAGGTGAACTTGACAAAAGTCATAAAACTCACAACTGACACTCGGGAGCTTGGGAGTGATATCGGCTTAGGCTTTTAGATCCTCTGTCACATTCACTGTGAGTGTCTGATAAAGTGTGACAAGGCCAATGCCACACATCGTCTTCATCATCTGGGTCAGACTTTTCTGGATATGCTTGTTTCATGTTCTTTATATAAAGAGGACATGTGTTTCATTTGTTTTGCTAATAATTCATGATCATTTTAAGTAGGAAGGAAACATGTATATTGCTTAAATATGCAGAAATATCCCAGACAAAAGAATAAATAAGTGACTTTCTCTAGTAAATAGGGTGAAATGGCAAATTGAAGAAAAAAAAGAATATTGTTTTGTGGGATTTTGCCTATAACTTGTCAAACCATGAACTGAGACTTCCCTCTCGGAGTCTTCAATAAGAGCTTGTACACAGCTGGATGTCAGCTTTCCTCTGGCCGATGACAGACCAGCTGCAGTTGGACTCTCTGCGTGGCGGCCAAGACAGACAAGCAAGGACGGAGAGAGGGATAAGGACAGATAAAACGAGACGGTAAAGGAACAGGGAGAGAAAGATGGGGAACAAAGAAGGATGGATGGAGGGAGGCCGAACGTCAGACAGAAACAGGAGGTGAGAAAGAAGCGCAGGGGTAACCCTGGAAGGCGTGGAGAAAAGGGGGAACCAATGCTAACTCCTCTTTGTCTGAGCCAAGTGGGAAATGATGGAAGGGGGGGCAATGGGGGGTTAAACGCAGGATGAGTGAGAACAGAGAGACAGGGGGCATTAAAAAAAAGCATATTGTGGTGATAAGTTCCTTTCACTTGCATTTTTTTGTTTGTTGCTCTGACCACTCTGATTCACTCTGAAGTGACCGGGCCCTATTGTTCACAGCCAATGTCCCTCCACTTAGAGTAGAAGACCGAATAAATGCCTGCACACAATCCTGGGATCTGCATGCCGCCATCCTGATAAAGGATACATGATTTTTTTTTTTGCTCCTTGATGATTCAAATTTAACACAGAAGAACACACAAAAGATGCTTTTATCCCTTTTGGTTGAATGTTTCAAAAGCCATATAAAATATGCAAAAACACTCTCCCAACCCTGCGAGGCGCCTTTTTGTAATAGTCACATGTGTCAAAGCGATGTTTACGCTACCGAGTGACACCTGAATACAGAGGCCATGGCAGTGGCTGGCTGTATAACAAAATGACAGTGTTAACAACACACAGGAGCCAGGCTGAGACCTGCAATCACGAGTGAGAAGCACAGAGCTGGGTTTATCTTTCGGAGGTGGGACAAGTGATGTTTTGTCAGGAGCTCGGACACTCTAATTGCCCAGGTCTCCTGTACGGCTGGTATTTCGGAGGATTGTTATTGGCTGGCGATGCTTGGTGCAAGATCACATCTGGATCCCATCCTCTCTAGCTGCTCTGTGCAGTGTGCCACAGCAACTAGAAACAGCTGTGCAAAACTGGCTTCAATTAGCCTCACATTCTCCCTGACAGTTAATCCCTTTCTACTCCCCTTCTCTCACTGTTTTTTCTTCCTCTTCCCTTTAACTGTTCGGTCACTCCTTCTCTTTCTCTTTTTTTTTTTTTTTTAAAGCTTTGCTTCAGGTTGCCACACTGTCTGAAGTAATAGGCAGGGGAAAACAGTGTGCTGAATTGGAAACAGACAATGGGACAGAAAGCTCAGAGCTCTCACGAAACACCGAACATGACAAATCCTATCTGTTTGAAAAGACTGATGGTGGTGTTTGCTGTGGTTTTGGGATTAAACACACAGCATCTCGACAATAGGATGCAGAGATTATATATTTTCTCGTCCTGTCATTGGGTTGTAAACATTTCATTACAATTAGGGTTCATTCAAATCTTAGACTCCAGCAGATACAGCATGCAATCCTTAACAGTAGATTTGTGACACACGCAATTAAAGTCTGTTTAAACAGCCTTTTGGTCACATACTATTACTCCAACAGAAGATGTCAAATTCTTTGTTGTGGTTCTCACATGTGGAGCACTGGGCAACAATATGACCCCATAAATGTAAGTGTTTAAACATCTCCTTTCCCACTAAAACCACACTTTGCAAACACGTAAGTGCGATCCAGCAGTGCAGCACACTGAATGTTGTCGCTCAAGAGTCATTAATCAAATTCAGCTCAAACCAGTTCGATTGCACACCATCTTGACTCAGCTAAAGTGCATCGGGGGAATCCAGCTCAGATTGGTCCTGTGGTAGGAAATGGGAGCCAGGTTCGAGGAAAGGGAGCCGATTTGATGGGCTTGATGAGCAAATCTGGAAGGTTCTGCAGTCAATGTAGCCCTGAGGCCCGAGTAAAACACTAACAGGTGGTAGTGCTGGTGGAAAAGACCCACGCAGAGACCAGAGGGAGATGGATACTGGGCTAGCAGCCTGATTCACACACAAACACACACCCAAGCACACACATATTACAAAAACACAGCGAATGACACATAAGCAACACACAGAAATAAGTATTTGCAGCACGCCAAAAAACACGCAACTCAATGCATTTGTATATATTACTTGAAATGACACATGCATTCAAAGAGCAGATGCACACACATACACACGCATGCATACAAACAGCCCACAAAGACAAGAAACTGTGCAGGGATGACTCAGAGGACATCTGCAGGCACCTCTCTCTACCTCCAGCACAGGCACATTCTCCCACATGCAACAAACACAAAGGGCCCACGTCTGGCAACGCCAACAGCCCACTCAAGCCAAAACCAATTAGGTCTCTAATGCAAACCTGCAGGGCCCCTTTGTCGTTTATTTCCCATTTTAATGTCAGAGGATTGGAATCTGACTCTATAACCCAACCCAAAGAAAAGAAGGCAAAATGATCATGGGCTTCTAAATCATCCACGTTTTTTAAGTTGAACTAATTGAAACAACATTGAATGTAAATGATTGACAAGTGTGAGCAATGTTAGCATTCATTCCCTTTAACACATTGTCTTGCAGTGTACACACATGTAAATGTAATGTAAATGGACTGTTCTTATATAGCGTTTTTCTAATCTCAACGTCTACTCAAAGCGCTTTTACATAAATGTGATGTGGCCGAGGATGCCATACACGGTGCCACCTGCTCATCAGATAAACTCTCACACACATTTACACTCCAATGGCAAAGCATTGGGAGCAACTTGGGGTTTCGTGTCTTGAAGGACACTTCGACATTGGACTGCAGGGCCAGGGATCGAACCGCCAACCTTCCAGTTGGCCGGGACCACTCCACCACTTAGTCACAGCCGACTCACAAGCAGAGTGGATGTGTCAGCACATCTCCTACTGCTTTATCATAACCGATAAAACAGAAGAAAACACATATTTGAGCTTTTGTGGATTATAGTTTCCAAAACAGAAAAAAAATGTCAAACTCAGAATCATGTTTATAGTTTTATATTACAGTACACACTCTGCTGCTCCCTTGTGGCAACTGTAGCCCCATCATTATCATCATCAGCACAACATTACCATCAGGATTACAGTCATGTCTTTGTCATGACACTATTTGTTTCTCTGTGGGGGGAAAGGGGACCAATTGGAGTCTTGAGGGGAGCCACAGTGACCCATGGGGGCCTGCAGTCGTGCCCTCGGGCCCTGCTGACTCCACTTGCATTGCAGGAGTGTACTATTGACCCCTGATGTAAAGCAGGCAGAAACCACAGGCGAAAAGGGAAAAAAACTCCTCTTGACATCAAGCAGCAGCTCCCGCCTGGTTTCACACCGCCTGGTGTTTTTGTCTTAAAAAGCTGTAAAGTCCAGATGGTGGAAAGAGAGAGAGAAAAAACTTTGCCTGGTGGATTAAGGGCTCCAAATCCTCCACTGAATAGACACATAGACCGAAAGCTGCTATTCAATTAAATGGGACCATAATAGCTGTCTTGTGGCTTTTATAAGGGATAATGCAGCCAATAGAGTGTGTTATGCATAGTTTAGTTTCACTCTTTAATGGATCGTAATGAGCATAAGATCTCAGCAGACAAAGGGATGACTGAGTTTTTGTTTGGTCATTATAATGAGTTGATATGATCTGAAGTAACACATTCAAAGGTCTCCTCTGAGGACTTTAGCCTGCTCCGGGAGAAGAATCTGAAAATAATAGAGTGGTTTTTTTTTGTCTATCCACATTATGTAGAGGCTCATTACGAGGCAAATGCAGCCTTTTAGATGAGATTCTGGTCCTTAATATGTAAAACATAGAAATGAGATCAAGCGCATACGGGCAATTAGTTTGAACTCAGCGTGATGTATTATAGTGTGCAGGTGCAAATGTGCACAGCCTATGTGTATATTATTTCGGGTAACAGTAAAGTGTGATGCATGTTAACCATAATTTAAGGTCTACTTACAATTGACAGCACTCGGCATTCCGACCATGCTCCTCTATCTTGGAGTTTTCTTCCTCTTGGCAGAATTATGGCTGATACGATCAAAATCCTCCAGTGTATCTTCTCAACTGGGCATATACTAGATTAAAAGACTTGACAAAATTATGTATGAATTAAATAGTGGAACGAAACTTGCAGGAGACGATCGATCCGGACCACCACCAGGCACCAGGTATGTGTTCCCTAGCGCTACAGAGAATATTGGAGTGGGCGGTGCTAATTGTCAGCATTTAAGCAGAAAGCCAATAACGCTCCGTTGTTATAGCAGGGAAACGTTGTCTCTGCAATGATTAACTCCAAGCGGAAACAATAGGACACCAGCGCTCAGCTCATATAATCCTCACAGCAGACACACTTCCATTGCCTTGAGCAAAGTCGTTTATGACCTCGACTTGTTGGTGTATATTGATTGTTGAGTGTTTTTCACAGCATAAATCTATAGCCTGGAATGCCTCCACAAATTGTCATTGAAACAAGCAAGGGCAGGGAGAGCCTGATGGAACGGATGCATTGCACATGATAATATCTGGCCATAAGGGATGAATTATAATTTAAAATGTTGCACCATACAACCAAGCATGAAGGTAAAAACAAAAGTTGAATATCATGTGTGTCATCTGTTGAGCTTGCACACACACATCTACAGTCAGAAGGATCTGGACTCCATCCAGAGTCTCACATGTTTTTCTTTATTAACAGCATAATATTTCAGTGTTGGCTGAGAGATGACTGTGAGCTATACTACCCCCAACACACACATAAACATCCACCATCATCTTTCCATCCTCCACCCCCCTACAGCCACCTACATATGCCACACGCTCCTGTCCTTCCCCTCCTCCCCCTCCCCTCCCGGTCCCCCCCATCCTCCACTCCTGCCAGGCTGCCACCTGCTCTCTGCAGCATGCTGCACAGCTGCTCTGCTACAATAACAAATTAAGGTCCACCGTGGCAGGCAGGAGTCATTACCTACTGCTCCTGCTATGGAAGAGCCAAGGAGCCATCGGCTACTGCCTGTGTGTGAGTGTAACGCAGGTTCACCCCCCTTTTGTGAGCTCGGGGCCAAGGGCCACTAATTGTTTTGATGTGGTGCACAGGAACAAGGGGTGCACATCTAAGAGTCACTACTTGCTGTGTCTGTGCCAGGAGCAAGTCCCATGCTGCTGACTGAGCTGTTTTTTCAGTGAAAGGCAAATAAAATGAATGATATTTCCAAGAAAAAACACATGATCTGATCCTTGCTGAAAAATGATGATTCATTTACCATAATCCATTATTTAGCTATTGTTTAAGCACTTAGAAACATGTTTGTATATGTGCATCCTGAAATTTGATCAGTAATAAATGGATAATCACGTAGATTGCTTTTTTATCTTTTACACAAACGCTAACTCTTCTAACTTAAATATTGCTTTCTTATGGGTTCTTTCTACAAATGGTGACAATGTCACTTTCTTATCGGTGTCATTAAAATAACAATACCCCAGATAAGGTACTTGGAGGTTGTTTTGAGCCAATCCCTGCATTAGAATCTTGTGATAAATTAATCCACTTGCTTGTCAAATGTAGTGCAAGCATTAATTGAAATGAAAAAGCATTATAAAAATGCATCAGGAAATAATTGTTCATTTGTTAATGACTAAACAGCAGTGTGAAGGTACAATCCATAGACGAGGTAGGGCTATCAACATTTACAAGAAGTACTAATGGAAAAAAAACAATGTTACTGTTTGCTTTGGAGAAGATTAAGTAAAACTAAAAGTTACAAACATTTTAACAATGTTGCCAGTGAAACTAGGCCTACCGTTTTCACGAAATGGGAAAACTGTAGTTCTGTGGATCCACCACCCACATAGTCTCCGGCAGGTGCACCATGCACAGTACATTTAGTGCCTGCACCTGCCTGAGAACACAAGACACAACAAAGTGACGAAGATAATGTTACTGTGAACAGGCTGTTCTGTAATACCTTGAATACACTGTAATTACATATATGAGAGGAGTGAATACTCCAAAAACAGTCAAATTAACACAACTGTCACTGAATGGAAAATGTGTTGAAATCACATATATTTATTGCAAGAGAAGGCTGAGTTACATTGTTATTGTACATGATTGGATAACTTATAGAATATGCATCCATATACTACTATTGCAGACCCATTTCTTATTTCAAATAACTAACTTCTGCATCACAACATGACCTTTTATTATTTCAACAGTGATATCTTATTAATCAGTGTAATTTAAATCTCCATGTGTAGTATGTATTAAATTACTCATACAATGAATCAATCCAGACTGAACCTTTGATTGTGACAACAATGTCCCATCTAACTCATCTTGTCAACAAGCTCAGTGACAGGTTAACAAAGAGATGACTAGTCTGTTAGCAGGAAGCTGACGTCAAAGAAGAAACTCAGAAGCTCAGACGGTGGTGGGATTTGCAGTGACCATTATGGTCCTTCTGTGTGTGACAGCTGGCCATTGCCCCCCTTCATCGTCTTTCAGCGTCTTTGTCACAGCTCCTTTAATCACACCAGCAGGACTGTTACACAGCCAATCAGCTGACCTGACCTACTGGCTGACTGAGTGACTGTCAGTATAACCTACTGAGCGTTAGCAAAGTTTTTACAAGATGTAAGTAACCCTCTCCCAAAGAATTCTCAACATGCAAACTAATGTGTAGTAAGCATTGTGCCATTTTCAAAATAAAAGCCCATGCCAAGATAATGGAAGATGTCATGAGTGTATGGAAAGTATTTGCAGATTATTGGGTTAAGGACAAATTAACACCGCTATAATTAATTGTGAGCTCACTGCCAGGCACCTTACAGCATACAGACAAACTGTAACTGCCACTATTATAAAAAGTCAATGTTGGGCATCTCCAAATGAATGGTAATGTTGCTGTTTTCACATGGAGTACAACTTTGATGAATGACCAATTGCAAACTGTCTTGAAATGGCTGACCTTTGAGTGGATAAAGAGAACTAAATGGACGGTAATATCAGCTGGCTTACACAACCTGCAGGTAGTTTACATCTCCAAGCTTCAAGCATCACACATTTTGAGTGAACGCACACATGTATTTTGTGGTGCTGTTTTCTGGACACTAAAAGACTAGCAATATGTTATGTGGGGAAAAAAGAAATTTCACCATCATGTAACCATTCTGTGTTTTTATTTTTTCTCTTTATACAATCAGTCTGTACTTGTCATAAGCCATGGGGTGGAGGAAATCTGCAGGTCATTCTCCTATCCACATTTTCTCAGCCTCACAAGGAACTGGCGACCCCTCCTCTCTGCTCAGTATGCTGAGATAAGTAATCACTTCCTTGCAGTGATCTGACAGTGCCAAAACCACTCTGAAAAGTTGCCATTAATAAATGAGCCCACACATTTACCCTTTGCAACCCTGCTTCCTTACCCTCTCCACTGTACAGTGGTTGACCTGACAAATTCTTAATCCCCATGAGGGAATGTTTTCTCCAATGATCTGCTCTTTAACTTCACTGTACTGAGTCAAGAGGTGGCAAGTCGTTAGCTGGGACTGTTTACCCTGCTTTCTGAGCAGTCGTGCCATCTGAGCTTTAGGTGGCATAAGGCCTGGCAGATATGACACCTCCACAAAACCTGTTCCCTTCTATCCATTGTTTCAGTCTGCGCCTTCTAATTTGATCTTTTCTTTACTCCTGTGCCTTTCTTCTTGGTCCCTATGTTGGCTTTTCATGATTTCAGTCTCCTTACCAATTATCTTTTCATGATGTTTTGCTCCTCACCTATTGTACATCTCCCTCACCCTCTATTATGTACATCTCTCCTTTGCTCTCCCCTCCTCTCCTCATGTCATTCTTTAACAGCTGACAGAACAGACCCTGCGTGGTGCTGACACTTCACCCACGCCGACCCGAGCCAGATCCCTAGTGCATGTGGGAGCCAGAGCCAGGGCCAAGGCCAGGATTCCTGCTGGGGGTGGGGGGAGCAAGATGGCCCTAGTCATCATAATCATTCATTGCCTGCTGGTCCCTCTGTCCTCAACCCCCTTCCCACTCCTCCTGCTTTTTAGTCCTCCTCATGTCAGGGCCACACGGCACGCGTATCAGCTGAGCCCAGGATGGTCAGAGTCAACGGGGTCAGGTGGCAGACGCTTGGTTAATTCTCCTGGGGCTGCAAAGTGCTCGCGTCAGCTCATACAAACGGACACTGAAATACACAGATAGAGACAGACACATACACATTCTCACAGACACAGATGCACAGTATTCATTGCACAAAAAGAGACTATAATACAGACTGTAAAAAGAAAATGCTATTATTAGCGAGAGCTAAATTGTTGTGGGGGTTTGATGAGGGTGATGGGGCATTGGTTCTGTCAGACAATCAGATAGATTAGGTAGGAGGAGGGGAAGATTATAAACACATGACCAGATGGAGAGAGAGATAGCCCTATTATGTATATCCTTCCATCCCTCAGCCCTGTCTCTCTCTTGTTCGCATGGATCCCTCATGCATATATACCTTTACATTATTCAGTAGGTTATAATGAGAGTAACTGAATGTAGTGGGGGTTCAAAAATGGTTGCTTGGCGGTTTAGATGGCAGAAGGTGGGCCACAGGTGTACAAGCCTGAGACTTATTCTTCTCTTTGACCTCTCATTATCACCCCCAGGTTCTCATCCATTATTATCCTGTGTCCTCGGGTGTTTAGGGAGCAGCGTGGTGTGTCTACCACAGTCTGTTCACCGCACAGTCTGTCATTCATATTTGGTGAATAAATTATTCCATATTTTTAATCTATTATTGTCTGCTCATCTGTTTGTCTGTTTTGTGAAGTCTAACAATCTGTGCTTCTGTCTTTTGACCCATTTCCAATCTCTTTCTCCCGTCTCCGCTCCTTTCTGACCACATTTCCAGTGACTTATCTAATGACGTGCCAGGTGCTTATCAATAATATGATTTGCAGCTTCTCATCGTTTCTCAGACTGTCACTTTTGATTAAAATATTTTTCAAATCCTACTGTTACATCTGCATATTGCTCCACATCTTCCCTTCTATCTATTTATCTTTTTCTATCGCCGTGATCATCTATCTATCCACCAGCCTGTCCTGGACAGCCTGTAGTGGAGCTGTCTGGTCTGTTGTTACAGAGGAACAGGTGGAGCAGGCTAACAGTCAGAGCAGGCTTGAATAACACACACACACACACACACACACACACACACACACAAGCTGCAGGGATGCAGTCAGCCGCCCAGACACTGTCCCATATGGTAGACCTCTGGAGCTGTTGCCCTTTGCAGAGTAGGGGAGGGATATATGGAGAGATGGTTGGAGGATGGCAGGAGCAGGGGAAGGCAGAGGGAAGCAGGGGGAGGTTTAAAATTAATCAGCCGGCCACCCCAACTGTCCACTGTCTTTGGGGAGTTGAGACATGCATATATGTGGCTGATTGAACCGGGAGTGAGGATTGCAAGTGGGGGTTGTAGTGGTTTCAGTTGTGTTTTTCTTTTACTATTTTACTTGATTGTATTTATCTGATAGAAAAATACAAACATTCTTTAACAATTTCAACTTTTAAACACCCTCTACATTAACCTGAGCACATCCCATAAACTCTTAATATTTCCACAAGTAAAAAGTATAGATAAAATATTTTGAAATGGTACAATACAAATAGATCCAATAAATAAATCAATTATGTCATGTGAAATATCTTCATGTGGACATTGAGTTATTTTCAAAACCTCTGCTTATCATTTGCATTCTTTGTCATTTGTATTCTGTTATATTTTAAGTAAATCTGATTATTCAATCAGAGGTTTTTGTAACTAGTGATGGAAGAATTATTCACATCAGTTAAGTAAAGTAACCTACAGCAAAATATTCTGTTAAAAGTAAAAGGCCTGCATTCATGATCTTTCTTAAATAAAAGTAGAAGTACTTGCAACAAAATGTACTTAAAGTAGCTGTTTTGTAGAATTGCCCCTTTTACAATATAAATATATAATACAGTTAATAATGTGGAATTATTAATCTATAACAATGCCAATGCCAATTTTATAAGATGATTATTATTGCTTGAATGTAAAATCTCGTATTGTTTACAATACATCAAATGTGCTGGAGTAGAGCCAAAAATATCTCAATGTGCTACTGTTGGAATACCGTACATATGTTTCCCTATGACAAGCAACTTTTCAGTGCAATACGTGACTACATCAACTCCAAATGAGTTTTCTATGAGAGGACTATTCTTTTGTGTGAGAGATCCTTACAAATCCTGTTGCTGAATCTTTGAATAGAAATATTAAGGCCTGGTACTGTGAAAGATAAGCTGACCACCTGCCACATCACAAAGGAACCTACTGACAGATGTATAGACAGGAGGTCAGATGGTCAAACGCTTTGTCATAATGCTAAACATCATTAGGTAAATGCACTGCTTTAGGCAAGCACTGTCAATAAAGCCCCCTATTTATTGTTGCTGAGCTGTTTATATGTCTTGTACTATGCATGTGCTAAATAGTACGTCCACGTGTTTTTGTCTGAACAAAGAGTTGTACATCAGTGCAAATATAGGTAAAAGTGTATAGAGAGAAATACAAAAACTGCATATATATATATACATCATTTTTTTACCTCAATAAAGCCTTACTCTATCATGATGTTCACCTCAATCTAACTCCTTGTTAAACGAATAAAAACAGAGTGTGCCTGAATCTTACCTTGATTTTAATAGCCATAGGGACACAAATACTCCAAAACAAGCTGTCACCTGTTGTAATGTTAGCAAAAAAAATACCTGACTATACATAGACTTACTAAATTTTTTTTGCTTATTTTCTACCATCTCAGGAGGTGAAGATCTGGCTCTTTATGCTAAAGTCAGGCGAATGTTCCTCTGTGTTCACTAGCTACCTGCTAACCTTGTCTGCTGTTTGTTGCAGTGCAGGTGGCATGCGCTGGGTTTATCATTAGTGCTTTCTGCTGAAAGCTGCTGCCTGCCGTGGCCGGGAACGCAGTTGATAAGAGCGGCGAGACTGAACCATTAGTACATTTATGGGCCATAACCAAAATGTTAAACTAAAAGAGGCTTAACAAGCTCAGCAGAGCCAAGAGCTGGGTAAGGATTTGGTGAGTCCATCACTTTGCATGATGCCTTTTACACATTACACATTATGTCATATATCATTTGATTTGTTGTTAGTATAAAGAAATATTGATTAGTAAAGCATGAAATATATAATTTGTCCCTTTTACAAAAAGATTATTATATTATGCATTTTATCTTAATGTGTATTGATATATTCATTAAAGCTGTTTTTTATAATTGCTATATGTAAATTACGTAATTATGAATGTTGATTTATTTAATAATCAATCCATTAATGCCTTTTAAATCAATTAAACTAGTTGTTTAACCATTTATGCAAATCAGCCATTAAATATTTTCTTTTAGAAAGGTTTGCAATAATATATTAATAAAATAATATATTTCACACATGAATACTAGCCCATTTGTAAACATGCTGCACCCGTCTCGCTGAAAAAAAAATAGATTACTGTAGTGGCTTGAGCAGTTCCCCGTTTATGTCTTCTGAATGAAGAAATGCTTCTGTAACTCCTATTTTCATTCATGTTTTCAAACTGAACACTTATTTGAAAAACCTGCATGACTTGAGTTAGATGCAGAGATGTTTGTTTGAAATGCATGCATTTTCACTGGACATGTGGTTGGATATAAATGTAACAACTGTGGTGCATTTAATCCTGGGACAGACCGTGGTGTAGTATTAGTTGATGACACAGTCATTGTAGGCCTATATTTAATCTCATGCACAAGAGCTTAATCTCTATATGACATATATTTTTATCAATTGGTAAAAAATAAACCGTGAAAGGTCAGATAAACCTAAAATCAGTCAGCCTGGTTTTAAAGAAAAAGAGACAAAGAATAATGATATCTAGCAAAAAGTCTGAAATGTTGCCCTTAAAGACGCTTTGACTTGGTTTTATATAAGTTGGTGTATCTTTTCCATAAAACTCATAAAACAAAATCATAAAAAACTGTTAAAAGATAGAAAGGTAGTAACTATTGAATTTCATTTTTCAAATATCTATATAATATATTCAAAAAGATGTCCCCATGTTGCACTAAGCCACTTCCATTTGTGTCTGTCTGGGTGTAATGGAGCCATTTGATCACCAGGGGGAGACAGAAGATTGGGAACCGACCTTTACAAACTACATCTGTGTTGTGCATAGTTTGTCTGTGCATTATGTTCAATGGACGCATTGAATTCAATTACAGGAAATAAAACTACATCTCAATATATAAAATTAACCAATTATAACTTAATACAACAGTTTAGATAGAGTTGGTCTATCTGCTTTGCTGCTTCTATGTTATAAGGAGGTTTTATTAACACATGCGCATATTTAAACCATCTGTGTTGGTTGAGTGCAATTTTTAGTCCAATGATCCAAACTTGTTTTCATTAAGGGAGCAATTGCCCCTTTAACAACCCACCCAGAAGACTAGTTTCTAAAATTGGGTGCAGGAACTTCTTTGCTTTTTCACCTGCTGTGAAGCAGATGCAACACAGGCTGCCACACACACAGCTGAAGGGATGGCAGCTTACTTGCAGATGCAATTGAGCATTGGGAATGTGGACTGCTTCATCAGCTTGTTTCAGTGACTCATGCATGTTGTTAATGTCTACTCTGCGCAATTAAGTGCACCTCTGCTGAGTCACCAAGACTAGTGCAATCCTTATTCATGTTTAGTTAGAGTCAAGACCAAATTGCTTTTTCATTGTGTATTACTCCCAATTATTACAAATTAGTTTCAAACATATGTTTGACTATATGTGTTTCCATAGTATTTAACATATATAAATTGAAATAAAAACTATAAGGTTACAACTACAGAGTTGTACAAAGTTATTTGCATGTACAAGGCAGAATTGTTGCAAATTGTGGACTATACTGAAATAAATTGTATTGCTTGATAGATCAGATGGATGTTGGAAGAAAATAAATCAGAAAAAGTTATTGATTCAGAGGAAGTTATTTAAGATGTATTCTTGTGGACTGCCTGGAAAATAATAAGAACTGAGGCACAAGTCTTTACCATTTATGCAATCTATCTGGAGAACATTTGTTTCCAAAGCTTTGTATGAGTATATGCCCCGGTGTGAATCAAAGAACCAACAGCAAACTTCCAATAACTACATATTTTTTGTCTCTTGAAGTCTTTCTCTTCACTCTTATGCAACTCCGTCCAGCACATCAGGATTGATTGATACCTACTGGAAGGAAGCTTCGGCAAACCACCCGTTTAGAGAACGGCATGCTCGTCCTGTGTTTACCTTTTTTAAGATTTTGCTGAGCATTGATTGATCATGCCTGATATGTGATCTATGGCAGAGCAGTGATGAGCTATGGCCTGGGAAGCACTAGCCTACTGATTGTATTTTCTTTATGACAGAACGTCAGTAGCCTATATATCAGTGCAGTGATTTTGTGTCTGTTGGGCACATTGCAAATTAGATCTGTGATCTAAACCCGGATGGTTCAATGCACTTGAAATAAATAAATAATAAAATATATCAAAACTTAATTATGTGTGACTCAACCGCACACAGTTTATTAATGGAGGGTCTCAACATGAAGCTCTTTGAACTTACAGTGTGCGTGTGTGTGTGTGTGTGTGTGTGTGTGTGTGTGTGTGTGTGTCAACACCATTGTTAATCGTATCACCCTTAATTAACTTTACTTCTTTCTACTGGATAAAGCTCTCTGGAGGGGGACAAAGTCCGGATAGAGAGAGAGAGGATGAAATGTGTGTGTGTGTGTGTGTGTGTGTGTGTGTGTGTGTGTGTGTGTGTGTGTGTGTGTGTGTGTGTGTGTGTGTGTGTGTACCCCCTACCCCATCCCTCCACCCCTATCTCTTTACAGGACTGCCAGTCCGTCTAGAGTTATTCCAGGAATGCGTTGAACATGGCTGCCGCGATGAAGGCGCAGAAAACGGGACTGCTGGAACTTCGAGTGACCGTGGACCGCTGGATCCGGGTGTTGGCCACTCTTACCGAGGACACGCTAACACTAAACCCCGGTGAGGGTGCCGAGGAGCCCGCGAAGCCCAACCCGAGCCCCGCCGGTGCTATCAACGGAGACCCCCCGAACCTAAGCTCGTCCCCTGTCCCGGAAACCATCACCAACGTGAAGCGCACCGTGCGAGTTACCAAGCAAGATGTTGGAGGACTTGGAATCAGTATCAAAGGCAAGACAGTTTAAAGAAATAATAACCAAACTGTTAACTTCATAAACGTCGAGTCAATGTCTGTTTGCACAAGTTTTGGCCAGTTAAAAGTTGAATGCAGTTTCTGTCAACGACGACGAAAACACACCCGTCTACTTGACAGTTAACTTAGCTAACTTCAAACTGACTGTTAAATCCCACAATGTGCGATAATTTCCAATTCGCCATAACGTTTAGTCGAGACACATTATTATTTGTATTTTAACTCAAGCTTAATGCAGGGCTGTTTGCAGAGAAAAACATGACAGCTGTGATTATTATCTCACACTGTGTGCACCTTAACGGGGAACCGTTTCAATGTCCCGGAGTCAGCGGAGACGGCAGTTAGCTAGCTAACGTTAGCCTACAGTCCTTTGCAGTGTGGCTTCGCACACACAACCCATACAAAAGGCGACTTTTCAACTGAAGTTATTAAGTTAAAAAAATATGTTATTTTATGCTACGTACTATCTTCAGAACCACCCGTTTTAACAAGTAGCCAACATGTCTTTCTTGTATAACTCCAACGAATAATGTAAATGCCAACCCTCTTTTGTTATGGATATATATTTTTTTTTAATTTTGAGTTTATCCGTCCAGCAGACTCACTAAAGACAGATGATAACATGTTAAAGTTGAGAAGACCAATAAGCATAAGGTTATTATAAACAAAGACTTACAAAACAGATCAACTGTCAATCAGTTGTTTTGTGTTATAGCCTAAAACTTCAATTTGTTTAAACCTCTATTTTAATGTTGAGCCATATTTCTGAAGGTTGCACTTAGTACAAGTTTATATGAAAGTGGTGAAAGTTAGTCCCTAAAACAAAGAGTTTATCTATCACTGTGGTTTATAGTTTTTTACAGACTATAAACTACTTTGCTTGGGTAAAATTTCATTTTTGCTGATTAACTTTGTCTTTGAATCAGCAAGAAATGACCAGCATTGCTCCTAGAAGGGTTTTATTGAGGGCTTACCCCAATAGGGAAAAAATGTGACCTCTCCATATCTCACCGTACAAAGGCTTACATACCTGTACTGTGTACTGTTCAGCGGCTGACAAAAGCCTTTTTCCTGTCTGTTGTTTTTGACCTGCAGCTAAAGGCTACTATCTCAATGGAGATCTCAGTGTGAAGCATTTGGGAAGCTGTGTAAATGACAAAATTGACAGCACATTGAATACAGTCTGAGCAATATTTCTATTTTATTCAATGGTTTAACCCAAAATTAGTAGGCTGTTTGAACAAGATAGATTCAAGTTTTTTTTCTTTCTTTCTTTTTTCTTTTTTACATTGCTTGCTTGCTTCAAGATGCCTTTTTTGCTTAAAATCGCTATTGCAATTTAGTTACCAATTTTAATCTTAGGGTTCCATTTCCCTGGCTTAAACAAGACCTTTTTGGGGTTATAATGGTGAAGTTATAATTGGTCTGTGCCACTTACTTTGAGGTGTGATCCATGCACTCTCACAACAATGATGGTGAATAATGGACCTGCATCCCTGGTGTTGCATTCATGTGAGTTAAAGCCTTCACCTCCTAAAAGGGTCTGCAGTATTGACAGGTTATCACTTGGCTATTGACTGATGGACAGGGTCGATTTGATGGACAGCTGTGTTGTTGCAAAGATGCCTCATCATTGTAGCTGTGGATGACACGTTAATTTTAACTCCCCCACCACTGGCACCACCAACAACAACCACAACAAAGCCAGCCCCTAATGACATAAATGTAATGTTCATCTTTGTGGAAATGGGGTGGCTTTGAAAATCAGACAGCATGTTATTAAAACAAAATCATAGCTGGCACCCTGCCAGTTGGACATTGTTGTGATTCCAGTTGTTCAAAGGCAAACAATGAAGAGAGGGAGGAAGAAGGGTATAGCAGAGGCATAGAAAGAGAGAGGCAAAGCCATACATAAAATGGACTTGGAACAAGCCAGAAAGAGGTCAAATGAGAAGAAAGGAAAAAAGGAGTAAAAAATAGTACAGTGTCAAAATTCAAACAGGGTTTAGGAAATGAAAGAACAGGGCAAAGTTGTTGTGGGCTAGCTGACACCACATTGTGAACAGCTGAGAGGAGCAACCCGCTGAGGAGCAAGCAGTTGTCATTGGCCAACGATGAAAGCTATGTGGCTGGGAGCGGAGTACTCCACTAGTGTTAATTTTAGGGAGCCCACCCCAGCTTGCAGAAAAGCATGGAGGCAGTCAACCATTCCTCTCAAATGTCTAAATTTAAGAGGAGAGGCTAGGAAGTGAGGCTCCAGATATCTAGACAGGCCCACTGGTCAGAGTGAAGAAGTGTGTGTATCTGCAGATCTGGGTGGAACACTTCATGTTGAGCTTGGACTTTTTTTTATCACAGCTTCCCTCACATTGTTTAAATTTCTTCAGTCAGTGTGCGTTATCCGAGTTAGGTGTGATTGCATGCAAATTCAAATCAATGCGGGGATTTTGAGGACAAACATGAAACCATGTTTTGATGCCTCAAACTCTTTTGTCACAGAATCCCTCAGATGTGCACTAGTTTTGTCAGTTAACAAGGCTCAGGTGCAGTGTTATGTAACTAACATGATATTAAAATGCTATTCAGATTTTGAAGGGTTGTGATAGATGTTTTTTTCTGTTGTTTGTTCCAGGGTTGTAGACTGGGTAAACCCCGCCCACTCTGCCGGCGATTTGATTTCGCCCTGCAGCTCGGCCTGGAAACCTGCACGTTTAATTCTCCTGCTTCAGTTCACAATTTTGCGGAAACCAATCACAAACTGGCTTATCTACCTGGCGTGCTATTGGCGGGTTTAACACAATGACGATAGAGAAGCGACTAAGCAGCTTCTTCTTTACATTTAACATAGCGGCCACTGAATCGCAGCAAACCCGTTGATGCTCTGTTGCTTCTACGTCACCAAGATCGTTGGTCTGATTGGTTGATGGACTTTCCAATTGAGTACAGATTCATTTGAACTATGCCGTTGGTCACGTCTCTTGTGCAGAGAAAATACAGAACAGACTCCCAAACCAACGCTCAATCTCAAATCTATTGAGCTTGACGTGGTCTGGTGATAGCCAGATTGCCAGTGTTTATTAGCATGGCATGCAACAGCTGATGAAGTTCATCAAACTTCATCAGCTGAGTTGATCAAAAAATGATCTAATTAGGTACATGTCAGTGTTGTATAAACCAGTACCATTCATTTACCTGTCATGGGTAGCTCCGCCACCGCCACCCTTCTGTCAGCTGAGTGACAGGCTGCCAGCTGGAGGCCGCTGACTGTTTGACATGAGAAGTTGGAGGAGAAAAGGAAGGGAAGGGAATATGGGAGGATTAAGGGTTAGGTAAGAGTGCCAGACATATTTCTTTCCTCCAATATGTCAGCTGTGTTTGTTCAGCAGTCGTGTCAGTGAGAGGCATTTCAGATTGAAAGTAAACCTGAAAGCATGTGAACAGAAGAATGAAAAAAATAGAAAACATGTATAAAGGTGGGAAAAGGGTACTGTGTGCAGTACTTGTCCCTGTTGTTGGCCCTCACCTCCTTTGGCTGCCACAGGGTCAGACTTATACAGTTTCAAAAACAATCTTCCAAACCATCACTTCCATCAAGTAATGTTGTCTCCTTATCAATTAAAGTATCTACAATCTAGACAGTATGTGCATACATTATTTTGGTGAAGACTCCAAGTCATTTGGACACCAATATTCCCTCCTGTGACACTGGTGTCACTATCCTCTCAAATCCGCAGGCTGTCTTTTACTTAGTTGTCCAACTATTTACTTTAAATAGTTCCTTCACATAGGCCTACATTGTCACCATTCATCAAGTAAAAGTGGATAGCACTGCAGTCGGTAAAGTGAGAAGTGCTGTGGTGAGCACTCTATCAGCATGGGTGTGGTACATGAGAAATTATAAAGATTCAAAACTGTTATTCATGTTCATGACTAAATAGTTTGCAACAGAGTATACAAATGTATAAAAGGTTACATTCAGGTCAATATGTCCATCTGTTGTTGCTTGATGGGCTTAAATTTGACATATTTAGCTTGCAGCATCCTTTTAAGCATCCAGTACTTTTGAGGTTATTCTGGAGAATATTCTAGACAGTATTTGTCATTGTTTTGAATTGTTGCAATAATAATAATAATAAACATTTTCATAATGCAAGCACATAGGTCCACTCCCATGTTGATATAAGAGCATTAAACTTGAACTTTTCAAGTACTTTTAGAAGTGATTCAAAATGTACAATTAATTTGCGAGTTAACTTTGGACAATCATGAGATTAATTGCGATATTTGAATTTATTGATAGCCTTAATATCAATATATCACAATTCAGAGACTCAGTAAGCATAGGGCATTACCTCTCTACTAATACTCTAATAAGTCATTCAGTGAACAACAATCTGATTCTGATGCCACAGAGCGGTCAAGTACAGTGCCTTGCGAAAGTATTCGGCCCCCTTGAAGTTTTCAACCTTTTGACACATTTCAGGCTTCAAACATAAAGATATAAAAATTTTATTTTTTGTGAAGAATCACCAACAAGTGGGACACAATTGTGAAGTGGAACGAAATCTATTGGATATTTTAAACCTTTTTAGCAAATAAAAAACTGAAAAGTGGTGCGTGCAAAATTATTGGGCCCCCTTGCGTTAATACTTTGTAGCGCCACCTTTTGCTGCGATTACAGCTGCAAGTCGCTTGGGGTATGTCTCTATCAGTTTTGCTCATCGAGAGACTGACATTCTTGCCCATTCTTCCTTGCAAAACAGCTCGAGCTCAGTGAGGTTGGATGGAGAGCGTTTGTGAACATCAGTTTTCAGCTCTTTCCACAGATTCTCGATTGGATTCAGGTCTGGACTTTGACTTGGCCATTCTAACACCTGGATACGTTTATTTGTGAACCATTCCTTCGTAGATTTTGCTGTATGTTTGGGATCATTGTCTTGTTGGAAGATAAATCTCCATCCCAGTTTCAGGTCTTTTGCAGACTCCAACAGGTTTTCATCCAGAATGGTCCTGTATTTGGCTGCATCCATGCAGGCCCAAACCATGATGCTGCCACCACCATGTTTGACAGTGGGGATGGTGTGTTGAGGGTGATGAGCTGTGTTGCTTTTACGCCAAACATATCGTTTTGCATTGTGGGCAAAAAGTTAGATTTTGGTTTCATCTGACCAGAGCACCTTCTTCCACATGTTTGGTGTGTCTCCCAGGTGGCTTGTGGCAAACTTTAGACGAGACTTTTTATGGATATCTTTGAGAAATGGCTTTCTTCTTGCCACTCTTCCATAAAGGCCAGATTTGTGCAGTGTACGACTGATTGTTGTCCTATGGACAGACTCTCCCACCTCAGCTGTAGTTCTCTGCAGTTCATCCAGAGTGATCATGGGCCTCTTGGCTGCATCTCTGATCAGTCTTCTCCTTGTCTGAGCTGAAAGTTTAGAGGGACGGCCAGGCCTTGGTAGATTTGCAGTGGTCTGATACTCCTTCCATTTCAAAATGATCGCTTGCACAGTGCTCCTCGGGATGTTTAAAGCTTGGGAAATCTTTTTGTATCCAAATCCGGCTTTAAACTTCTCCACAACAGTATTACGGACCTGCCTGGTGTGTTCCTTGGTCTTCATGATGCTCCCTGCGCTTTCAACAGAACCCTGAGACTATCACAGAGCAGGTGCATTTATACAGAGACGTGATCACACACAGGTGGATTCTATTTATCACCATCGGTCATTTAGGACAACATTGGATCCTTCAGAGATCCTCGCTGAACTTCTGGAGTGAGTTTGCTGCACTGAAAGTAAAGGGGCCCAATAATTTTGCACGCACCACTTTTCAGTTTTTTATTTGCTAAAAAAGTTTAAAATATCCAATAGATTTTGTTCCACTTCACATTTGTGTCCCACTTGTTGGTGATTCTTCACAACAAAAATTTTTTTTATATCTTTATGTTTGAAGCCTGAAATGTGTCAAAAGGTTGAAAAGTTCAAGGGGGCCGAATACTTTTGCAAGGCACTGTAGCTGCTAAATCCCTCTTTCTCAACAGCATAATGAGTAACATGCGTAGTAGGAGCTCAACCCTGGTGGGCTTTTTTTTATTATTAAGAGCACAAGGCTATGACCGCCAAAGGAAGATACAGTACATAAGTTAAATTCAAAGGAATCACCCAGAGGAAGCAACCTGTGGAAGATGTATTTTAAATTAATTAAATGTAATCCTCTTCTAGAAAATTTCTCACTAGCTTGAAGGTCAGAGTCCAAGTGCCAGCTGACATTAATGACGATATTTCTCATGGAGAGTGGAAGCCCACGGCAAAAGGCAGATCCATCAACTTACTAGATGACCTTCATTTAACGAAAGAGAGAGAGAGAGAGAGAGAGAGAGAGAGAGAGAGAGGCGAGAGATGGGAAACTAGGAAGTTAGCACAGGAGGGTAACAAAATAGACGTGGACTTTTCTTGCTGCATAGCTAAGTTGCGTGGTTGTGATATGCAGTAACTGGACAACATACTTATCATTTCTATATATTAAACTAAGCTGTTATCTTTGTATTGGGTTTCACTGTCAGTATTTAATTCAGGCATTATCTCCTTCACTGTGACTTGCAAACTACCATCCAGTGTCAAATTGGCATTTGCTCCCAGTGCCTTCTAGGCTATTCATATTCCACAGTGTTTAACAGCATGCCATTTTGTTAGTATACTGGAGCTCTTAGCATAAGCACTTGCACTTTGCCGTGATTGTGTAAGGAGAAAATAGCTTAACTTAGCTTATGTTGAAACATCAACATTTTCCTTTCTTGTCATGCAGGTGGGAGGGAGAACAAGATGCCAATCCTTATCTCCAAGATTTTTAAGGGCCTGGCTGCTGACCAGACTGAGGCGCTTTATGTTGGTGACGCCATACTGTCTGTCAATGGTTATGACTTACGGGAGGCCACGCATGACGAGGCTGTGCAAGCACTGAAGAAAACTGGCAAAGAAGTCATCCTCGAAGGTAAGATATTTTTCATTCAGAAAAAAATAAAACCCAATAATGACACTGCGACTCAGGAAACTAGGAGTTAACTATAAGATACACTTGCTAAATATGTCACACAACTGTCTTTGTTGCATGACTAAGAAGTTCTTCCTATTTCTTTATCAATATGAGCTCAGAGCAGCACTGAACAAAATCTTTACCTTTCATGAAAGAGGAGCTCTTCCCCGTCTACACTCCACAGCTCCAAAAGATGGGAACTTTTAATAACATATATGTTTTTGCTGCATTTCTCCTGCACTTCGTTAGATTTTTCCTTAAGGGCCATATATGATGAGCTGAGAGAGACAATCTGGTAAATCTGAACTTTGATCAGACTTCCGCGGAAACATCAAAATAATGAGTTGAAGGGAAACAGCAAGAGGAAACCAAAGACTCAAAAGTTGCGAATATTGTTGTGGCTCGCACCTCTGAGTCTCTCGGCATGCTAATGAGCAGTCTTCCCAACCATATAACACTGTTGACACTGATAGAAAGTACTTTGTTTCTGTTCAAGTCAGAACTGAAAACTATGGAAAACTTGTAGGGTAAGACCTGCGGTGCCTAGGGAGGTTTGCAGTGGAGTCAGAAGGTATTTGCAGGTGGTTTTCTTCCCTCTTGCTCTTAACTCTGTCACTTGAGCTTCCAGAGATAATGGACTGTCTCCCTGTCCTTTTCTGTCTGTCTTTCTGTTCTTACACTTTAGTCACTTCAGTTTGTGAATGGACAGAATAAAAGGGATGAAAACAATCTTTTGTATTGCCAACTGATTGCATCACAGAAATTCTGTGTCTCCCACCACGCTGATTTCAAGTGAATTGGAAATTCAACCGCTACAAATGCAGTATCTAAAAGCAAAGTTTGAGTGATGTTTTATATGTTACCATCAGGAACTATGCAACTTCACACTTTGTTGCTTTGTTTTTATTATTCTTTCTATTGCTCTGTATTAAAGTCCGTGTTTTGAGAGAGAGAGCTTACCCACAGAGTTGAAACAGAGGCGAACAGTTATGTTCAATGATGTGAGTCAAACTGACACTTCTGACAGTAGGCACTCTCAACGTATACTTGCACAGACGAAAACCTAGTATGTCCAAACTGTGAGAACCAAACCCCAACTCTATTATTCAATAAACAGAAGAAGGAATAACTCATAACGCATGACATAAACTTTCCGTTTCCGTAAGAAAATTGAAGTTTCAGTTGCTAAATGACACTGGTCATTTAGCAACCGAATGACACAACTAAAGCCACATGTACAAAACTCTAACCACGGTCTGCACTACCAACAGTCTAAACAGTTCACATCTCCTGCCAAACTCAATCCAAGCAACACAACTCTTAACACACGTCTGAAAACAGGCTCAGTGCAGCCAAACACTATGAACAACCCTCGCTGAGACAACACACACTGTCACTCAGAACACACTGAGAGTAAGAACACTAGCATCAAACACCAATACAGAACATACACACTTTTCATCTTTACAGTTTGAACTACTGAAGTGACTTCACACTGCTCAATAGTTTCTTTAAAGAAAAGACACAGATTTTATGTAATATACCAAATTTCACCTAAGGTAAACAAGAAGGAACAAAAATCATCAGTTTGCTTCAATATAGTATTTTGTCTGTAGTAATTTATGGAATTACTGGTAACAAAACTAAAGGTGCATAATAGTAACAGAGAATACTGTGACTAATCCTGCCACATTGGATGTCTGCATCATCTCTAAATACTAATGCCTGTGGTGTTACCATTGCTTTCACCTCCATTACTTTCTGAGAAACAGTAAGAATGCAGATTTACTATAGTAAAGATAGTGTTTTTCACATTTGTTTATATAGCTGTATATGTAACCTCAGACATCTTATGGGCAGACTGAAATCTATTATGTTTTGAATGTGTGGTTAACAGTTGTGACAGCACTGTGTTAGCATTTAAACAAAGTGCTGTAAATCCACAGTGTTGTGCATGTCGTGGTTACAGCCATGGCATAAGTGTGTAGAGATTTGAAAACTGTGTTCAAGCAATGCAAAAGGAACTAGAGTTTGGTCCACATGAACTGCTGCTGTGCAGACTGTGGTTAGAGTTTTGCACGTGACTTCAGTTGTGCCCACTGTCGTTTAGCAATAGAAAAAAACTGTACATACCGTGTATGTTCACTACTGTAACTCTAAAACAAGACACCTGCTTAGGCTTTCAACTACAATTACCATCAGCAGTGTTTGATAGGCACCAGACTGACATCTCTTCTGTTTTCAATGTGTGGTTAACAGTTGTGACAGCAGTGTGTTAGTATTAGAACAAAGTGCTGTAGAGCCACAGTGTTGTGCTGCTATGAGATAGGTGTGTAGGGTTTTGAAAACTATGTTCAAGCAATGAAAAACGAACTAGAGTTTGGTCCACAAGAACTGCTGCTGTGCAGACTGTGGTTAGAGTTTTGCACATGTGGCTCCAGTTGTGCCTACTGTCGTTTAGCAATCGAAAAAAACTAAATGGTTTAATGTATGTCATTGTTCCATTCTTATTTGGTGTTTCTTTATTTCCCAAAAAATCTTTCTCAGCCTTCCCTATATATATAGTAGTGTTCACTAACAAGTCTAAAACAAGACACCTGCTTAGGCTTTCAGCATAAATTGAAATCACCAGTGTTTGATAGGCACCCGACTGAAATCTACTCTGTTTTGACTGTGACAGTTTTGAGAGCAGTGTGTTAGCATTTGACAGTTTTGAAAACTGTGTTCAAGCTATGAAAAACAAACTAGAGTTTGGTCCACATGAACTGCTGCTGTGCAGACTGGTTAGAATTCTTTTTCTCCAGTTGTGCCCACTTTCGCCTGGCAATCGAAAAAAAAAAAAACAGTACAAAAGCATCACAAAAACTGGAGTTACCAGTTTTCCATGTGACAGCATTTCTGTGGGTTAGCTTGCACAGTGGGCTAGCGTCAGTAACTTCAGTCAGCGGAGCAGACACAGCTAGAGCTCCAGCCAGGGGAAATCATTACAAATCCCCCTGCCTTACTTGTCCACCGTCAGGCAGAAAAGTGTTGATATCAGACGGCTCAACCAGCGCTGCTCTGTGATCCGTCATGTCAGGAATCATTTCATGGGTTTCCCTTCCCCCTGAGGACCTGATGGAGGACTGAGGAGACAAAAGAGGCTTGGAGGCTCACTGAGGGGAAAGATGTTGATATTTTGTGTGTGTGTGTGTGTGTGTGTGTGTGTGTGTGTGTGTGTGTGTGAGAGAGAGAGTATATGTAGTGTATTTTTATATTATAGTGTATTTTTTGATGTCCTGCTATTCCATTGCTAGTGTGTGTGTATGCCAGTCTGACCCAGAGATTGCAGGACTGCAGAATGCATATCTGTAGTGAGAAACTTTGGAGTATTTTTAGGGAATAGAGGAAATAAAGAATGAAAGTCTTTGGTCAACAGTTGAGGGCTATGAGCTTTCTAGTTGCAGTTTTCAAGAATCAGATTTTCTTTCAAGACTATTTGTGTATCATGAAAATACTTGACTACATATGACTTGAAGTTCAAGTACAACGTTTTGTTTTGGTATGTTATCAGTATACTCAGAAACAAACTCCTTCTTGGCAACGCTGCAGTGTCAAAGATCATGGTAACACTCTTTCTTACTGTATGTGCACAGCGACAAACAAGGCTCAAGGCAGTTTTCATCGCTTTCTGAAATACATAGACAACACAGACGGCCTTGACTGAGATCAAGGAGAAACTGCCTCCATCACATTAACATATCTAGAAATATGTGAACAGCAATACTTGAATCTGTCAGATAAGTACTTCAACAACACTTTTAGTTTTTAGAGTTATATTAGAAGCCTGATTGGCATTCTGCGCTTCTGGCAGGATTTTCCCTTTTTGATGCTTTTGGAAGTCAAGAAGAAGAAGAAACATTTCTGATAGCCTGTATTAAACAGATTTCTTCTCACTTGGATTAGTGCAATGTTGATTGTTGCAACAGCAGCATATGCAAGGCATTTATGCAGAGCTTTGCCCCATACCTTAAGCAGTATTATCAGGAAGAGGATGTTTTTTTAAGGATGCTATGTATTTCTGTCAGTGAGTGTGTACTGGCTAAAAGGTTGTCATCAAAATTATCTACATACATAAAATATCAGAAAACAAGAAAAATGCTGTTAGATAAGGGTCAAAGGTTACCAGCTATGCAGATGTGGCACAGCTGGAAATTGTTTTATTTACTTCATAGATTTTTAATAATAATAATAATTTCAATGTCCCACACAGTTGCTTAGCAGCCAACAGCAGAAAAAAGTGACATCACTGGGCAGCGGGATTGAGTGTGAATGTGTAATACCTTTCCACAAATAAGAATTTGTGCATATTGTCAATCTGTCTGTCTGAAAGACAAAATATATCCTTTCTATGTTTCCAATAGGATGCCCTCTGTTCTTGACTGTCGCACCTTACATTAACATAGAGATGGAGTAATCAATGTGTGCCTGCGACAGAGGAACAGTAAACATCTGAGAGGGTCAGATAAATATAACAGACTAGATGAAACCATATGACCACAGCTGCCTTTATTAAGTCCCAGCTACATTTACAGCCTGTGTGTTTGTGTATGAGTAGTGTGTGAGTGTGTGTGTGTGTGTGTGTGTGTGTTTTAATAAAAAACAGTCTGCTGCATCTTCAAGTGTGTGTGTTTCTGTGTGTATACAGTACAGTGTGTAAGGAGAGAAAGGAAGAGGATGGAGAAGAGAGGGTCACCTCAACATTTTACCACCCACACACCTTATCACACCTGAATGTACTGTTATTAGTGCTGTCAAACAAATAAAAATGAATCGTCCCTTGATTTCTTTTAGTCCCATTATTTTTTTTAATTTTAATGCTTTTTTTAACATGGAAAGGTGGATCGGCTTGTTTTGTGCAAATGTTTTTTTTTATTGAAAACAACATTGGCATACAGCCTACTGTAGTGTTCAATTTCACACGCAATATTCTCACTTAGAGCAAATAATCTCTCACACAATGTAACAATGTCCATCAATAAAAGAGAGAAAAAAGTACTTTGACGAGGGGGCGGAGAATTCTTATGAGCTGTGTGCTTGGCCATCAAGTGGGATTTCAGACTGGACGTGCTGCGATGATAACTCAGTTCACGACAAAACACAGATTACTTTGGTCTTGTCAATGAAACCATTTGGCAACTTTTAAAAAGTAAACTTTCCATTCAGAATCTTATTGGCGTCCATGTTGTTGTCTCACGCTTGCCATCCACTCATAACGTAACGTTACTACTCTTTGACCGGCTCGCAAGCCCCAACAAGTGTGTACGCCGTGCCTGTTGTTTTGTTTGCGGTCTAGCTAGATGCGCTGTGGTGATGTAAGTTTGCTAGGCCAAAAAGATGGTATTGATGTTAAAATGGGTTTGTAACGCTAATAACACATTTAACTGACAGCACTAGCTGTTATAGTAGAGTTACAGATTCATCTGGGGTTCCTATCATAATAAATCCAATCCTCTGCAGAGGACAAACGCCTCCAGGCAGACCACCCGGGGCCCCGGCTGGCGACGATAACATTTTTTTTTAAAAAACATTCAGAATCTGGCAACGAGGAACCCAGCACCTCTTCTCAGGCCCGTAATCTTCCCAGTCCACTAGGTACTGAAACCCACGACCCCTGTAGGATCAGGGCTGTTGCTCAAACACAAGTCTACATTGCATTAAAAACGAGCAGCACTTTCCCAAACTTCCCTCATATCTCTCATGACACGCCAATTTGTATGCCATTATAGGCATGTTATCAAGATGCATACTCACTTTTTAGCATGTGTATCAACGGCGTTTAGCCTCCGTTGACTTACATTACCTTGCGATGGCGTGTGAATGTACGCCTTAGCGAGTAAAATGAAAGGGCAAAAATCCCTGCAGGGAGGTTGGTCAGGGTGGTGGATGGGTAAAACGGGGACTTTCACCCAATACCAGGGATCCTGCCCCGTGTGTCATGTTTCCTAAACTCAACCATCAGTTTCTTTTTTTTACTAAAACCAACCCCGTTCTTCATTTCCTAAACCCAATCGGTTCTTTTTCTCTTAAACCCAACCCACGTGTCACGTTTCCTAAACTCAACCGTCGCTTTCTGCTCGCGATAACATGGCAAGTTGCGATAACACTGCAAGTGATATACAGTGGGGCTCAAATGTTTGGGCACCCCAGGTAAAAATTTGTATTAATGTGCATAAAGAAGCCAAGAAAAGATGGAAAAATTTCCAAAAGGCATCAAATGACAGATTAGACATTCGTATAATATGTCACAAAAAGTTAGATTTTATTTCCATCATTTGCACTTTCAAAATAACAGAAAACAAAAAAATGGCATCTGCTAAAGTTTGGGCACCCTGCAGAGTTTATAGCATGCACCGCCCCCCTTTGGAAATATATCACAGTTTGTAAACGCTTATCCGTGTCATACATACAACATTTCATGAGATCAGTCTGATAAATTGGGAGAGTTATTTATGCATTTTGCAAAATGTTAAGTTTGAGAGCACCATGACACAATTAAACATGGCTTAATAGTGCAAAAATTAACAAATGGGAAATTGAGACAGAAATAAAATAAGACTGCATACATACTTTATATGAAGTAGCGCTACAGGGACTGGATGAGGTATCAACTTTTCCACTGTGTCTTTCTACCCTAGTTTAATTTGGATTATACTCTCTCACTGAAAATGCATCCATCTTTGTCACAAGCTTGCTAGCCAAGGTAAGGCATATGCCTGTACACTATGAAGAAACCATGGAACAAGGAAAGCATGCGTGTGTGTGTGTGTGAGAGAAAGGGTAGGGGGAAGGGATAATTCAATGGCAAAGCTGTTCCCTGGGCAACCAAGGCCTGACGGAAAAGCACACACACACGTAAGTATACAACCACATACTACACATACTTACACACATGGTGTAAAGCAGAGAGGAAGGAAGGATGAATGGGCTACAAAGGGCAGGTCAGGACACCAGTGTGAATGTGAGGGCAGATCAAGTGTGTGCATGTGAGTTTGTTAGGGAGCAGGCGTATTTCAATGTGAGTGCTGTTCATGTATCCCAGGATTCAATGTGCTGGTACACCATATTTAAAGCAAGGAAAGAATGTCTGGTATTGCTACATTGCAACAATTGAGCTGGCAAGGCTTGTTGTGAGACCCATAGTTTGGATGAGTGGCTGTGCAGAGCTATTGAACAACTACCTCATTCATATACCAGTTTGGGTTGCTGGTTACATACTGGTTGCATTGACGAAGCGGGACAAAAATCCTGTCATCATAAAGAAGGGCAAGATGGCAATTCAAATGGGGATAACAGTGCACAGTCTCAGACAGCCTCTCTCCAAAGGCATTCATGGTGTTTGTACACTCGAAAAAGTGATGGAAGTAGTTGTGTGAAAATTGCCAGTTTTAAAAAGGTTGCAAACAATTGTTGTACGCCAGAAACGGTTTACGGTTTAACGGTTTATTTTAAAGTTTCTGAATTTGTCACAAGTTTTGGCATTTAAGGCTTACCAAAAATGTCTCATATTAACGTTTTTACAAATTTGTTTGGTGGCGTTAACACAGATGTTCTCCATCTTTTTTTCAGCCAAGGACCTAGAGAATATACCAGGGACTTCCTCATGTATGCCTCTTGGAAAAATTGGATGTAGCCCATTTTTTACACTTCTATAGTGCTTATCATGTTATGTGAAAGAATAACACAAGAGAAATGTATTTGAAAAAATATTAGACATGTATTTGCAGATTCTGGGAGTTTGTTATATCAGAAAGTAAGCTTTTCCGATTTAAAAATTAAAATATTAACCATTGAACTATGAAGCCTTATGTAAAAAGAAAATCTGAAATGGACTGATACAGATAGAGTACAGCTATACAATCTTAAATGACTCAAAGGGTAGAAGAATTGTATTTGTTTTGTGTTATCATCCCATCCACAAGACTGTGACACACCATTAAAAAGTACATTTTGTCCTCAGTTTGACAAGAAGGTCTTGTTCTATGTGGTTAGGTCCATTTTTGTATATGGTGAGGGTATTAGCTTAATATCAGCTTGGATTTCAGGAGAATTTACTTGGATATCCAGGGGGACATAATTTTCTGCATATCTGTACGTGAGTGCACAAGAGAGGGATAGGAACAGAATGAAAGAGAGCTAGTTGTCCTCTGCCAAGACATTTCTGGACACTTCTTGTTCTTTTCCCCCTGTCCTTTTCATTAAGGTAGTTCAGGCTCAGCTCAGTGCACACACACATGGATTAAGTAGGCTTAGTTATGGAAGCTCTATGGTTGCAGTCTTTCCCTTGTCTAGAACATCTTTAAGCAGGACATGTCTTGTTGGCTGCATCAAGTCTCCTGATTTCTGTTATCCCCATAGGCTGTTGGCCAGCATGAACTATTAATCCTCTTTGTACAAAGTGTAGTGTGTCTAGGAAAAGTATGTCACATTTGGTAAAACAACTAAGATTTAAAAGAATGTTATTGTTTTGTTGTTTGGTAAAGACAGATATTTTTTGTTGGCGCAAACCAGGACATTCGGTGTCCCATCGTTCATGGGACAGTAAAAAATGTGTTTGGGATGAACGGAGATGTTCCCCAGGATGCCTCTGGGACATACAAAAATGTATGTAAGTGGCCTATGTAAACTATAGCTCAGCAAATGACAAACTGAACCAATTACTGTTTCTACTTTTACTACAAGCACCTTTCTATTTACGTATCCAGGAGATTAACCCTATTTTTCCCTGATAATGCTACATCGGCAGTTCGTAGCGATTCATTTCTAACGCGTTTAATGTTTCAAATCAACCAAACAGAAATTATTAAACACGTTACGAGTGACAGCACTAAATGATGCAATCATTTTCATAATCATGATGCACAGCTGACTATGCAGTTCGCAAAGATAGGGATAATGGCAGCTTATTATGAAGTGTCCTGCTCTTGATGTGAAGTTAACTCTGCTGTCTGTCCCTCATCATGAAAGCTCTGTGAGCTTTTTTGCATCAGTCTCGAGAGACTTGGCCTTCTTTTCTTTTTCTTTTTCCCACCCACCTTTCTCCTTAAGTTTTCTGCTAGCCATTCTGCCAAGGCATTTTATAACATTTTATCTATTGTATTATAGGATGTTGTTGTCTGCAGCATGAGAATGCTGTCTTTTTCTCTTCTGAGTCAGACCTGCAGGATTAGTACATTTCTCATACTGTTCCCAAACACTGCCTGGCTAGCTTGTCATGCTGGATTATTAGTCACTGGTGTGTCCTTTGCCACAGCTGTCTTTGTTACATTCCTTGCTTTGCTGACTTTCACTGACATCTAATGAAATATGGCTTTTAAAAACATGTGCGTACGATAGTGTCCATTAGACGATGTTGCAGATGAAACGCCTCCCATAACTGGAAAATCAGTTTAAAATTGTGGATCAGACATACCCTTTTTTTTTTATGTTTACTCTTTTTTTCCAATTAACCTGTCTGTCAACTTTAATTGCTAACTTAAAAGTACATTTGGCAATATTCCAGTATGGGCCATGTGGAAGCAAACACGGATGGTTTAGTAATGAGCCCGCGAACAATTAATACACACTTGGTAAAATTGACTATGTGATCAGATTCTATTCTAGATTCTGTCTGCTAAAAATTCATACTTTTGGGATGTGTCAATATTTGAACGTATGAACCCATGCAGTGTGGATGCCGGAGCTGTACAGCGAACGCCAATGACATGCATGTACTTTATCACCTAATTAAAACTTTCTAGCTCGCGCTTCTGTGACATTATAATTATTACTTTGAAAATAAACCTTCCCATTGTAGCCTGTCTGAAACGCTCCGCCACATCCCTCTACTTTCTTGGATCTTCGTTTTCAAGGCTCATTTTTCTCTTTTCTTCAGCTCTGGATATGTAGAAGTGACTTATTTACAAAAAACGTTAAGACATAAAGGCTTTTTTCTTAATTTTGATTTCTTTATTTAGATATGGAATTGTTTTGTAGAGCAGTTTAGTGCAGAGCGCAGGTCCATGTAGTCTGATTTTAATTGGAAAATAAATGAAATTCTATTAAACTTGGTATATCAGTTAACCTTCACTGATCTAGAGTAGTCTCATTTGGAGACAACTTATTTTTGCAGTTGTTTTTTTCTTTTTGTGTGGGATGAGTGCAGCTGTCTGTGAAACTGAGGAATGAGAAAATAATTTGTCTGGAAAGAAATGCAATGCAAAGTTGTCTGTACATTTTCCAGTGCAGCAGCTAACTTAATAATGAGCTGTCCAGTTCTTTCCTGATTTTATTTTACCACTGCATATTTTACTCCAACGCACACAAGCAGACTTAAACCAACACACTAGCTCACCTATAGGAAAGTGTTCAGGATCCCTACATATCCACCAGATCTGGGTCCCACCCAGACACAAGATGTGTGCTGTTACTGACAATGAGAAATACATCCCACCCATCTGGTGCTCCAATTCTCTAAGATAAACAATCACAAATGTAGCCATCGCTCAGGAAAGTCCAATTTTTTTACTTTCTTGCTGCAAGTTATTTGGAAAAGTCCACACTAGTGGGCGGTATTGAATGTTGTTTTAGTGTTTCGGTCCTCTAGCTTCTGTCTGTGTTGCTGATGTGGTTAAAGTGAGTGTTAGCAAAGTAATATAAATGCTTTGCTTTCACAAAAAAGTAAATTCATATAAATTCATTTTTGCACTGCCACTGTATATTACTCTCTCAAAAACAGAATAAAAACAGCCGAGAAGGAGCAACAAAGTCAATTTAAAATGTGTGTGTATTTAAATCAAACTGTCATGGGATGTAATCATAGAATAATTCCTGTTCACACCACTCATCTTCTCCTGCACTCTTTTGGATGTACTGTATTTACTGTTTCTGTCCTAAATGTCTCTGTGCATCCCTGCGGTGAAACCTCTAACCCTCTGAGCACAAAGCTGGGTTCCTTCTCCTTCCGAGCTGCTGGCCCATAATGACATTGTGCTTAGACTCAAGCGAGTGAATGGATTAACCCACAAAAATAACAAAGCTTTATTAAATCACAATTTTCCCTCAGTGCTTCTCTCCCTCTGTGGCGACAAGTTTGCTTAACTGGCCCCCTCTGAACCCCACTGCCCTGGTCCGGGGCCCCTGGTAAATTGGTGGCCCAGTCTTTGTGCCACTCTTTCACTTCATTACAGGCTTAGACTCCACTGGACCATCTCACAGTATTGTGCAGCGTGTGCATGTAGGGGGTGGAGGGAGGGGTGGGGGTGAGTATGCAGCCAAAGTGTGTATGCAGCCATTTTTCACAATAAAATACATATATGCACAAACAAAAAATAAATAAAAGCTGAATGACTTTTTCAGCATTTATAAAAAACTGCCGATGTACAATCTAACATAAATCTATTATTCCTTTCACCACTGAATTTTCAATATTGCTACTTGGGATTTCATATATATAATTGCCCATTATAACCCACTGTTTTGTCTATATATTATGCATCATGTAACTTTTCAGTGGTATTTAAAAAGTATTTCAGTTTTCTTCCAAAGCCCATCGCTATTTATAAATTGAGAATCACATGTTTCATTTGACTCATTATAGAAGAAAACACACTGCAAATGAGGTTCATAAGTCACACAGCAAGTTAGCGCATTAAAGCACACCAAGCAAATATACTACATGAAACCTAAAAATGGAAACCGTTCTCCAGAAGCAAAATAAAAAAAGCTGGAAAGTAAAATGGATATGTCCCTCAACCTCCCTTCCGCTCTGTCCTCGTCCTCTGCCAGATCCTGCTAAAGTTTCCTTCACTTTCACTTTGTTGAATTAGGATAATTAACTCTCCTGACATACTATGCAAAGTAATCAAATCTGTGCTTGGCAGTATGTAAATTAGTTTTATAGTCTGATTTGGTGTGCTCTGCCCTAAGTCTCTCTCATGCCATACCTTATACCCAACCAAGGTTGGCATTTATCCATGATTTTAATGAGATGGGCTGTAGGAACAATTAACTTATCTAAGTCATTCAGAACAGGGGAAGTTTTCCGCTGACTGACGCTGCCAGAAAGAGACACACATTAATCAGGGAAACACTGGGGACACATAAACCTGACATTTATTACCTGTTCATGAGATCTCTGAAGAAGGCATGGATGTACACTTTTTTATTTGCACATATGTACTCACATGCCTCATAACAGACATTAACACCACCTGAGGGTTTGGTAAGTCAGAGTAGAAAACCATGCATTTCTCTGCACAAAAGAGACTCACCGAGAATAAGTTAACAAAGAACATTAACAAATGTTATTAGGTTTGTAACATGAACAAACATCTATTATAAGAATCCCTTGACAAGTATACTTAATACTTACTTATAATAATATTTAATTGATCCGCCAACATGAGATCTGCAATGATTTATCATTGGCTGAAAACAATGTCTACACTGTCGGTTAGGCTGAACTTGCCACATGTTGTTTTGTTTTTTGCATGCGTAAGTTTTGTTACTTAATCTGTTAAATATAAGCAACATCTTTCTAATATTTAGTTGGATCTGCTTTTGCACAACCCCCATCTTTACTGTCTCAAAACATAAAAATCCTAATTTTATACACCATCTAATTTACTGTTGGCAGACTTTTTAAGTGGGCTCAGTAATGGCTGTAATTTTCCTTTACTTCAATTGACCACAATTTATAGAATGAAAACAGCAAGTGTTCCTGTTACTTTGCAGTTATTTATGATGTAGTTTTGGCCCGAGACATTTTTCCTTGGTGGTGTAACATTGGGACATTCTTTGTCCGAATTGGTTTTCAGTGCCAACAGCATGCTTCTGAGGTCGCTGACTGGCCAATGACATTCCAGCAGCTCCCACGGTAACCAGTTACGGGGGGGGCTTTTACAAGATAATAGCATGTTTTGAAGCATGTTAATGACTTCCAACTACATCAACTTACTGGTTTTCTGTTTAGACACCTGTAGAAACAATTCTCAGAATCCTTAAACCCTTAAAACGTGTGTGTGTGTGTGTTGTCGTTTAACTACATTTGTGGGGTCCGAAAACCGTGAGTACAATATACTTGTGGGGTCCGGACAGCTTTGTGGGGCCAAAATGTTGGAGCCCACAACTTTAAAGGGCTGTTTGGAGGTTAAGACGTGGTTTTAGGATTAGGGTTGGAATGAGGTTATGGTTAGGGTGAGGGGGAAGGGTTTAGGTTAGGCATTTAGTTGTGATGGTTAAGGTTAGGGTAAGGGGCTAGGGAATGCATTATGTAAGTGACGGTCCCTACAAAGATAGTGAGACAGAGTGTGTGTGTGTGTGTGTGAGAACACAATGGCGAGTATTGGCTTAGCACAGTTTGAAAATTTAAACTTGTGCTTTGGCATTTTGGACTGTAAATAGAAAAGGCTTTTCAACACCACAGTTAAGTGAATTGTGTCAAACTGAATTGGCTGAAAATGTGTGGTCAGGATTTGTGAGGTTCAACGTAAAGACTTTAGCAAGAAAAGCTTAGTGGCAGAGTCTGCAGAAGAAGCAAAGCCACTCCTCGTGCACACACACATGCACATGCACGCACACAGTACAAAAGTAGTTTCGCTGGCTGCCAGATAAGCTAAAGTAATAACAGTGCCGTCTCAGCTAATTTTAGCTCTGAATTGAATGTGCCGCCACTGGTATTCATGGCTACATTTCTGGCTGAGCTTAACTGTATGTTTGGTCTCTCTGTATCGCCTGTCTCACTCTCTCAATCTTTTTCTTCCTGTCTCTCTTTTCCATGTTGTTCATTGCTTTACTTCTCTCCCCCCCAGATTCTCCATCCCTCTCCTCTCCTTTTCATTCACCACTATCTCGTCCGATTTGTTATGTGGGGTCACAGCTAATGCCTTACATTTCTAATCTGGGAAATGCCAATGAGATCATGTCCCCATCGTTTTTTGGGATAATAGTGAAGCCTCTTTACAAAATTAAATATCTACTTATACTTGCTATGATTGGTGTTTTTCCCCAGCATCTTCTATTCTGCAGTTTGGCAACATGAATCCCAAACATAAACTCAGTCTTACATAATGAAGAATAATGCCCACTGAGAATGGAACACTGTTTACATGCCAGGTATTAGCACCTACAGCCATGCTTGCTTTTTCACACCTGATTTCTCCCACAATGTTCTTAAGAAACTTTTATTATTTAAAGGGTAGCGCTAGTTGCATGACAGCCTTATCATATACAGATAACCAATCTTTGAAGTGCCAGTCTTTACCTGTATCTTTACCCACAAGAGGACTTTGAGAAATCCTGCAGCTCTTTCTTATTCAGTATCCTTGCAGGGCTCAGGAGATCTTCTATGATCGCTTCCACAATAATGTAGGCAATCCCATTTCCATTCCCAGGCGTGTGGCCTAGACTGCCATATTGAGATTGACCACATCAATTTTGAATGGCCTCGGTCCAGCAACAAGGAAGCAGTTGGCTACCTCATGGTAAAAACATCAATGGGTTGGCACAGGAACAAATGGACAGAAGCTCATTTCCATGAAACATTACGTATGCTAGTTGACAGCTACTTCAAAGCGGTAGCTGGTACATATTGGTTGCTCACTGCTTCCGTGTTCCCAGTCTACACAATGTGTCTGGTTTTGTCTACAAATGTAAAAGAAAACGTGTTATGGTACTTTGAGCTGATTCGGCATAGTGTAAATGAGGCGAGTAAACAATTGTCACTCTGGTAGAAAACGGAGAAATAAAATTGTGTAGACCCTTTAAATGCATTAGGGTCATGTACATAATGTTGGGGGGGGGTAAGTGATTTTACACTTTCATACCTTCATATCCCACTAGGAACCTATAAGGCCTATAAGAATAAAAACCCTTTTCTTTATCGAACCAAAATGTCAGAATTCATAAATGTTATTTAAACACAAGCAGTAATGAAACAAATGCATACAGTTTATAATTGGGGGAAAAAACAATCTGCTAAAGAAAAAGTAAAAAGAGTACAAATCTGAGCCAGCTTTCGGTACGGTGTCCTCGGACTCTGTCCTCCACTTTGTGTGCTAATTTATGTGTGTTTGCATATGTATAGTACTTAGCCATGTAAGTGTGTGACCAAAACCCAGACTCTGTGTGTATCATAAATGTTTTTGGAAACCATACTGGTGGACTACAGTCAGTCAGTGAGTGAGTAAGACAGTATGAGAGATGGGGGGGGACAGAGCGAGTATGTGAGGCAGTTTTACTGTAATACTCTAAATCCAAAGTGGGGGAAAAAGTCATTTTTCTTAGTGATTCTTTATAGATTTGAGATAATTTATCCACTTCCCAAATCAGACTGAGAAGGGAACTGACCTCATCTCTGAAGAGAGGGAGAGAGGGAAATATTACAGATTAGAGATCTAGGACAATATTATTGAGAAAGAAGAGGTTTTCAAAGGAGGAAGAGGTGCAGACGGAAGACAGTGAACATTCTGCTTAATCAGAGGAGGTGCTATATGTTTTTAGCATTTAGGTCATGCCCTATTCTGCAGCCACCTAATCCCCCTTCAGACATGCACTGAAATGCTCACTTCCACTGTTTTTTTCCATAAACATTGTTCTGGTAGTTTTCCTGCTTCAGAGCATGCAACATTTCTGCTCAATTTTTGAACAGAGCTCAAATGCAAGTACATGCAGTTACTTTAATATTAAAAGCACACAGTTTGATTTTCACATTTGACATTTCTACATATAGCATTAGAACCAATCATCGGAGACAAGAAAGCGACACTGTGTCACTTGGATCTGGCAGATACAACTGAAATGAGAGATTGCTTTTATAAGAATGGCTGGACATAGCTTGGTTTGACACTAACATTTGATAACCGCTGTTTTACCGTGTCAACGACGAGATAACAAGTGAACAATCTCTCGCCTTGCTCATCATCACTAGCTCGGGCTAGATGTCAATCGTGTGAGCTTTAAATCAGTAGTGGTCATGCCTTTTTGAACAGAATCAACAAGACACTTTTCTTCCACAGAGTCTTATGTGTAAAAGCTAAAGCCGTTGCTTAAACCGACAGATGAATTGAATGTCTGTGAGTTAGAAAGTGTGTTAAGGGTGCTCAGAGTTCTTCCTCAAAGACATTTCAGACGGACCCTTTTGTGACCTTTTAACCTCTCTTTGATCAATGAGTCACTCTGCCACCTCCTGATAGAAGAGAAGAATGCAAATCTGAAATACTAGTACACTGTTTGTAGTGAAATAAAACCAAAAGAGAAAAAGAGCCACTATACGTTCATAGATATGATGTACTGCTTGTAGTTTTAACAAAATAACTGTATGGCTGACAGACAGACAGACTGGCGCACTATTTTGGGAATGGTGGAAGCCCGCTCTCTCACTCCTCTTGTCCCGTTCTGTGACTCTTCTGCTTGCCCTCAGACTACATGCCTCTCGTACTGTGCAAGAAGATCACTTTGCACTTCCCCAGTGAAACCAGAGCTCAGTCTTCAGCCTCATGCCTTGCCATGTCCTCTGGGCTATTCATAGTCCAGCAGTGGCTACTTCTGCCAAACCCGTACCGGAGTGGAGCTGTGTGTGTGTGTGTGTGTGTGTGTGTGAATGGATGTGGGTGTGTGGAAAGTAAAATTTAAAAGGAGATGTGAGCAGAATAGAGCTGGGCAATGCCAAAAATATATAATATAATAGAAAACAATATAATTCTTATAATCATGGGTTGCAATATGTGTGTGTGTGTGTGTGTGTGTGTGTGTGTGTGTGTGTGTGTGTGCGTGTGTGTATATATATATATATATATATATATAAATATGGTCTAAAGCTGGAACAAAATATGAAGTGTGGGGCAACAACTTTGTAAACATTAATATCTTGTGTTTAATAACATACTAGTTATAAAATAATATGGGTTAGGGTTACCATCTATGTGGAAACAAACCAAGAAGAGCATAAATAATTTGTTAATCATTTTATTTTTAGGGATTAGGGATTCATAAAAATATAGGGTACAATATTGTCCTAAATAAATAAATGACATGGAAAAAATGTAGACTAGACTTCTGAATAGTGTAATTACTTTCCCGCAGTGTAGCGATGTGCTCTTAACCCACCTGTTCCCTGTAATTATGGATGTATGGATGCCACTGTTTTACTGTCAGTCATACAGAGTGCATTGACTTGTGTCGCCATGACAACACAAGTACCACCGTTGACCAATGGTTATTATAGACTGTACTGAACCAATTCCTGTCAATGAATCACTCTATTTGCCACCAAAGGGAAATTGGATAAACTGGATAAGACACAAAACCCAAGATAAAAAAACACACAAAGCATATGAATGCAAGAAACTGATTTAAAACAAATGACTAAACAATTCAGTTAGATTATAAATGAAAATTATGAAGAAATTTAGAATGTGGCTTGTGTATTCCCCAACACTTCACAGTGTCAGTGACAGGCCCTCCCATGCCAGAATCACCCACATACAACATTAAACAAAAAAAACTAATATATATCACTAAGTCACAGAAATTAACTGTGTTTAACTAATGTTTACTTATATAGATATAGAAAGAAAAAAAACATTTGCCATTCGGAAATTTTATACTTAACCGTTTAATTGTCAACCGACAATTCTGACCTATTTAATACTATCAGTTAAACAGTTATTATTAAATATTACATTTAAAAACTAAGGCATTTTTCCTGGTAAAAGAAAAGTAGGTTATATGATCTATTTCTTAAAAACAACTCATGCTGGCGACACGCAACCACATGCCTTTTTATTTGAGAGCTTAAAACACAAAACTCTTTTTTCTGTCAAGTTTGTTGCAGTCATGACCGATTGCTGGGCGCTGCTCGCAACAGAGTCGCGTGCCAATAACATGTCACCGACTATATTGATGAAATCGGTCCTACTAACACAGAGTATGCAAGACAGACACACAGCTTTGATGCGGTAGAAACGTACTGGGAAAGTCTCTGCATGTGCCCACGACAATGAACGCAACACGTGGCTGCGACTTCTCCCGGATGGGTGGACTAACGGCAATGATCTCTTAATGAGGATCGGCTATTGGTCAGAAGAAAAAAAAGCTAAATTAGCATCTCTGTTTGCCATGTTAGGAATATTTTTTTCATCATGAAAGAGCATGATAAGCACTTTATTCAAGTGGAGAACTCTGAAGAGGCAAGGAATTTCTTTTTAAAGCTGTTAATGTGCTGCTACAGCTTTCAACTCATCTCCCAACCTGAAGGCTCCATATTCATATTCCAAATTCCTTTTCCCTCTTGTCTTCTGCCCGTCCGCTTTATCTAATTCTCTCTCTCACACTCTCGCTTTGCTTCAGTGAAGTACATCAAGGAGATGTCGGCCTTCTTTAAAAACTCGGGGTCCCCCGGGGCAACCCACCCCTGGGAGTCTCCCCCCTCCACTCCGCGCAGAGGGGAACTGAACTCTCACCTGCTGAGGTGAAGGAGCCCCGCAGCATCCCGCTGAAGATGTGCCAGGTGTTACGAAAACAGTGCCCCCCGGACACAGAAAACAGGTACAGCATGTTACAAGTTTGACATAATATTTCGATTTTCAGTTTAAACTTTCCTCAAGAAAAAAAATCTGACAGATCTCAAGCTGAAAATAACAAATTGGCTCAGAGAGAATTCTTATCCCATCTCATTCACATATTCTCTTTGTTGTGTAATCTGAAACTTCCTCTTCACCCTCAAGCTTTTCTCTCTTTGCCAATTGTGTTTTGTTTCTCTAACTGCCCCTTTTATCCAGTTTTTGTATCCCTGCTTGCTTCCCTCTCTCTTCCTCTCATCTCATCTGCCAGGTATTTCGAGGTGATTTCGTCCAACAGAAAGAACTCTGTGTTTCTGCGGGCAAAGGACCCAGCCATGGCTCAGTCCTGGTACAATGCCATCCAGACTGGCGCTGCCAACCTTTTACCACGAGTGAAGGAGGAGATGAAGAGTATGCAACTTGGCATGGAGGTCAAACATCTGGGCTGGATTACAGAGCAGGTAGAATACAGAATACAGACTTAGATGGTCCGTACTGCAAGACCTGCTCTGCAGTAATTTGCATGTTGTTTTTATTATGCCGTGGCGCCCTGTTTATTGCTTCCTATATGTTGTATGCCTTTGTGTCTTTTTTAACGTCTTTCTGAGAAAGACAACCTACCAACACATTAAAGCTGAATCCTGTCTTGAAGTACATGCAGCAGCACAGAACCACTGGAAGCACACATGCACATAAGTTCATTAACGGCTGTGTAACAACTGGATCCAACATTCATAACTGCAACCAACTGATGTCCACGGGCCTTTAAATGTGCCATGTATGGTAATCTTAAGTACCCTATGAGTAAGTTTAAATGTTGTTTTCAACTCTGCTACAACTGTGCAGATGACCCAGGGTCCAGAGAAACCACTACTGGCCATGTTGACCGACAGAGACCTGCTTCTGTATCCCTGCTTGCCTGAAAGCAAAGAGAGCCTCAGCAGCCCCACCAAGAGTCACCCACTCATTGCTACCAGGTTCAAATACACAAATGCCTGCATACATACACATACCCCTCATACAGTACTCAATATTTATTAACACACTTAGCAAACATAGCACATTTGGCATTTAATACATTTCTGTCCTCCACCCTGAGCAGCCCAGTTTTGAGTTAACAGACCTTTCGGTTGCTTGTTTTGGCCAAGTCGGGAGAGCACAAGCTCACTCTTTCCATAACTGGATTTTTGTACATTTTGCCCCATAACGTCACATTCATTTGGAAAACATTAGTGGAACCAGACCCTATGACTCATGTGTTTTTCATTCCCTTCTTTCTCTCCTGTGCACTCCACGTATGACTTTTTTACATCTGTAACACACATTTGTTGAAATGGAGAGCGGCCGACAGGAACACACACGCCTAGTACCTCGATAATAATAATAATAGGACAGCGCCACTTCTCACAAATACAGATAGAATTGGAGATGAGAAGTTTAACTGATACGTAACCGTGATCAGCTTTGTGGGAAATTAAGAGTCAGTGGAACAAGGGACTGACAGCAACATAACCAATCACACTATGACAGATGCTCCACTTAGCACCAACTGCAATGTTTCATTTTAAATGAATGTAGGCTACTGGTAGTCTGGCACACGTGGGTGCTCAGTGGGTGCTCAGTACCTTCCGGGGGTGCTCCCTCGGTATCGACGCCTATAAACATGCATACCCCTTCATATGCTCTTTTGGCTCATTCTTTCCTATAAATCTTAGTTGCCCTCTTTCCCATCCACGTTCTTCTCATACTTTCTCCTCTCCCGTTCAGACTGGTTCACTCTGGCCCAGGAAAAAGTTCTCCTCTCCTGGACTCTGACCTCTCGTTTGGCCTGCGTTCTGGCACTAAGCAAGGCGTGGAGACCCATGTGTTCAGGGTGGATTCTGCCAAGGAGCTGTCCACCTGGACTCATCTGCTGGTGGAGGGTTGCCATAATGCTGCTGAGCTCATCAAGGAGGTCACCACGGGTACGGATGCAGATATTTTAGTTTGACTCCAAGTTCAATCTCCACTCTTGCTACACATTTTCTTCACCTAATTTTGTTCTGAATAACACAACCAAGGTTCAAGGTCTGACTCCCACTGGGGCCACCCTCTGGTCATGGCACTGCAAGTTTGTTTTTTATTGTCACTAAATGTTATATGCCACAGTCTATATCCGCGACGTTCCACTTCTGGGATTGCTCCGTTGCCAACGGATATTTCACCGGATTTCACTCATCCGTTGCCTTGGACTTCCTTTGTGTTGGCATTTTAAACTCTTTTTAAACCACTTTCCATCAAAACAAGTTCCTATTTTGCAGCAGCCCCGCGGCTTTTCCCGTTGCTTTGCACTACCCAAGAGGATTGTGATTGGTTTAAAGAAATGCCAATAAACCAGAGCATGTTTTTCTCCCATCCCGGAATACTGTGTGGCCTAGACTAAAGCAAGACTACATGCCACATGATGAGAGGCGTATCAGTTCTATAATACAATGCATAAGAAATAATTGTGTCGAGGTGCTAGTTATTTCATTTGGTGCAGTGTGCGGCGTAGTTTTGCTGGGTGCCTTTTTTTCAAATACGGTTCCAGTGAATAAAAGTTCCGCTTGCGCAATTGACGGTAGCTTGGCTATTCTATAAATCGCAGGTTTGTGCAGGAAGTCTTGTGCCTCACTAGTTACAAATGTTTCTGACCAATCAGTGGTCTGCAGTGTTTTGACTCCACTTCAACCACAACTCGAAACACAACTGATCTGATGACAATCGGAAATGCTGATTATATTGATCAAACTCCTCAATCATATCTGTGAACATACCTCAAATCTTTTTAATCCAAACAATTACTGCCTGGGCACAAGATGTGGTTTCTATTCAACGGACACACAAAGCAGGATTAGGAGGTACTATGTATTGTTTCTTGCACAGTGATTTAGGAAGTGTAGTCTTTAGTAAAATGTCCTCAATCTCTGTAGATTTCTTCTGCCTGCATGTTCATGAAAGACTTGAACTGGGTTTTTAGAAAGGAAAGCCTTTGGTAATAGGTTTTTATAAAGAGCTTGAGACAACATATTTTACAACTGTAAGGATGGTGTCTTATAAGCCTATGTCTGCAACTCTTTTTATTTCCATGATCCAGATTCAGCATTTTAGTATTCAACGTTTCTTCTGGAAATCCTAACTAGTGAGACAGCCATCAGGTCAGCGCAGTTTAGTAATGCTGCTGCATTGCCCTCTGCTGGTAGCATGAGGTGATGCAAACATTTCTAAAACCTTAAATGGTCTTATTTTAGTGTTCCGTTTAACTAAGACCTATTATCTCGTCTTAACAATGACCATAATTTGAATCATATTGTTATCATTTCAGTGTCAAATTCATAGGATACGTCCAAGAATTCTGGGCTCTGTATCAACACTGAGCTCACAACAATATGAGTGCACAAGAAATATGTAATAAATCCAGATTTAGTTGAGAACAATTTGAGCTGCGTGTTGGAAATTCATTACATTTCCTTCCTCTATGTAAGCCCTGTTTTGCTTTTCTACTCTGGCAGCCTGTAGTTGGAATGGGAAGGAGTGCACCCTGGGAGTCCACATTGATGAGGGTTTCACACTATTCACAGAAGAGATGGGTGTCAGGAAAAGTATTCTGCTTCAGCAGCCTTTTGAGCGCCTAAGAATGTCCTCAGATGATGGAGTTCGCATGATATTCCTCGACTTTGGAGGCCCAGAGGCCGAGATTGTAAGTTACTCTTTTCTATTGGACTTTTTATCAATATGTTGCATTTTTTATATTGTTACATTATAACCACCATAAATTTGAGACGTTGTATTGAATATGGCAAAGTTAGCTTAAATTGTTGTTATCTAACAGGACAGTTGGTGAGAGTGTTTGTGATTGAAGGAAATCTATTGGATGACAGCATTAAAGTCCCAGTCTTTAGCTTCTATACTGTGTAATATTTGAGTGGTAAGTCATATCCTAAGCCTTTGATTGGACCCCTAAAAAGTGGGCGGAAGCTAGGGGACTGTTAGCGATGGCTCTAGACACACTTCCCTCACCTGCTGTTAGATATGGAGCAGATGAAATTGAAGTAATCTTGACATGAAAAGACACATTTATTGAATTTCCTGCTCCTCAAACTCTATCTCTTCTTTTAGCAACTGGACCTCCGCTCTTGCCCTAAGACTATAGTCTTCATCATCCACTCTTTCCTGTCGGCTAAGGTCAAGCGACTTGGCCTCCTGGCATGATGATGGCAAACCATCCGGAACATCAGCAATAGTAATATTTAATAAAACCCAGCCAGAAGACTCTGAAACAGCAGAGGATGCAGACTAACCCCTTCTTTGTTAGCCCTTCTAGGCCTCTAAAAAGGTAATCTCTGGTCAGGCTCCTGCTGGTATTTCTTGGCAAATAAATGAGAAAGCTTTGATGGACATTGATGGACCTTTGTTGAACTTGTAGTTGTAAGGTAAAGAGGTTTTACAGATGGAGTAAGTCAGCAGCCACTGAAGGGATCTGACATCTGTCAAATCTGTTACGGTGGGTCATCGCCCTTTATGATGGTAAACTGTGTAAAAGGACAGCCTGCATCTTGATGTTGTTAAGCTTGAAGTCCCAATCATTTTATGTTTTTTCGCCCCATTGTTCAGTTCTCTTTTGTTTCATAAGTCACGACAGGCCTTTGTCATGGGCATCCTTTCATCTTTCAATCGTTGCTTTATGTGCTGTGAGCAGTCATAACAAAAGTTATTTCACAAATGTCCTGATTGATGTTGGACAATGTTGTTTTTTTTATAAAGGCAGCATCAGCGAGGTGACAGAATGACATGACTGATACATGATCAATAGTCTGTACTGAAGAATGTAAAGAATACAACTATAACTATGTGCTTTTCATGTGGATGCCTAGGTTGCCCTGGTTTTCTTCATGAAAAAAGATACACACTTTTTGTCATAACTTCCAAATGCCAAATCACATTAATGTTCCTTGAACAACTTTTTATTTTATTTTATTCTGTCTTTTTTCTTCCCTGTTTCAAGTGTGCTCATCCATGGCATAACAAAGAGAAATAAATAACAGAGTATAAAGGCTTATTTTGCAATTGTGTTTTAGATTAACCAATAAATCAGATAACGTGACATTTTCCTAACAAACAAATACACCTTGCTTGAATGTGGATGGCCTTAGACAGGGAGTATGACTCTGCAGTTTCATACATCAGCCCACGTGAAGTACGAAATAAGAGCTCTTGTGTTTTTTAGTCCTACCGACAAAGGTTGTTCTACAATGACGACAAACATTTGCCTGTTTTTCTTTGTACTGCATATTTTAATCATGACAAAGGAGACACGGTCTTCATCAGAAAGCACTGATGGTCCACTTCTACACATTTTGTCCAACATTTAAGAATGTTAATTTACCATATAAAAGATGTTGAGTTGTTTACATCATAAAGTGTTTTTCCTTTCTCTATTATTTGTGTTGACTGAAACATCCACATCTTGGGGCCTTCTCTCTGTGTCCAACACTAAACAGACTTGTATTAATATATATTTCAAAACTAAAACCTGTTTGCTTTCATGAATAAAATGTATTGTATATTCCTATTTAAACAAAAGGTGTGCCTTGCAGGGTTGTTTGTATATAAACATGTAATAAACTTTCTTAACTTTTATTGTTTACATTGCATGTTCTTTATTGATACCGTATAAATGTCACTCGTGATTATTTTATTCTTTTCATTTGCTTCTCTGAAGACCGAGGCTCCTATGAAAACAGAACATATCTACACTTGGGTTTTTTTGTTTAAATATGAACCTGAAAAACATATTGATCTGGTTTACAGAGTGGTAGCTCATCAGTTAAAACTGCACTAAGAGATATCTTTGTATTATTAAATGATGTAAAGTGAAAACACTTCACTACAATTTTAGCATCTCTCAGCTTCCACTCTCACCGCTCTCATGAAGCTCTTTTAAAGCAGCGAAAGCAGGCATTTGTTTCTGTAAAAGACATTCTGCTAAACTTATTGTACGCTACCTGTCCGGCACAAAAACAGACAAAATAAGCGACTAGCTGGTGAAGTTAGTGTTGCTTTTAGCAAGTTTAGGAGACGGATTCTCCTTCAGGAGTTTGTGGAAGCCAAAAACCAAGCTAAAAGCAGTGAATAGTACTGACTGAATAATACTACAATGTATCAGGTGGTCAGAAACAAGTTCTGTATCTGCTGGAGATGTCAATAGGCATCTGTTTGCTAACATCTTAGCCACAACCATATAGACACTATGCACTGTACATTGCCTTGATAACATCAGGCCCAGTGGGAGAACCAATGAAAAAGGCCCGCACATCCCCATCTTAAAATCCCAGAGTCCATCGATAAACACACACGACACACCACAAAATATTAGTAGGAAAATACATGATATCATATATTGAGTATATGCACCCATACTGCACATATCTAGGATACGTATACTTTATAGAAAGATATACACAGTGTGGCATGGTGACATCAGTCACTGTATCGTGAAAGATTATTTTAAAGCTCACCATCATCAAAGAAAATCCTAATCAGATGAAGTCTTGGTGGAGTTGACACCTGTCTTTCAAACACACACTCTCAAATCATGTTTATACTTCTCTGTTAACGTCTTAATTGCCTGGGAAGTCTCAAATGGAAACCAGTGTATGCATTTAAAGGAGTGAAATGAACTACAGTGAACCTGCCTACATGTGAAAAAAGGATTTCATTGATTGATTTGATTGATTTTTTGTATCTATCTATCCGACTATCCATCCATCTATCTGCTGTAATAGCTTTGGAACAGTCTTGTAAAGTCCTTTTTTAAGTCACTGCTAATGCACTTTTCATATCCAGCTGCAAGTTTTAATGTCATATCTCGTGGTCTTTAATGATCCGTTCCACTGCACTGCTTCAGACAGCAGATTTAGCCTCGGCGCAGTCTTTATTTAACAGTCCCAGTTGGTGGTCTGACAGTTTTATTAAGTCCAGACAGATCTGTAGAATGGGAAGAGCAACGATGATGATGATGATGAGATGCTTTAGTCAGTGGGGTGTGAGATGGAGACAGTTAGGCCTGCTGGTAGTCATTGTAAAAGGAGCAAGCAAACAGTCCCCTCTTATGTGCTTTTACTTCCATGAGGTAGTGTTATCAGCGAAGCGCAGATGCTGTATGTGGGTGTGTGTGTGTGTGTGCGTGTGTGCGTGTGCGTGCATATGCTTTTTAAACACGAGTGCATTTGCATGTGTGTGCCTGAACAACAAATGGGAAATGAGATTCTAGTAATAACAAACTGTGAGTTGTATATCAGCCTGTCAAATCAGAATGGAGTGTTCACATTTGATCATATCTTCTCTCTCTTTTCCCCGCTTTCAGCCCCCACTCCTCTTGTTGAGATGTTACTATGGTAACGGCAGAGTGCTCTCAGATTGGCTGCGTCCATCTCTTCCCCTGAACTATGGTTTCGCTGCTGAAATTGCCAATCAGGCTCTCAGATCTGCTGGAGAAGAGGAGGAGGAGATTGTATGAATATATTTTGATTAACAAAAATGGAAGGGCACTTAGGAGGGAGAGGAAGGGGGGGAGAAATTGTCAGAAAATATGATGCCAGTAAGGGAAGGGGGCTAGGAAAAAAATGATGCACTGGATAGAATACAATTTGCAATTACTTCTTTTGTGTTGAAGCCTGGAGAGCAAACACTATTACACACAAAGAGAGAGAATATTGACTCTAATAAGATTGAATAGGCACTGTTACACTTTTGCCAATCGGGCATTACGGTCTTTGTTTGAATTTCCACAATTACCAGGAATATTGGGTTTCAAAAAGAATATAAGACTGGAGAACTATGCTGCCCTTTTTTTGATGTTGTAGCCCAGATTTTATTAATACTATTTTGTCAAAATGATGTAGCATCATAATGCAGAGCAGAAAACATCACATTAATCTTTCAGCTACGTTAATAGCCAACAATAAAAAATGAAAGTCTCCCCTAAACGTATAGAACGTATATTTTTCTTTACCACTGTTAGGATATTGGAAACCTATTGTTCTTTGTAAGACGGAGCAAAGTATTCATACATGTAGAAAACATACTTTGGCATACAATGGTTATAAATATAAATGAGCTAAAGAATACATCTAAACACGATATGATCCAACTGTAGTCAACTAATGTCGGGAGTAAATAAACTAAAAAGTTAGCACAGTCAAATAAACCGGATTGTTATTGCACTCCAGCTCCTGCATGCAGTCAGTACAATGTTCCCATATGCTCTCTCTCTCTCTCTCTCTCTCTCTCTCTCTCTCTCTCTCTCTCTCTCTCTCTTGCTCTCTCTCAATTTCAATTCTATTTGCTTTATTGGCATGAACAACAAACATATTGCCAAAGCAGTGTACAGAAGATTCATATACTGTACATATCACATGTGAAATACTGTATGTATACATACTACTGTAATGATTATTGCTATTTGATAAAACACTACTACATACACTATAAAACATTTACATTACCCAATACAATAAAATACACTACAATGTTTTTCAATTAAATACATTATATTTAATATATCATTAATATTACCAATACTTTACATATCCCTTGGGGGATCCTATAGTGGTTATCTCTCTCTCTCTCTGTCTCTCTCTCTCTCTGTCTCTCTCTCTCTCTCTCTCTCTGACAGGTGTTATGTCCTAAATACTTTGTCACCTCAGTAGTCCTTTGTGAGATTATCAGTACTTATAAAAGTAGAACTAATTACAATCTGACATTTTTACAAGTTCTCTTTTCATGTTCAGTCATTTGTATTGTGTCAAATATTTTGTTAATCTAATAAATTAGACAACAATGAACCGCTGGTATTGAAATGGAAAGCAATCAAAGTGGATATGTCATTTTTAAATGACAACATTAAAATGCCAGCTTAAATAACTGCCCAGGAAGCATCCTGTGGCACAGGCCCACGGTGTCCATTTGGCATCATATTAACACTTTATTGCTCCATTAGAATTTCATCAAGTGACGCATCACTTTCATTAAATGACCACCTAGGCTACTTGTAAAGGTCATGTGTACTTCAATGTCTTCATCACTACTTTAGTGAAGCCTTCAACCCAATGGTCAGGATCATTACCATAACTGTCAGTGCTGTCGTCGTCGTCATTATGAAAGCTGTGCATCTTTGTCTGACTGAATCATCACACTGTATACGGATCAGATGAGCAGGCTTTATTTACAATGGTCTACAAAATCAAAAGATTAAGAGTTGTTGTGAATGCAGCTTGAATGGCAACGATAGCTTTTTGCCCAACTCCTGGGTCTGTCCTGGAACGTAATGAAGTACATTTACAAGTATAATTGGGGTACTTTAATTGAGTTTCACCATTTGAAGACATCTATGATGCAAATATTGTACTTTTTACTCCACTAAATTAATTTGGCATCTAGTTCTTTTCAGATTTTACAACATTTAATGACCTTATAAAATGTTTTTTATTGATTAAACCAACCAACTGTAGTTCAAATTAGCTCCACATAGACCAACTACAATGTAAAATAATATGTCCATGTTAATAACATTCAAAAGAATGTACTATGTGACAAGGGACAATATGTACAGTGCATTTTATATATAGTGATAATATTTTTTTTAGGTTATTTCTTGTAATGGAGTATTTTTACAGTGATGAGTTTTACATTTTACTCAAGTAAGCTTTTTGTGACCAACTGTTTTAGTTTTAGTTTTTATTCAGAATGGCACAAGCATGTATTAATACAACTGGCAAACAGATAATTGCAGCTAAAAACCTTTTTTAAAAAAAAAAACAAAAACAAAACAGTTCATCCACCCACACAGTGCACCCCTCTAGGTGCTTTGCAGTCCATAGAAACGTGGCAGTTACCTGTCCATAAACAATCAGTCTTTCAAGTACATTTTACAAAGGGTTTAGCAGCTCTCGCCTCTTTCTGTAAGCGCATTTTAAAAAAGCAAGCGATTGTACAGATTGTAAAAAGAGGATGCTGTTTAACATATACACTATGCACAGGTTTCTAAATAACAATACAAATTGTCTCAGCAGATTACCTAAAAACTAAGGATTTAACACTTTTTCCACTACTGCCCAAGAGTAAGAGTATGTCCAATTGTGTCATTTTCACACACAGGGGCATATTGCATGGCTGTTTATGTACATGCAGCAGCAGGCTAATAGCGGACCCTGGTTATATCATCTCCTGCAGTGTGTATTATAACACACAGATGGCAGTAGAGTATTGAGGGAGGAGAGGTCTGACTGGTTTTAATGTATGTCAGAAACAGTAGGGGTCTCTGTCTCTCCATGCAGAGGAATCACAAAGAGAGCATTGGTGCTCACTGGCTTTTTATTTAAGCTTTGATTGGTTCTGACCTAATTTGGAACAGGACATCCCACAATATTCAATGCTCTCTTTCTTGTTTCTCTCTCTCTCTCCTATCTTTTTTTCCTCTCCCTCTTAACACAAAAGGACTAGAGAGAGGAAAGAGGGCAAGAGATTAATACTAAGGCTCGAGCTGAGCAATTCATATTCCAATAAGAGGAGCATGTTATCTATTTTCTCACACTCACTCATTGTGCTTCTCTTCCAGAGAGGCATTCAAATCAAAGCAAGATTCAAACAAGACTTTCAAAGAACCAAACAAGGGAGACAACATTTAGTCCAGGTAGAACGTTTCGACCTTGTACGGAATCCAAAGGAAACAACTGTGCAATCACTTTCTCATCAACTCCTCAATGACCATGTCAAATATGTACAGAGGGATGGGGTGAGGCTAAAGCTGAGTCCTGTGTCATTGGAAAGTCATTCATCCAAGCTTAATCAATCTAGGCTGTTTGATTCAATTCAAACTGCCTCCCAGGCAGAAGAAGAGAGAAAAAGAAAGGCAGAAAATGATAGTTGAGCTGAGCAGACTCTTTCTAACTTTGCGAGGCTTCTCTCCATCTCTTGTCTTCCTTCTTTTCCCCCCTTTTTCTTTCATTCTCACCATCATTCTCTCATCCTCCTCCTGCAGGCAGGAATTATAGGTACTCATTTCATGCTAAGGCATAGCTTGGATTTCTTTCTTTTTTCATTCACCAGTATTTTTTTTTAATATTGTTATTACTACTGTATGTCTTAAAGACCAGGTTAGGGTTATTAAATATGCCGAAGCGAATTGTATTTTTGCTCAAGTAAGCTCCTTGGAAATATTCCATCAGGGCACCCTTTTATTCTTTCCAAATGTAGTTATGAATTTTAAAGTAGACTTGTATTACTGTAGCAGAGAGGTGTGTGATCAGAATACTGAGCAAAGCCTAGATTGGAATTCCTTGTTCTTGGTACACTGAAAGGGAGACGGTCAACAGGAGGGGTAAAAAGGAAAGTAAATGGGGGTTAATATTGGTAGCTGGTGATGATGAGCACACTTAAGTATTTTTATTTGAGGCTATGGAAATTGACCAGACTGCTTTCAAAAAAGGTGTTACATCAAAACATTACACAAAATGAGTGCATAACACAATAGTTGATAAGGAAATGTACATTTTCATTCTTTCCCATGTAGGGTAAACATCAGTTTTTGTTCATAGCAACACCATCATACAGACATTCAGATCCAACACCCACACCAACACCACCCCAGTCTGCCTTCATTTTTTTCATATTCATGAGCATATGCTTCTGTGTGAAGTCCCCTGTCAATAAATATGCACAGTCTTAATTGTTCCCATCGTAATTAGACTACAGTTCTGTTCTTTTTGGCTCAGGTGTATGTTAAAGCTCTTTCTTTTGTTTGTGGTTTGGCACCTCTGATGATTTCCATGACAATCATTTGAGTGAGCGAGGAAGCGAGAAAATAAAGGGGGGAGGAAAGAGAGAGAGAGAGAGACAGAGAGAGAGAGAGAGAAAGAGGAGGTGAGAAACAGTTGCTGGAATAAAGCCCATCTCAATCTGAATAGCTTATTAATAGAGCTGGTCCCAGGCAAACAGATGGCAGCTGCCAGAAACAAACAGAAATCACAGAAATGAAAACTAATTCAATTAGGTGGGAAGCATTCCTAACTGCAGCAGTTATTGAGCAGTTCCCATTAATTGGATAATACTTTTTTTCAAGAAACATATTAAAAAATGTATTTTCCTCCTGTGTTTATTATCTGAGGCTGACAAGCTGAGAAATAAGAGGCTGCATGGATGTGGGTGTGAGAAGAAAACAGGATTTAAGTCATAGCTGGCATCATGCAATTAAAGTTGTTAATGAATGAAACAATTGCAGTGCTTAAAATATGAATTTGTGGTTAGGATTAAATGAGTCCACTAGATCAATGTGTAAGGTTCTGGGCTGTTCACATATTAGCACTTTACAATTTAGGAGACAGAGAGATTTTTGAGAGAGGTGGTCCATCCCACGGCGTTGTGGAGGAGAAACTGGTGAGTCCACAAAGCATTCTGGGATGGGAGGAAAACGTGCTTGGGTTTATTGGCATTTTTTTTAAACCAATCACAATTGTGACAACAAAAAGCCGCGGTGTTGCTGAAAAATAGCCTCGGAAGGAACTTGTTTTGGTGGAACATGTGTACGTTCAAAAGTTGTTTTAGTTGTGCAACAGAAAACTGAGACTGGACAGATAGTCTAGCTAGCTGTCTGGATTTACTCTGCAGAGGTCTGAGAGATGGTTAACCATAGTTGTCATAAATCCACCGGAGTTTAAAATGCCAACACAAAGGAAGCCCAAGGCAACAGATATCTGGCCTAAATGAGTGAAATCTGGCGGAATTTCCGTATGCAACGGAGCAATCCCTGTAGTGGATTGAGGATAATCCCCATAGACCCCCATGGTAAAATACCCAATTTACTGCTTGGTAAAATAATCAGGTTTGGTTTCAATAGCTAATTTCCCAGATCATTACACTTGTACGGGGGTTGGATTTTTATACGTATATAACTCACCTGTTTCATTTTAATCGATTGATCAGTCTGCGCTAAAATCAGTGCAAAGGCTAATGGGAATAAAACACGTTCTGAACCATTTCTGTTCTAGCTACAGTGTGTTTTAATAATGTTCTGTTATTATTTTGGATGTGCGTTTATTTTTGGGAGAGAGATGGGGGATGACACGCAACAATGGGCTGCAGGTCGGATTCAAACCCGGGCCGCTGCAGGACTCAGCCAACGTGGGCCGAACGCTTATACTGGGTGAGGTAGAGGCCGCCCCAGGGTTGTTTGCTTGATTCAGTGTTCATGTTTATCTACATTTATTGCTGCACCATGACCGAGACCCAGGTGGGAACTGATGGGCTCTGGGACGTGGGACAGGGCTACAGACAGTATGGATACAATAACTCTGTCTCCTGAGTGAAACTCTCCTGACAGCACAGCAAAATGGCCAACTCTGTTGGTTTGGTTTGAGTCTCTTCATTTAATTTTGACCCAATGTACGACGTTCACTGTTCTTAAAATTATACTGTCATAAAGAGAAAAAATCAATGATTACATAGAGTAATTATTCCTTTAGTAGTGGTGAGTAGCCTAATGTTTTCAATGTGTATTGTTTCTTTACACGTTTAACTTAAAAAGCTAATTTTGCACAACATGACTACAGAAAAAAAAAAAAAAAAAAAACTTTTACTAATGATTTTTAATAATTAGAACTTACTGTTCTGTGTTAATACAACTTGAGCTGGTAAGTTTCATCTTGTGTAAAAAGTTAAAGGGTCACTATGCAGTTATGGCCATTTCTTCACTCTTTTCTCGCTTTTTGCTCGCAGTTTTCTCTATAGAGCTCCCTCTATATCTTCGGAATAGATATTCGGCAGCTTGGCAACTTGTGTCTTACTCCTTACTCGGTCAGTCTGTCGTTTCCTCTTTCTCTGTTCCTACGACAATGCTTTCCTAAGTTTCTGTTTCATTTTTGCCGGCTCAGCCATGACAATAGTGTAAAAAAGTTGGAAAAAACTCCATTGCTCCCTCGTTAGCCGGTGCCCCAATGGGCGTATGTGTGCAGTACCGTGAAGCAATTCGTTTCATCGCAAGACCTGATATCATGCGATATTTCCCTACGCCAAGTCCGGCGACTCGCCGGCCTAAAGTTGCAAGGGTGGATTTTCCACTCACAGGCGCTTAGAGGGGAGCGAGACAACCACCATGCAACTCGAAAAAAGTCATATAACCATTCCAATGACGCCAAAGCTGTTCAGTTAGGTAAATTTAGCGCGTAGTTTCTGTCTCCCCACAAGGAATTCTAAGTAATAACAACAGAACTGTCGGCGCGTCCACATGATACAAGCCTTCCTTAATCGCACAACCCTCAACACTCCCCCAAGCAGTTGCTAGTAACCAAGGAGGACATGGGGGATTACAAAAATATGATGGACTCTTCAGAAGAGGTAATTATCTTCTCTCGAGTTTCTGAAAGTGGACAACATGATCTTCTGAACACAGCCATAATGACAAATACAGAGAGAGTTTTGTGGAGCTGATAGTCTTAATTAGCTTTGTAACAACTCATTAGGCAATGGATTGAATGTAACAGACATTCATTAATATCAAAAAGTTACACACTAAAGCTTTAAATGGGTTAATGCAACGGGTATCGACGCAAATTTCTAGTAAAGTCAACTAATTCGGGATACCAGTGTACATTGTTTGTCTTTTGCGAGTCATTGGCAGTCAACCTCTTCTGTCGTTTGGGTTTGTTGTTCACTCCGGCTCGCCTCAGCTCCACCCACGCTCCACCTCTTTACCCATGTTTCCAAGGTCAAGAATACAATTTTAATAAAAAAAACATTTTCTCATTTTGTTGATTAAAAAAACACATTCAAATGGTATTACATTTTGCTCAAAATGTCTTTGCTGTTGTAAGTTAGTAGAATATAAAAGTAGCAGGGTTGCATCTCCAGTAGCATTCAAAATTCTCACACAGTTAAATTTGCGGCAGCTGAACCCAAATATTTACTACAATTACAGGCTCCAAAGTCATTAACTACTTCCCCAATCTGAGCCACACTGCACATGAACTCCTGACCTGTCTCACACAGCTGCTGCTCTTCTCCTTGAAAAAATCTCTGGTGCAATTTCACCTATTGACATTATTCAAAGAATGTCTATGGGTAACAAAGAGTTAAATGCTTTTAACTGAGAACTAATATTTATTTGTAAAATCCACATATTGTCACCATTTGGCCTTCATCAGGGTTTGATGTGGCAGTGCCTGCACTCTCTGCGAATGATTTAGCCCAGGATGATCCTTTGAATTGAATCTCGAGAATTCAATCCACATTTTTTTTCACTTCCTCCAAACCTTTTAAGTCATTTCTTTTAAACCAAGGAGACTGATTGAAAACACTTTGGAGTGACAGAAAGTATCATTACTTGGAAGAGCGACAGACAGGGAGAAATCTCAAGAAATAGAAGAAAAAGATTCTGGTGTGTTTGATTCTAATGAATGCAGATGTACCTGACAAAAATAAATGTCCCCTGGGAAGAAAGGAGAAGTGTCTCCTTGACATACATTTATAGTTATAGGGCTTAAAGATGGAGTGATATGTTGGATTGGAAATATAAAAATTACAAACAAGCACAAAGCATTCTGGATTCTGCAGGTAAATTAACACTGCAATTGGTAAAAGACAAAAAATACTTGACATACCATACATCAGACACAATGGAGCTCACAGACTAAACAAGACAAGCTAGTTTGTCCTCTCTAATGTCCTTTGAGCTAGCCCTCAAAGGTTTACACAGTTTCAGAGAGGTTTGCACTGAACCCATAAGCATGTAACAATAAAGTTGCCACCAAAATGTAAAAATTAGTTGGGTGTAAAGAATAATGATTGCAAATTGTATCAAATCAATTTGAAATTCAGCATAGGCTCTTGGATAAAGTGTTTTATAGTCAAAGAAGAAGACGCAAGTGCTAACTCATGTGGTCGGGCGTTTATAGCTACCAGCTACAGCTAGCATTCTCATTTCCCTGTTTTTAAACTTTAGGTCCGTATCTAAAAATGGCAAAGACCATGCTGTGTGGTTCCTTTGTTAATTCTTCTTGATAGAGTAGGAGTTTCTGCTCTATTGCAGAAAACTACAGATTTTGGGAGATATAAAGCATTATGAGCGTTAATGTTAGCTAGCAGTTTGCTAGCAGCCTGTACACAGCCGTCATGTCTTCCTACTTGGCAAAATGATTTGCTGTTGGCATGTCTGAACCATGTTTGATTGTTCCTTTTTTGTATGGTGTCGAAAGAATGATGTGCTCTAACAAAGTATCAATATGGATATATTTATGTATTTTTAATAATATAGCCCACTGCAAGGGAGAAATTAATTGTTTTTTCTGCACAAAGAAGATAGCTGTAAAAGCCCTCTGCGCTAGAAGTCATTAGTTGCAGTTTGTTGCAATGAGTCAAAGAGAAGCATTTCATAATTCAATCATTGGGTCAAAATAACCATTAGATGCTTTCTTTTTCATAAATCATTCCTAAGTATTTTGTGTTTGATAATTAAATGAGTACATTCTGCCATGCTGTTTCAAATGGTATTATAGCAATGATAAATTGAGGAATAAGTCAGAAAAAATACATTGTGAAGTTACATTTACTGTATATTGGCAAAGCATGTTCCACAGCTTGGTTGCTATGGAGCCGAATACAGACCTTTTTCACCAACCAAATGCTAGGACTATCTTTTATACAACGTGCCAACTTGTTGTACTATATTCAATTGAATCCTTTCCCAATCTCATCTTCCAGCCTCTTATAAAGTGTTACATGCCATGTGCATGACAGAGCTGAATACCTTACTTCCTAAGTAATTTCTTTTGTATTTTCATAACAGGCCTTTAATCCCAAACATCTGGTCCAGGACCTTGTTACACTAACACAAGCATTTCTCTCTAACACTCTCTCCAACGTGCAATTATTGAAGGATCTAAGGTGCAGAATGTGTGGGCGATATTGCACAAATAGAGCAGCTGCGGTGTTTTACAAACATCTGAAATGACTGCATATGGCTGGTCCCGTTTTTGTGGCTCCAGTCTGAGGTGATCCAGAGCACAGAGCGACCTGACTTTCACAGACAACTGCAGGGTTGATGAGAAAATAGTTATGTGTGTGGTTCTCAATCTGAGTCATCTCCACTTCAAGTCAAGACTTAAGAACTGCTGAGATGGAAAAATGTGAGAAACTATTATTTCACCTCTTAGTCAGTAAGCACAGGGGTTCCTCTTCAAGGGATGTGGGGTCCTGTTCCATTCAACCCACAGCCAAATCAGGGAGAGAGAGACTTTACTTCTTATCAAATAAGTCTCTTTTCCGGCCACTCTTTGCTTAATGTGGCTATGTGTAACTTTCAGTTTGTGTTGATTTTAGCGGCCGCTTTGGATAAAAGCGGCAGTGTTTTTTCTACACCTGCTGTCGTAAAGGTATTTTCTTTACGGTGCTGTATTATTACCTTCTGTAGATTACTGAGTCAGCGTTACCGGGAGGTCACATAGTTGCAATGAATGTTTTGCTCAGATAGAAAATCATTCATTTACTATAATAGAGTAAATTACAGGTGCATCTTTGTATTTCAAGTGTTGCATACGTTAACTTAGCCTGGATATATCGTGACTTAAACTGGGTATCACTGTCTCTGTGTAACGAGCCAAAGCATTAAGAGTTTGTTGTAGGAGACAACTTAATAATAACTTATTATGTACTTAATATAGCGCAGGTCATGAAACCAAGGACGCATTACACAAGTACAGGCGGACAAGAGAAAAGAAAATAGTAGGCCAACACACACGGACTGAAAATAAATAAAAACCGGACGCTAATTAAAAAATGGCTACTGACGTACAAACACATTGCGCATTGTAAAGTAATTTTAATTTAATAAATGAAATAGACAAATTACATACCTGATGGCCAGTTTGGGACGGTTTTGAAACATTTACATTCCCTTAATTATCTCCATCTGTTGAAAGCCCGACTGACATTTTTCCCTTTTTCCTTTTAGCTTTTACTTTTCTTTGTGTATTTCCTTCTTTTCTGTTATGGCCCTGCCCAAGTATCAGCCATAACTGCAGCAGATAACTTCTAAAATAATATTACAGTAATATTACAGGCCTATATAAGTCCTGCTACCTTTTACCTGGCTGCAGGCTTTTCCGGTGTTACAAAAGAATATGTGACTCGTCAGAATGTGTGCTCTGTAGCGCCGTCCACCTGCTGTAAATAAAATCTGACCCAGGCAAAGCGTTAATAAAAACTATTTTAAAATAGCATTCTTTACCCTGCTAGTCTTTTTTTGCTTTTAAAGGTCTTTTATGATCATTGGATGAAAAATTAAAACATTACATATTGTGTAATTAACATCATATTTTTTTACATATAGTGTAATTAAGATCATTTTCAAGTTCATACTTAGTTTGAATATAAGTATTTTACATGCTTTAATGTTCAAAAAACACATTATTTTCCCCCTACTGTCTCACTAAATATGCTTGTATTCACTCTCTGTCTAAAACACTCCGTTCTAGTGGAGTCTCTTTAAGCCCCCCTCCTGAAAAAGCCCATTCTGCTCTGATTGGTCAGTGTTTCTGCACCATAATTGCAGCCGGGGAATGACTGTAAGGGCAATGTAGTGACACTTTCTACCTACTGTATGTATAGTATAGTTGTGATATCACAACTGTACAGAAATCCCGATCGCTCGTTCAATGGCACAGTTTCTGAATATGGGTTGTGTGCATACATCTGTGGATTGTAGGTTTTGATACCTTCATAGTATTTGTATAGCCTCTCAACCTATGTCTATCCATTTGTATTTGTTTTACTTGGTAATAAATTACTTGGTAATAAAAATAGGCGTAATGGAAATAGCACTTTTTTAAAAATAAGACCTTTAATGCTCACTCTCAAACTTGATGTCCATACATATTAAAAGTGCAATATCAACCTGTTCACAGCCTGAAGCTGGATATTGGCTTTGTGCAGATGTATAAATCAAAAGAACAATCCAGTGGAAAGCACAAACTTTCAAAAAATAATTGCTGGCGAAGAAGATTCACAAGACCACTCCAGCAAAACTAAAACCAAGAGAGCAGTATTTGCACCACTTGCCAGCTTGTTAAATTGTGATTCTGTGTCAGTCACTCTTATGACAGTTGATTTTTTTTTGGACATGTGCTGTCATGGATATATTTCTTTATTCTGTGTTTGAGGCAGAATGTAGCCAAATTGAAACTGCAAATTCAAATGTGGTTTAAACCAATCATACAGCGACCTTATTCATCACCTGATGTTTCACAGTGAGTCAGTGGGGAAATGTTCAATGTTAAAATAATAGCACCCCTGATTATAAGGACAATGCAATCACTTGTTAGAATTTTCATTATTTTTATTATTAGAAAAACAGGAAATAGACTAAATTTGGCAACCACAGGCAGCATCTGATGGTTTTTAAAGCTGAAACAACATATGCTGGATTACGTAATCATCTACAGGTGTGAAACCACAAGTGGGCTTTGTGGATCACGTGTTATGTCTTATGTGTTATATTTTGTCATACTGTGTTTGCTTCAGTGTAAGCTGCAACTGTCATGTCAGATAATGATAACCCAGTTTGTTAAAAAAAAAAAAAACATTACTATGATGAAATAATTTTTAACTAACAACCTTTTGCTGAGTTGCTACATATGCTACATCAAAAGTATTACACAATTAAAATATTTAGTGTAAAACTCTGCCGGCAATATTGGGTTTTGTTGATGTACTAATTCATTTTGTGCGGTACAGTCAGCATAAAAAGGAAACCTTAACTGATTCTGAACACGAAGCGAAACCCGTTTCTTGTTAAAACCACCCACATTTCCTGCTGTTTGTTGCTCCACCGCAGCAACAAAGTCGCAACTGAAACATTTTGCCTGTGTGCTAAAGTAGCTGGCCTGGGAAAGGCTCGGCGTGTTTAACGCTCTCTGCTGTGTTGGACCCTGTAGTTCACCCATAGCACTGACCTTCTGCCCTGCATCACTTCAAACTCAAAGGTTGTCTCATGTGGTCAGATTTCCCTTATTTATATTCACGCTCACATGAAAAATGATGGTGCATTGCTCCACCACCACAACAACAACAACAAGAAAATGAAATACAATAAAAGGCTTTTGACAAGGTGGATCTTACATGCCGGTTGCTGATGGAACATTTTCACCGTTGGCTGAGTGACTCCACAAACTCACACACACACGCTGAGCTTGGCCTCAGATTTATTGTCTACAAACATGCTCAAACTGTTGTACATGCATGGTTTTATTTTTAGTAATCAGTTGCATACATATATAAATAAATAACTTAATAAAAATAAAAAAGATCTGGCAACACAGCTTGCACCACTAAAAAACATTTAGCAGATCTTTTTTGGTTTTACTGGGTCACTGGGTCATTTTTAGAATACTAGACACTTGTTTCATCATTAATTAAACCTTGATAAAATAAAAAATAAGACCATATCAAACACATGGATCCGACAGGAGACACAAAATAGGGCTTAGGTGAACCATTTCATTTCCGTTTTGATTTAAAATAAATGAAAATGCATGATTTGAAAATAAATCAAACCTGCATCAAAGTCAAAAACATGAAAAATATAATCTTTCTGTCATATCACGTTTTCCAACAAATATGTCATTCAAATGACAGTAATTGACTTTTGATTCAGTATTAACCAGTGAGTTTATGGTGGTTTTGCATCACTTTAATGATGCTCTCTTCTAGACGGATACCACAGCGACCTCGTCTTTGTCAACCAGCCTGCTATTACTGATGTCATTTATTGTATCACTGCACTGGTCTTTAGGATTCTATGGAAACCAACAAGGCCGCTGTATTCACCTCTTCTCAATGGCATCCTCCACCATAAATTGCGGCTTTTGATTCTCTGTCGGCCTCATGACTTTGACTCTGAAACGAGGGATGGGATTAAGGGCGCTGACGGAAGTGTAATAGTGATACTGTCTCCTTGCGGTATTTACTACAGCAATACAATGACTGCCAGGACAACTGTGTATGGCAGAGGGAATGTGCAGTAAAGAAAATAAGAACTGGTCCCAATGCATATGTACAAACATAACTACAGCTAGAGACACCCCAACACAGAAAAGACTAGAAAATAATACACAAATCATACAAACACAAAAGGCAGACAGGGCTGTGGGGCTGCACCCAAAACCTCTTTTATCTTGCATTGTATTAAGAATGTATGAGTGTGATTTTCATATAATGTGTGTCATATCACAAAGTGGCAGGTTCTCCAATTGGCCAATAATGATCTATTTGCCAATTCAATCCTGTTGAGAAAGAGACGGCAGGCAGACGTAAAATGAATAAAACATTGTATGGAGGGATCGAGACAGTTCCATTTCAATCTCTCATTCTCTCCCTCTCTCTTTCTCTCTCTCTCTTTCTCTCAGAACGTTTCTAAGAAGACTTGTGTGCAATTGGGGTAAAATCAGTACTTGGATGGTTGCCTGAGTTTGTGTGCACATTGCATTTCTGTTCTCTTTATCTCACACTAGACGCCTACGATGCACCACTTTCAAAAACAAACGTCTTCTCGCATCTGCTCTCTCTTCGTTAAGATAGTTTACTTGCAATATCCACGCTGGCTGGTTTACTCTGTATCTATGGCTAATTAGCTAATGCCATTGGAGCCCTCAGCCAAATCTAAATGTAGGATAGAAATGTGACCCTCTTAAGTGCAAACACACTATAAGCTTCAGTAAGTTGTGGGTGGGTTGGTGGATCTTTAACATTGATTATCATTTCTTTGAAACAAAAAAAGAAGGTGTGATCATCTCATTAGAGAAGGGGACAAAATGTCTGCAGGGAAATTAAAAGGCATCAGGCGTGATCACTTTTAAACTTTTTTTATTATGCAGGTTTGAAACAAAAGAAGCATTGTGACACAAACAGATGCTGCTGGCAAAGAAAAAAAAAAGAGCAGCACCCAAACTGTAAAAAATAAAGAACGAATTGGTGCGGTCATCATCATTTCTATCAAACCAAAGGAAATGAAACAATAAAATAAGAATAAAAATACACCTCCATTGTAAGAAGCAAAAGTGATCTAATTTCTTTCATAAATAAGAAAACCTGTCAAATGGCTGATGGGCAACTAGTGAAAACAATATATCGATAACCATTTAAAATATTTATCATTACTGGCTTTACAAATAAAATAACTACAATTGGCAGGTTTTTTTTTTTTACACAACTTAAAATGTTATAGATCTGTAACAACTATGCTACAGTAAAGAGATAAATACAGATGTCTTTGTCAGCAAAATGCATTTCTGTTAATCACACAAAAAAGTTAAAAAGATGAGATCAACACAACCAAACATCAAGTAGAAACTTATAAAAAATCACTGTAATGTGGATGTGATGGCTCCATTCACATATTTCATTACTTCACTTCTGCATGTCGAGAAGACAAAATTGACATTATGGTCAGACAAAATAAGAAAAGGGAGGTGGGGGGCATTTTGAAGCAATATCATTTTTTTTTTTACCTGCAACATTATATCTCATTTTATCTCACAGCGTTTCTTTCTCTCTTTCAAATGTTTTCCTCTCTATCTCTCACCTGGCTCTTTCCATTTAATGATCTGCAGGACACATATTGTGTATTCAGTTTAAGATTGAACTTTATTGGAAAAAAACACACCAGTGAGCACAGATTTAATGCAAGAACGAGAGTGTGAAATACTCCTCTGAAATCCAGCTGCACAAGGCTGTTAAAATTCACGAGAAAGACTCAACACTCGAACACTGAGACACTCTCGCACGCAAGTGTGTGTCCGTGCACATACACACTCGACTTCGCACGTCATGAATGGGGTACATTCTCACGTCCAGAACACACACACACACACACACACACAGACACACACACACACACACACACGATGACTTACATGTAATATGAAAGAAGAAACAAATCTATCCAGACTTCCGATTCCCAATTTGATCCCATAAAAGTGATATTTACAATCACACTGTGACAGCTCAGTAGACCTTAACAGGTCTTAAATATTAAAAAAAAGATTCTTTTTGTTTTGTTTCTTTTCCCCACCCAAGCTTTTTGTATCAATTTGCAGGCCCTTAAGCAAAGCTACCATAACATCAAAGCCTGCACCTACTAGAAGTTAATATTTTCCTACAGTACAGGGCCCAACGCTTATTGGCAAAAAAAGAGGAACAATTTTGCAAGCCAGAAATAAATAAAACAGCAACGACGACGACAACAACAACAACAAAAAGAAAAGAAGAAAAAAAAACACAAAAGGGAAATTAAAATGATTAAAGAAGAGGAAGAGTTTTTTTTTTTCTTTCTCATTCTAATTAAAGCTGGATGGGGTCCCTGAGGGGACTTTGATGGTGACACAGAAGAGGAGTGCTCTAACAGCCCGGCCTGTATATCGTGGAGGGCATAGACACACAGCTCAGAGAGGATGGTGGGAGCAGGAGGGAGGGGAGGGGGGCCTTATAAGTGCTTGGCAAAATTTAAACAGCAAGAGGACTGCTAATACATTAAGTGGTACAGACAGCAGTCATCTAGTCAAAAAACTCACAAATTCTTCTAGAAACTCAGAGAAATAATTATTAATAATTACACTGACAAAACGAAAGTGGTGGTGGTGGTTTGTGAGTGTTTGCATGTGTATGTATGTTATTGTATGTTAGTTGTGAACTGTGTGTAAGTGTGTGCAGATCAGAAGAGGGTTGAGGGGATAGGGGTGAGGGGGGATGAGGGGGTGAGAGTAGACTCCTCGTGTCATATTCGTCGACAGACCATGATCTTCAGTTTCAGGTGAGGTAGAGTGGCTTGTCCCTGCCAATCATGCTGCCACTGGAGAGAAAAAAACCACAAAAGCACAGGTTAGATTACGAACAAAGACACAACTGCAAAGAAAAGGATTCAAACACAATAGAACAGAAAAATAGGAAGTATATTTTCTTTTGATTGCAAGTACTTCTCATCCCCTGATGTCCGCAATTTAAGATGAGACAACCATTCTCTTAGCTTCTACCTTGCTCTAACCAAACCCTGTAAATTAAGTACTTTAGCAAACACTGTACACTTAGAATATCTTCCAGTGCTGCAGGACTGCAGGACTGCATAGCCTGCCAAACCGTTTAGTACAATAACAGTGAAAACTTGTGTTAGGAACATCTGTTTTTTTACTGCTGTCTGACAAACACATGACAAGCTCTATTATCTCACCATTACCTCTCCAGCTGTCGCCCCTGTCTCACTGGAACGGAGCTGACAATTTTCAACACTTTTATTGTGAAAGCTGTGGAAGAGATGTCTGACAAAACTATATATACTTATTTCTAAGGGAGCTCTGGTCAAAGACTTCGATTGGTCTGTATCTATCTGACAATTCCAACCGGGTTGAATTAAAAAAAGATTGACATTTACTTTTTCACAATAACATTTGTAGCTTAAGTAAATACATCAAACATCGGAAGCAAATGTCCATATGCTTGAGTCATTCGTCTCCATTCAAAATGTCCTTCAAGACCATATGATTTGATAAGTTGCAGTAACAAAGGTTGTTGTGAAAAACCGACTGCGGGAAGCAAATAAAACCGTCTCTTCTGTCTTCACTGACCTGCAGTGGTTGCCACACTCCCGATTGCAGTATTCACTGTCCCAGTCATGGCTCTGAGCCACTCCAGGGCCTGGACCAGGTCCAGGGGCTCCTGGAGACTGGGACCCACCAATGCTCTTCTGATACTCTGACTGGAGGTGGGAAAACCCCTGGAGAAAGAAGGAAAAATGAAGCTCAACATCTTAAAGTAGAAACTATTCCACAGCAGCACGTGCACCTTGGTTTGTTGCTCTACCTGCTGTCCAGGAGGTGGGGAGTGAAGCGAGGCCTGCAGCCCCATCTGGTGAGAGATGATTGGCTGGGACTGGACCTGCTGCATGCGGATAGGCTGGTTGAGCAGCGAGCTCTGGTGCAGGGAGAGCTGCTGGTGGGGGTGAAGAGGTGGGCTGATCTGGAAAGAGGAAGGGGGAGAGGCACTAATGCTGGGCAGCATCTGCGATTGGCTGAGCGTCTGCGACAGGGTGTGGCGAGGGGCGTGTCCTGCGTAGCTCTGCAGGTCGGTGAGAGGGAAGGCCCCGGGCCCCAGGTAGGGCGACGACGGCTGTGGGGGATGTGGCACACTGTACAGGGGCGGGTTGGTTGGCATCATATGTGGAGAAGCCTGGCTTGTTTGGGCACTTTTTGTCTCCACAGAATCATTATATGTCTAGAGGGGGGACGGCAGAGAAGACAAAATGGTTACACTCATTGTTACACCACATTCAGCCTTAAAGAACCATTCCAGTTTTTCACAATGTTGATCTGATGTTTGTTGTTTGAAGTTTGTATTGTGAAATAAGGATTTTTTTGTGAGCTTTCCTTCAAATAAAGTGGTTTAGATAATCTGGCTAAACTATTGGCTTGATTACAATGTCCTGACATTATTGATGTTGTCATGTTTCCAGATGGCAGCTATTTCTTTGATGAGAACAATGTTATCTTAACCATTAGAAATGCTACAAAACTACTGCATGACCCAAGTTGTAACAAACTGGAATCTTTTGTAGATAAATCATGTATTCAATGAAATATTAACAGTGTGCACTTTGCTGAAGGGTTCATGTAATGGTTAGGACTGGAATATTTAAAATATTTAAATTTGTTCTTACTGAAATACAGATCTGTAAGGTTATTTCTTTGGTGTAAATTAGCTGTAGTTTTGCACCGCTCTTCCAAGAAGCAAGCAGTATTGTGACCCTGTGTCCAAAATTGCTTATAATATAAAATAGTATGGACGCTATAGTCCATTATATATAGCAATTTTAGTCTGCAAATAGAGTTTGAGACCGATATAATCATGCATCCAAGAGCTGATGCAGCTGAATGATAAATCTGTTCCATAATTCTGTGTGCCTTCTCAATTCCACAGAGACAACTCTCTCAGGGGAAGTTTTCAAAACAATATGTCAATGAAGCAAAAGAAAAGCAGCAGCTGGCATCGGCATATTCCGAGAAAATGATTTAAATAACTTCATGAAATAAATACAAAAGTGGCATGGCTTCTCTTCCAAGAAACATTAATTTTAAATGACAATCTCATTGTGCTGTAAATGGCAGTATTGTAACAATGTGCACTAATTCTGTATTATTCATTGCCTAAAGTATTTACAGGAGATTTAGCTATTGCGGCTAATGCTAGACCCGGTTTCTTCTTTTTATTTATCCGACACAAACCACTGTTGATGACACACACATTTATTCTGCAGGTCTTTTTGTCTCGCCTTTCCTTTATGAGGTGGTGTATGTCTGAAATACATCCAGTGTTTCTCATTAACTGTCAGAGTGATGGCTGGAGTGATGTGTGGTGGTCTGCTATTTAGTAATGGCTAACATCCATCCCTCTGAACCCATGAAATAATCAATGGGACAGGATGGAGGGATGGATAAAAGAAAGGGTCACATACATTTGCAGGGTCAAGTGGAAAATGAAATACTGAAGAAATGGTGTGAAGGGAGAAGGAAAGAGGTGAGAAGATGGGTGTGATTTGTTTCACCTTATGAAATATTGCAGTACAATTATTTCAAATTCATCAGAGGAACTATATGAACAGTATATGTTTCAAATGAGAGTTTATGAGGATTGAAACATTTATGAACTCTGTGAAGTCTACTTCAAAGTATGATTATTTTTTTTTTAAATCACTTTCTGTCCAAGCTCTTGAATTCAAATGATCACAAAAGAAGTGCCATGACATACTGTGGGAAGCAATCAAACTTTTGTTTTTTCTTCTTCTCCTAAACAAACCGACATGCATCACCAAACAAAAAGGCAACAGGTGCACGCTGAAGATGTGAATTTTTCAAATGATACTCCAATTACATCCAATTCCACCCTCCCCTATTCACTTTGAAAAGACTCCTTCATTGGTAATTAAAAAAGAGTCGCGTTGATTCATGAGACCCAGCCCTGCATTCAGATTGGCTGGTCCTGAATGAGTGAGGAGGGGAGGGGGATTGCAGGTTTATTTTTGTTAGTCAGTTTTTTGACTGGCAATCTACCAACATATAGTATCAATCAAGCCTCTGTATAGGAGCTCTGACATGAATGTCTAATTGCACCAAAGACAAGAGATGAGAATAGTCTTTTTAGGTAAAAGTAAGCCACAGTGAAGAGGCTGATGAATTAACTATTCATGCCTTAATCAAGGTGCTTGTTTTGGAGAGGAAGCGTGGCGCTGTGCGCAGGGGAGGAAGGAGGACCGGGGCAAGAGGGAGGGGGAAGAGGAGGAGCTTTGGTATATGCTAATAGGATTTAGAGTTGTGTTTCGAAAACAATGCAGAAACGCTGAAATGAAATGCAGAGCACTAACAGATTAAACAGATTGAAACAGACCTGCACTGTGAAAACTACTGCACACGTCTTGCAGATGTACAGAGAGTATAGGGAACATATTATATCAGCTTTTAAAAAAACAAATGCAGGTAGAAAGGTTTTAATGTTCTGGGCTAAACTGCTGTAACCTGCAGTAAAGAGAGAGCAGTAGGTGTGTGCAAACCTCAGCCAACACATTAGTGGCCCATCAGGGAGGGCAGGAACACCAGGAGGACAGCAAATGATAGGTAATGCCCACTTCTACTCACAGATGTGTACCGTTACTTTTCATTTCTCCCCAGGTTGCAAATTGGTTGTGTGTTTAAAGCCTAATTTTCACAGTTCTCCTCTAAGCACACACACACACACACACACACACACACACACACACACACACACACAGAATTCTCTGTCTAATTTGTCATCCCTTATATCGCCACTGACCCATGTATATCAAAGATGTGACCCCCGTAGTTACCTTGGAAACCAGACTGGCTCTGTAGGCGGCCAGGGCTTTCAGATACTCTTTCTTAGCAGCCTCTGTTTTCCTCTTGTAGTTCTGCAGGAGCAAACACAACAACAACAACAAAGATTGATTACAAAATGATGCCAAAGGCTAAAATGACCCTGTAGTCCACACTGACCGCTGTGGATGAAATTTTGGGAGTCATGGTGTGATTGTGTGAACCGGCAGTGTGCTCTGTGATGAAAAACACATCAAATGCATTCATTGCACAAGTCCTTGCACAGTTATCAAGTCAAGGACGTTTGACTCTCTGCATGACGTTGCTGCATTTGAATTGTTTGTCTTCAAAAATGTCCAGAATGAAATGCCGAGAGCTTGTGGGCAACAACGTGAAAATGGAGTTTTAAATATTATGGAGCAAAATGAGGAGGGAGAAGCTGTTTGTCATTTTGTGTGTTGCTTTTCAGCCTCCTTCTCTATTAAGACTGTTGTTCATCTCTTAATCAGGGTTGATGTCCCTGCAAATCATTCAGACGAGGAAGGGAAGAAAAAAAAAAGAATTCAAAACAGCATTAGCAAGGAGGCAGTCTCAAGCTTTCAGAATGAACCTCAAATGATGCGTTAAGACAGGGAATTCAAGTTAATGTCATCACATGTCACTCACAGGCTCTTTGTAACTGCCATCGCCTTTCTGATGCGGGGAAAACAAGTCGCAAAAAGTCCACCCTTAAATCGACGAGGAAGACTGAGCTCCCAGCTCAGCTCTGGAGCATTTTAGTAATATGAAGGAGAATGTGTGTGTGTGTGTGTGTGTGTGTGTGACTACAGTGGGTAATTACTGATCCAATGTGAGAGACTGTCTGCGGTTCCATGGACGGGGTCAATCTTTTCAAAGAGGTGGGGTAGATTAACCATTAAGTATTCATATGTTGCCAAATGCACAAAGGCTAGCAGCTGCTAACACATGCAGTCAATAAACAAACAAGACATAAAAAAAATAGAACAGCAAACAAACCGGGATGAAGATGGATACAATCTCTTGCTCAAACAGCTGATGTTTATCCTCTCACTCATCCCTATTTACATTATTATTTCCCTGCTATGATATACATTCAGGTATTCTGGAACAAGACTGCATTGAATTGAAAACTCCGAAATACAGGAATACACCACACACGTTCATGATGGATAAAAGTTCATCCCAATTAAGAAATGAATTACAGTTTTTGTAGAAAAAGAAAAGTGACAGCCTTACCCCTCACCCTTTAAATATTGATAGAGCCATGGCTGCCCCTTTAGTGAACCCCAAACTTCCAGCAGCTTTAATTTCAAATCAATTTAACACAGCTAATGATTTGCGCAACAACGGATAGTTTTAAATAAATTACCATGCCTAAGGATGTCTAATTATTCCAAAGTGAGTGGATTCATTAGCAATTGAAGCCGTCAGAGGCTGCAGGTCAGTATGAATTAAAAATAACAAAGCTGCAAGGGGGAGAGCATATGCCTCCATCGTAATCCTGACACAGAGGTGTCCCGCCTGAATTAGCCCCTAATTGTACCTTAATGAAATGTTCTTGTTTGATAACCAGTTAATTACAGGAGACAATAACTCCACACCCTGCTGACACTGAAGGGAGTGATTACGACCGGGGAAAAAATGTGCGACCGGTGAGAGGAGGAGGAGGAGGAGGAGAATAAAATGGGAAGTAGAGAAGGAGCAGAGAGCAGAAGAAAGGAGAGGAGAGGACGCCAAGTTACAATTAAAAAAAACTAAAAAGTAGATGTGAACGTTAGACAAAGAGGCAAAAGAAAGCCTACAAAATAGACAGAAATCGTTGGATAGAGGTTAAAACATAGCATATAAAAGGAGTTGAATATCAACACATGCAGTTTTAACAAAGTGACAGTGTTCTTTTCCTTCTATCTCTGACCTTTCACAAATACACAACTCCAACACACAGCCAACTCCATTACGTAAAGCTAAGGTCTCTACTCCCTCCTATCCAACTCCATTATCACGGTTCCTCCCCACTGCTGTAAAAAAAAAAATGGAAATTTGATCTTAATCTTAAATAACAAAAACCAAGAAAAATGTTCTTCTATGTTTCTGGGGCAGCTTTAACATGCAGTCACCTTGAGGAATACCACAGCCCAAATAAGGCATTGATCTTGCACTGTAAAACAAAGGCCTTCGGGAATTCAAAATTGCTGTATAGCGGGCATGCATTCAAAAACATCTTAATAAAAAAGATATGAACATAAACATGAATAAAAAGAAACACTTTGTTCTACTACACTCAAGGGCAACACAGGAGAATACACAACAATGTGAGCAAAAGTGGGGAAAATGCACACTGAAGCTAGAAGAAAAAGAATCACAAAAAGAACACAAATCACAACAATGACACTTCTGATCGTTTCTTCAATAAAATGCAGCAATAAAACATGCCGCCTTCAATGCCTTTATGTGAATTCCACTGCGTGGTGCGTTTGAGAAGTACTGTAATTGGAAACAGGGGCCATGTTTTAGTTAAAACAAAGCTATGTGTAGGGGAAGGGTTGTGTTTACATTCTGGTGCTCCTGCATGGCTCCAGAGGGTCTGACTGTGACATTATAGAACACACCTCATCGGTCCTATAGAGATGACGTGACAGCCGAGGTTGCGGAAAAAAAAGAAAAGAAAAGACATAACAGCGTAGATCAGCAGGTCAAGAGCAGGGAAAGATAGAAGAAGTGAAGCAGTGTATTGAAAAAATTTAAGATATGAAGGGTTTTAATGCTAAATGCATTTCACTTCAACATTACTGGTCAGCAGCAGTGATGGATACAGTATGCTATAATATGTTGTTCATACCAAAGACAGAAATTTGAATATCTTTTGACTGTAATGAGTATTACGTAACATGCAGTAGCAGCATTGGACACACTCTGTAACTACACGGTTATCAAGTTTATCCATTTGTTGTGCAGGAATAAGTGGCAGTGTTAGTCACAGAGAATAATTAGAGCAATCACACCCAGACAGGGTTCTACATTTTGATGTATATTAAAGTACAAACAAATCAAAAAAATAGCTGTGGAATGGCACAATAAATGGGTGTAATTGAACTTTGTTAGTTGTGTCTCTGTTGCAAGGTAAATGTGTGTGTGTGTGTGTGTGTGTGTGTGTGAGAGAGAGAGAGAGAGAGAGAGAGAGAGAGAGAGAGAAAATCCCACAATTACAGATGTGTTTAGAATTGTATAGTAATTATACTATATTATACAAAAGGTATTGTATTGTGTAATGTCAATGTTTTGTAATATAGTGTGTTTTGTAGCGATCAGTACAGTATAGAATCTATGTGACACCTATGTATTTAATATGTTAAATGTTTATACATTTTCTGTAAACTGCTTTGGCAACAACATTTCTTATGTTGTTCATGCCAATTAAACAAATTGATTTGAATTAGATTGAAAAATTGAAATCTAAGGTGAAAAAGAAGCCAGAACACAAAGGGTTAAGAAGCACAAACAATAACATTTCAGGAGCAGATGTCCTTGAGGCAAAACCAAGGACAAGGCAATTGCTAATCTTGTATTCCCAGCATGATCAAATCACCAGGCAACAGATATAAATAAAAGGACAGGAAATGAGGAATTCACATTCAAGGGTGTCAGCGGCGAAATGAAGATTCATGGTGAAGAGCCGCGGTGAAGGCGGCAAAAATTAACTGCAAATAAAAGGGACAGACGGCCTCCAAAGTCCAACGTATAAAGTAGGTTTGGTGGGAGAAAATCACACACATGCTAGATAGGCTCTAGTCGACGGTGGCTGGGGCTGAGGAGAATGGGCTGCACTTTGTCATGGAGACAGGTGCTTTTATTTGACACCCAATAGGCTGCGCCCTGACTGGATATTCTAAAAATATGAGTCTGCGCATGATCATCAGACTGTCTCGTTTTCCATTCATTTCACACCATCATTTGTCACCACAAACACATGGAAACATCTTTGACTTTGTCTGTTGGTCCGGAATGGTAAAATGAAATAGAAAATGTGCTCGGTGGAAATGCTCTAAACTGCAGTACATGTTAACGCAGTTCCATATGGGCAGGTCAGGCTGTAATAAAATTAAATTGACTCCTGAAATATGCAGGGATATAGATCTACACTGCTGATGGTTACAGACTTTTCACTTCTTTCAATATATGATATTCACTGCATAATAACACAATTTCTACCAGTTGATTTGGTATGGTTGCTGCATGTTAACATGCGTGTTAAAAAAGAAAATTCAAAGGCATTAGATTCATGACATTCACTTCACAAAATAAGATTTGTCCATGCTTCACTGTCATGCAAGATGTCTTTATAGACAGTAGAGGACAACTATCTAATTTTAGATCAAAGATCTTAATTTTCTAGTGCGGCATTATCATTCCACTTCTTTAATACATATTATTAAGCAGTTTTGGCATACAACAAACAAATAATGGTGTTAATACAGTTTTGAAATTGATAGCTATATTATACCCAGGGCTTCTGGGTAGATTATGTAATACACCATATGAAAGGTGCTCTTATATCCATATAAACCATTTAACTTGACTACCCTTCCAGTTACATGTTCTAATTGGCTTCCTGCCAGGTACTAATTAACTAGTCAGAAGGACATACTATTGTGACAAGCAATACTAGCTGGATGAATAAATGTAATAATGTTTTTTCTGCTCTTATTTTGCATATTTCGTGTACGCATGTTAGTGTGTTTTTAAGAGCTGAACTGAGGAAAATTCCTATCAACACACACATCTATCAATTTAAATCTTTGTAGCTGCATGACACAGATACAGAGATAAAAATCTGTGTTAGTTTGCTCGCAGCGTGTGCAGAGAGACTCACCAAGCTGTGAACGCTCTGCAGAGTTTACAGTATGTGGAGTGAACCTGACCTGTGTAAACTGGCTAGTAGACGCTCATTTCATGCGTCACTAACATTTGACTGGTGGCTGGTCAACTATGGGTAGTACCTTGATTGAAAGATAGTAAAATACTGTAATCAACACCCTAATGCAGCTGTAATCAATATCTTTTGTTTTTTGGTGTTCCAGCATGCAACATTTTTGTTTTGGTTTACTTTCAAAAACCCACCATATACTACCTTTCCAGCACCAATTATCAGATCAATTTAGCAACTAGCTGGTGAAAATAGCGGAGCATTTAGCAGGTAAAGGGCAAGTTATTTCCCTCAGGCGTTGGTGGAGACCAAAACCAGAGTTAAAAGGAAAGTGAATGTTGGACTTGCCAGGTGGACAGAAACATGACTCCAAGTTACTGTTAATCCGGATGTGCAAATAATAATAATAAAAATAATTATTTATACTGTTTATTGATCCCCAATTTACACACATGTTCAGGACCTAATCTTGCACAAATGGAGAGATGTCTGAGTGAGTGGGCTGCAAGCTGGACCAGCACCCTTAGCAGTTGGGGGGATACAGTGCCTTGCTCAAGGGCACCTAGCAGTGCCCAGGAGGGGAAGTAGCATCTCTCTAGCTACCAATCCACACTCCATACTTAGGTCCATACGGGGACGTGAAACGACGACCCTCCAGTTCCCGATTCGACTGAGTTACTGCCACCCAAATAGGCACCTGTTTGTTACCAAGTTCCCCATATTACCTCAAAAGATGATTCAGTCATGTCAGTGTCAGTGTTGTGTTCACAGCTTGTTTTTTTCTGTGCCCACATGACCAGAAAATGAATTGAATATTGCAGAGTTAAATCTAACATTGATTAATCAAATTTTTATATAGTCCTACTTTAAAGGAGGATTTAAGGGGATCTATCGAGCTTTTACGTTACCTGAAGGCCACTGTAGGTTCTACTACACAATCAGAAAGGAAAGGATAATTCAGTTGGTCAGCAACCTCACCACTACATGCCACTTAATCCTACACACGGGTTCTTTAAGTACAAAGATGTACAGTACATAAAATGAATCTACCTGTTTCTGCTCCTCTCCCAGTCCGTCCCACATGGAGGCCACTATCTTGGATACGTCTCCAAAGGTAGCGGTAGGATTCTGTCCTTTAATGGCTGCCTGGGTGTCTCTGAAGAACAAGGCATAGGCCGACACAGGCTTTGTAGGCTCATTTGGATCCTTCTTTTTTTTCTTCTTTTGGGGTTTGGGTTTGGGCTTCATCATCTCTGAAGACGGCCGCTTCTCGCCCGTGATCTGGAAGACCATCAAAAACACACAAAAAACAAAACAACTTATTGACACTGCAAAAACAACCATCTACCATCAACTGGAGTGAATTATTGCATCTCTGATAAATGCTTATAACATTGAGTACTGGTCAAGCATATAAACGTCAATAAGTCCACAAATCAAGCTCTCTGTTTAGTCAACATTTGAATATTGCACCAATGTTTCACTGGCAGTAACCATTTGAGACTGACAATTTGAATTGCCTCACTTAAAAAAAAAAAAAAAAACACCTGTTAGTTGAATTTATCAAACATTTTCAAATCTTTATTTTTCAGTTGTTCAGCGAGTCATACATTCTGACTTTTCATGCTATGGGTGAAAGGAATTGTAAATCAGTTGCAGTTTCTGCTCTGGCTTTGATGTGGTCTCAGAGTGAATTGGAGAGAGCAAATGGAATTACTAACTGATAGGAGAGATAGTAATCATTTTTATTCCAATACACAAGCACAGCAGAGATGTATATGGAGGAAATATATTTTCTTAAACTAAAGGATCCCCTTCTTGTTATACTGTCTCAGTGCAAGCTAGCATTTAAATACACAAATGAATCTGAAACACTGTGGTTGTGGCAGATTCAATTATATACTCTTTCACATTGCCCTGATAAACCATGCAAATTCCATAGAGACATTGGTTGGTGGACAATTTATGAAATCAGTTTTACAGATTTACATGAACCAAACAAATGGAAGCAAGCATCCTTTTCTCATTTGAGTGAATGAGTGATAAATATGAAGGTGTGGTAGCTTTCAAACCAGATGGTACACTCCCAAGACAAAATAAGACCTTAAATTCAAACCCTTGTATCTGCTTTGCTCATGATCATCCATTAAAATATCTCGAGGGGAACGCTTAGGGACTTCTAGGACTTCAGAGAAGGCCCAACAAGTCAGCATTTTAAATGTACTGTAATATTGAACATATTTAAATTGAAGATAATTCTCTCCTTTTAGTTCTAATTTTAGCAACTCTAATTTGTTTCAGAAATGACAATGTTAATGTCCTGAAACCTTAAAAAAGAAAGATATTCATTCAGATGTAGTTTTTGTTGTCTCTAGGCAAAAAAAAGGTTACAGCTTGGTCACTCATTACTTATTGTAATGACTGGGACAGAAGTCTGCAATGTGTGTTAGTTTAGTATTTGACAGGTGAATTATCCAATCACATTCCGCTATTATTGTGGGCGGGACAAAAAAAAACATTGCCCTATGCCTTCCTGAAGGCCGTAAGGATTGACGCGCCTAGTGATACATTTTCAATGAGAGGGAAGCGGGCAGGTAGAGGGCGTGGGCAGTATGACAGGCGGAGCGAGAAGCGGAGTCCTATGTGAGCAACACACAATACAAACCAATGGAAGAAACCCTTGCTCTCTGTGTGTACCCAAAAATATAAAACTGTTTTCTAAACAGGAAATAAATAGTAGGGATTTTGCTTGTCAGATCATATAGGCACAAGACCAGGTCTAATATTAACGTTACATACCGTTATAGTTTGAATTACAATTATGCTAATTTAACTAACTTTCTGTTATTTGGAAAGACTAAGATTGCCACTGTTAAATAACCAAATAATATTAAATCAACTTGTGATCAGGGATATGTGATACCACAGTCAACTTATCTAAATCAGTTGTACTGGCAGGAATATAGCGGTGGGTGTGTGAATGCATTGTTTGCTGTGTGTCAGAGCTTTTTACATTGTGGTGCTGATGATAAATGTGTGTGTGTGTTTGTGTGTGTGCGTGCATTGGGGCTGTGTGTTGGAGCTTGTAGTGCAGCGTGTTAGAGGTGTTTATATCTTTAAAAAAAAAATACCTAAAAACATTATGACTTTGCAACGTTGAAGGCCCAAGGCCAGACACTGTGTTTCGCTATTGAAAATACCCATCACATTTATAAATAAAAGAGGTCTCTTCACTTTAGAAAATTACTTTAGGAGAAAGGATTTCATGTCCCATCTCATGTGTGCGTAAGAGTTTGCCAACAAACTTACAATGCCAAGGTGGTCATGAAGTGTCAATTGTCATTGGTAAATAAATCTGTACGAGGGTGAAATGATCTCGCACCAAAAGGACCAAAGGAAGATTGTCTTACTGTGAACCAGACTTTGGAAATGTGCTGCTCAGAATAAAGAAAAAGGGAACATTTTAATGACTAAAACAAAGTCAAGTTGGTCTCTACACTTAAATTCAATTAAGTAAATATTTCAAAACTCTTTTCTTTTCAAATGCGACACCACACTCCACCACACCATTTCATACACAAATAAAACAAAAAATCATGGCCTTGTTCCCCTCTCAACAGCAAAATGTTGTAACTATGTGAGTCTTCCAGCCAACCCATTAAAAAGCACAAAGATTGCTACCCCCGAACCATCTCTGAGGAGCACTGCCAAGTCCTCGCCTCCTACTCAACTACTACAAGTCAGACAAGTGTTGCTACATCAGTACCTTCGAATGAGGATCAGTCTCCTCTTCCTGATTGGAGCTTGAGGGGGAGGGTGTGGCCGATTTACTTCCAGGAGGTGAGGGGGAACCATGAGGCAGTGCACTCCTGCTGACATGAGGGTTTAGCTGGGTCAGTGCACTCATGGGGTTGGGCAGTATTGGAGGTGAGCTGTTAATCAGGGGGTGGTTACGGGTGGGGTCATAATGAGCGCCGTCTGGGTGCTGATGGTGACGGTGTTGCTGTTGGTGGTGGTGGTGGTGCAAAGCCATCTCCTGCATCTGGGGTGAGAGAAGAACACCAGCTTTACTATCTTCTCCTCTACTCAAAGTAATAAAAGTTTGCCAATTAGCCAAATATGCAAATACTTTGAAGTGGAGATGACATTTTCAAATTTGAGAAAATATGCATGTACAGTATATATATATACTGTATATGCAGATATGTTGTAATGTAATGTGTGTTGTAATGAGGGAAATGTGTCTGTTGGAAGAGACAGACAGAAAAAAAACTGAGGCCGGTGGTTAGAAAGCTTCTTTTTTCTACAGACACTAAAAGGCACTATTCTTAAACTTGCAGGCCTGTGGCCAAGTTCATCTACATTCCTTTTTTGTTTCCTGACTTGAGCACGGACCTTCATACAGGGGAACGTTTTTAATACTAGGTAGCTCTCTAAAAAACTAAAAACATATATAGTCTCTCAACGGCAACTCATCACTTACTAAGACATTAAAGAAGACATTTGTTTTGCTCCTTAAAGGCTAATACTGTACCATTCACTCTTAACTAACCACACTAGAAAATCATAATCTCTATAAACAGACCTTTAGGCAACAGGACAAGATTTTGGTACTGGAAGTGTTCTGGTTTTTGTTTATAGTTTGTTTCTAGTACGAGTAGTATTAGTTAGTATTTGTGCGGGCTTTGGTTGAATGCAGGCGCAGAGTGCATGTGGAGAGTAAAAGAGTGCATTGGTGGAAAAGCAATCTCGGAAGCCATCGGCTGTCGTCTAATGACGTTTTAGCTTTTTATTAGTTTATGTATTTATTTATCTGAATTCATATGCAGATATCTGTTCATAGAGACAGTGTCCCTTAACTCCAACTCCGTTCTCGTATCTCAAGTTGTAAATTGGACCCGGCGCACACAAGATGAAGTCTTGGCCCAGATACATCGGAAAACCCAAAATATTGTCCGTTGCCCCCAGAGCTTAAATCATCGTCAGACAGATAGCTGATGGGTTCCGAGAGTGAAAAACATGAATATGGCATCTGTGACATGGTCCCCATAGTTTTCTGAAAGCTCATTTTGAATCCTGGTAGCCTTTGTGTCAGCCTTTGTCAGGCAGGCAGAACATCTAGATTTTCAATGAGTTAGAGCTGGATGGAATCTGATGAGAGTGTTTAACATGGCTCGCTGTGAATGGCTAAGACAGATGTAAATATAAAGATAGTTATGAGTTAGTGGAGACCAAAAACAGAGTTCCAATGAGAAACAACTCCAAATGAATGTTAGTATGACTGTAGATCATCTGCTAGATGTGGAAAAACTGTTTGCTAACACGCTCAAGCAGCCAAAGCAGGTTTTTGCAGGTTTATCTATATAAAAAACTTTACAAACAAGTCAAAGTTGTCCACACCTTTAAGCCATTAGGGGAATTGTCCCTAGAGTCAAACTTTGCATTGCTTCAACATTCTGCCATGTAACATACAGGCCCTTTATCACTTAACAAACATTTTTTTTATATTTTTGAAGGGAGCTCTCTATTACAGTTTAAGGCATGATTCATCGTTTGTTTGACTTTTATCTAATTGTATTACTAGGAAGGCAATTACTAAGAAATGCAAGCCCTCCAGGGTCCTTAAGACACAGTGACATGGTTGGTGGTTGTGGGACGTTTTAAGTAGCCAGAAATCACAGCACATACAAAGCAATCGTTGTGTCTATGACATTGATCAAAATCCCTGTCAACCCCCTGCAGATGTATATTATGCTCACTGTGTGCTATGAAAGAGAAAGTATTACCCACTGCTAAGTTAAACAACACCTTTTTCAACACTTGGGGCCTACAAATAGTAACAAAAACAGTGCTCACAGCTGGAGTTAGGACCCCCACATTGAGAACACCCTTCACAGCGATTACAGAATCAGACTCTCACAAAGTTCTGCTCTTAGCCATCTTAAAAGATCTTCAATAATTACTACATGAAAAGCGTTTCTTCAAGATTCATCAGGACAGAACACGAGCATGGACCAAAGGATGCTTTTAATGTAGGCATAAATGGGAATGTTTGGCAATTTACAGATCAGAAAGTGATGAACTAGCATTTGTTAGCTCTTTGAAACATTTATGAGTTAAATAATACATTAGTGAAGTGCTAAAAACATCAAATTGAAAAAGGCCCAAGCATATGAGGTCTTGATAAACATGAGTAGAGGTTCAAGGATGAAGGCTCGGCTCTCTAATCATAATTGGTCCCAGTAGATTGCTCGAATAAAAATGCACAACAAAGTAATGTTGTATGAGACCGTGGCCTGCTTTAAAAACTTGTAATATTCACACGACATTAGATTCCGTGTTTGCCTCAGCAGCTGCACACAAAAGGCAGTCATGAACAAAGACATTCCTTTTGCATTTCAAATAACCAAGCTCTAACCTCCCCCATCCACGGCAATATCCAACTCCCAATCATAATTCAAAACACCATCACTACACTTCTTAAAACATGAGGAAATAGCTTCAGCAAAAATAAGTAGTAAGACAGGGGTGGAAAAGAGGAAGAAAGGGGGAGAAGGAAATAGAAATCCATTAATTTTCCATTTTCCATGGACTTGCTCTTTAGGGTCCTCACAAACCAAGAAGCATTGAAAAACCAATTAATCAAACATGAATGGCCTATCATAGCTATAGCAGACACATTTCCATAGCAACAGCCTCCAGGCAATATTGCCACCCTTTAATCTGAGCCACACCATGTTTAATATAAACAAGTAGGAGACATGCAGAGCAGAGGAGTTCACTGGTGGAAGGCATTGTGGGTACTGGGTGTCCACCTTGCAAGTGTAGAAACACATAAAAAGGATCACACATGCTCTGACAGACATATCTAGTTTTAATTTCTTACTTTCAGGGATTCATTTGAGTCACATTGTTTTCTAAAATTGTGACAATATAATACATACTGATTCACCTTACTCTTGTGGAGGGAATGGTGGAGATGTTAGTGGGAATTTTATTTTCCACAAACGAATAAATAACTCACTGTATTTCTTGATTTTATTTTGAATCACACACATTTCATCCTCCATTCTTTATCTTCACTCTCATATTTCATAGCATTGACTCAATTTTCATTAGAGCTGAGTGCTCTATCCTAACTAATGAAGCAGTAAGTCACTAGAAAATATAGAAACACATTGGATTCCAGTGAAAGTCTAATGAAACCGATAATCAAAGTTGTAGTATTTATAGCAATTGTAAAGACATATCAATGCAAGCACAAAGACGCTGATTGTACGAAGGGGTGCATTACGATATTACAGTTACTAGAAGCAGCTATATACAGTATAACACCCAAAGGACTAGTGATCTTTAATCAAAACAATCCTCTGGTAATCTACTCCTAAATGTCTCTGGTTGCTTTTCGTTGGAGCTTTCTCCTGGGTGAGAGAAAGAGAGCAAGAAGTTATCACATTGCGCCATCAAGCCTGAGCTAAATAAAGAGAGCAGCAGACGGCTGTACAAATATTATGAAAGAATCTGACAAAGGTTGACGGTTGCCATAGGTACTGTATGCTAATTCCTAATATCATCCAAAAGAGGGCAGGGGTAGTGCACAGTGAGTAACATGACTCGGTTGGTCACTGATCTCTGCCTTTACTATTGACTGTTGACATAGGCCGCCTATATTATTGATTTTATATCTGGATATATGACTTGGTCACTGACGCAGCATGAATATGATATTTGTTTTTTAGTGGGGTAAACCCAATACATAGTTGAGAAAGCTAACATTGCAAGTTGTCTTATTCTAGTTGAAGCAGCTGACTCATTGAACACTTTGCTCATCGTCATTCTGGTTTTTCTGTTGTATTTCCTGATACAACTATAAACAATAGCTCTCAACCTGAGCAATGCAGTGCCCTAAATTTACATTTATCTATATTTAGATTATTTATTAAGTTGGCTTCTGAGTTCTCTTGGGTATTGTCAAAGCTGTGCTTAACCTCCAGCAATTTAGTTGTCTGTTGTAAAGCCCCAGGGGATCACAGTCTCTCATAAATGGAGAGGAGGAAAGGAAAGAGGGTGGCAGAAAGTGTAAAAAAGTATGACAACAGCGAGAGAGATAAAAAATACGCAAAAACACTAACCCACGTACTAAAATCCATCTCCAAAGTTACCAAGGGGACAGTTAGATATTGCCTTTTGGTGATGAGCAGTGAGGCAGACCTAAACTGTGATGTAAAGCCAGGAAACTCGGTGTGAACATGTTCCTCTGCCATCGTTACGCCTGTCGTGTTTGTATTCACATCTTGTACATCATAGTCAAATGGGAGTCAAATAACAAAGGCTTTCCAATTATGTGTAGCACATTGTGTGTGAGATGGAATATCACAAAGCCATTGTTCCCCTGCTCCTGCTGACCTTACCTTTGAAATGGTTTCACGGCTGCTCCAATTGCCTGCACCATTTGATTTAGCTAAGGGGATTTGACCACCAGCACAGAGATGAGAAAACGGGAGGAGAGAGCCCTACGCAGCTACAAGGAGAAAGAGGAGAGAAAGCAGCTAACCTTGCTCTGTCCTTATGATGATTATACAAGAGTGGCATCTGTTTCATTATTTAAATAAGCAGGTTGATTGCTATGCAATGTTTTATTGCCCTGGCATCAAAATAAACCAGCCTAGTGGTGCTAAAGATTCCACAAATGCTATGTTTCAACTTTTATTATCATCTAAAATGAACTAAATAAGGATTTAGTGTGTCAGCTCTTAAATAAGTTCCGAGTCAATGCACTTTTTGTTCATTTAGTTTGAAATGTGAATGAAAGATGAAATGTATTCGCTAAAGATAAAGCATTCTCCCCAAACTAGATATATTTGAATAATTTTTGAAGAAACATCACCTGCTTTAATCTGTGCTATCAGACCTTCAGACCCCCTCTCTCTGTCCCGCCCTGGCCTGTTTGAATACACAGTGATCAATGCTTCAGAGAGTCCTGAGACCTTCCTCTCCTCGCTCCCTGCTTGACTGGAGCCATCTTGTTTAGAGTGATGGCTCACTCACACAGGTTCACGGCTGCTATTGTAAAATCACCCAGCGTTTAATTGAAACAAATGACTATAATAATAGAACATTATCCCTGCAGGCACCCAGCCATGACAGCTTTAATTAGAGGCGCGTTCAAGACTGATCCTTCAAAAGCCCAGCCGCCGCGCCAACACGGTGGTAAACACGCCTTTAGATGGGGAGCCATCCCCGGGCCTCACAGCCCTCAAAGATACTTCTCATTCACCCCGAGGGCAAAGTACTAACAACCCTGTTCCTCAAAGAGCCTCAGAGCCTCCTTCCCTCCCTCTCCTCACTTTCTTTCTCTCTCGTCTTCTCTCTCCCTCCATCCATGTCTTCGGTTTATCAAGCTTATATATACCCAGGAGGGTCATTTACACAAGCTGAGGAGAATTAATAAGAGTGTGGATTTATGAATCATACGCTACTTAAGTATGAAAGCAAAGGCAAAACGCTGCTTCTGCCTTCTTGTGACATCAGACAGATGCTAAGTAAGGAGATACGATGGGCAGCAGATGCAGCCGGGATGTTTGAGAAGAAGAAACACAAGAGATTTAAGTATTTGTCGAAGCTTAATTGGATGTGTTTTTAAAAAAAGTAGTTGAGATGACTTATAAAATATCATTCAATACGACAAGGAGACTTTGATTCAGCTGTAATGTGATGCTGGGATCCAGGTGCACTACCAACCCACTGCATTTAGCAACACACTATTAAAACCACATTTTATTTAACAGCTTGGCAGTCACTTCATGTTGCCAAAACAAGACACTGTAAGGTCACTTTCAATCGCTCCAATTACACGCGAGTCAAAAGTAAAAATGTGAAATACTTGCTCTTACACCTCCTGCGCTGAACTGTGATCAAGTAATTAATCTGGCAGAAAAACAGCAATACCTCCCAAACCCACAGCATGAGGAAATAATTACGAGTTTAAACAAACAAGCTATTACAAAGAATGTCTTATAGCCAAACTGTTGAAATTGTGTTTGCCACTATATCTCTCTAAGCCAGGAATGACTTTTTTTAAGTTGTGCAATGCAGATAAATACTAAAATAAGAAACACAAGTGAAGTGAAAACAAAAGTAAATGGTAAGGTCTACTTGTATGCTGATTTAGTTTACAACCTCTTGTTCTGGTATTCTTTTGTTTTCCTTTGTGTGGAAAGTACTTAACATCTGTGACTATTATTATTATTATTATTATTAATTAATAAATCTTAAAGTATAGCTGGAAGCGTTTGCACAAAGAGGCTGCTGTGCCTGGTTGTGATTGATTATTAGTTTGTAAGTACTGTACCACCCTGAACGCATCTCAGATTGAATCTGTGGCAGCAACAAGGCAATGGTTTATTTGCAGATAGTAATGTCATGATGTCCCCCTTGGCACCATCCTCCATGTTCCTCATTACTGCTAATGTCAGAACCCCCTTTGCTTTTATTCTCTCTCTCTCTCTCTCTCTCTATTTCTCTCTCTCTTCAACCACCCCTCCTCCCCCCAGTTCTCTCTCTTGTTCCTCAGTCTTTTTTATTCTCTCTCTCTTGTTCTCTCTCACTGTCTCTTGCTCTCCGTCTCGCTCCCTCTCTCAGCCCGGGTGTGTCTCTGAGCTCACCTCACAAAGCACAGCGTCAGAGAATCAGAGCCTTGCCTGACATGACATGTAGGAGACGGTTGTGAGGAGCGGTAGGGACACACACTCTTGACAGCAGAAGGCAAGACTCCTCTGCTCTCACTAATGAGACTCCTGACTGCAGTGTCAAACACACTGTGTGTGTGTGCGTGTGTGTAAATATTCCACAATTTTGTGTGGGCGTGCCCCCACGCTCACACAACAAAAAAGTGAATGTAGATGCAGAAATAATGAACACAAAAACAAGAAAGAGCACACAAATAAAAAGTAGGTGCACACAGTGTGTATGTGCACAGCACTGTAGGTGTAGGTCATGGCGAGGTGATTTTCATGTGTGTAAAATCCTCTCAGAAAGAAATTTCACACATTTCTGACAGAAGCCATCTTCACCTTATTGTTTAGCTTTGATCTATAACAAAAACGGCAGACAAACAACAACCATATTAACTCATTGCTATTGGTATGGTACACAGCTCACAAGGTTCACTGCATCACACCTTGAGGTACAGTATGTTTGAGGCTTATTGTTTTTGTTTTTAAAACAACATTTTCAAAGCACAAAAAAAGGTATTGGTTTTTATAAAAGAATCAGATCACTTTAAACAGGTTTTCACCCAGATTAAATGTCCCAACACATCCAAATGTTGTATTTCCTACTGCATGACCAATAAGTAGCGTTGATGGTGTGTTGCTACAAAGACAGCTCAGAAAATAGTGGTAAAACAAAATGGATAGAAAAAAAACAAATGGAAGGTAGAAATAAAAAATAAAAAATTGTTTAGATTTTTTTTTATAATAAAACAGACACAAATTCCCAAATAAAAGCAGTAAATCCTGTAAATGTTGAGCAAAATATGTCAATTTACTTTGTGTCTGTTGTGAGATTTTGTGACATTTCTTTCTATTCAAATATCAAATGTAAACTGTGACAATCATCTGATAATTTCTCGAAACCTTTTCTCTTACTTGGCACCATCAAGGACAAGCTCTACCCATGAATTCTGCCTGTACCCTGTGTCTCTTGGTGCTGGATTACAGTAACACTACAAACTGTAATTCATGAATACACAAAGTGGTTTAATCACCCTGGCTCGAGCCTCTCTTGTGCACATTAGCAGACAGAGTGGCAGTGTTGTGTAGGACTGGTGGTTGGCAGCACAGCAGGGGAGACGTCCCTGAGTGAGTTGACATGAGACGGCTCTCCGCCGCCACCAGGGCAGAATATTCCTGGTTGTGAAAGCAGAATGAGCTGATGGATGGTTGAGATAGGGCACAGTGCAATATGGACACGATTTCATGGCACGATAAATCTCAGCAGGGGCCCGTGGCTAAGTGTAATATGAAATCCCTTATCTATGTATCTGCTTCATAACACCGGCTATCTGCTGCAGCTGAAATCAGCCTTTGTTTCTTTAGCTTCTGTTCTTTGCTTGGACGCTACAGTATTGGAGGAGGGCGATGATGACAACACGTGTGTGATAACCCGTCTTTTACGTGGTTGTTTTTGAAATACGATGTGATGAGTTATCTAAATTGAAAATTGTCACTGTGGAGATCTTTTTCCATTACCTGTGATCACACAGACAGGCGGTGTTATTAGAAGAGATTTTTGCATAGCACTCCAAGCTAGCCAGTGTTTGTACAAAACATGTTTGAATTATAACTGCAATATAAATGAAATGCAATTTGTCTCACATAACTGATCCTTTTAAAGTCTTGTGTGTGTGTGTGTGTGTGTGTGTGTGTGTGTGTGTGTGTGTGTGTGTGTGTGTGTGTGTGTGTTATTTAACACTGTCTATTTAGAATGTCTGAATAAAAAGAAAGAAATTAAGTCGGAACCTTATCCTCTGATTAGCTTAATCCGAGGTTAATCGACTATATCAAAATGGAGAAAATAAATGAGCTGCTGTTCCATTCTGCAATAAAAATCCCCCCAAAATGATGAAATTGGAAAATACCCTATATTTCTTTTAAGATATTTCTTAATATACAACTACAGTTTCATATCACATTGCCAGAGAAATAAGGCACTTTCTCCCAGGAGATGAGAAAAGAATTGAATTTTTCCTTATCGGTCATCTATTTTTCCACAGAATGCTATTACTTGCTGCCTGCCGTTGCTACGCAACAGGAAATATTAATAGGACCTTTTATTAGCTAGGCTTAACCAGTGGAGTACTAAAATGAGGAAGTGGAAAACATGAATGTGTTACATAAATCTCTAAACCTTTCAGGGTTTGCACAAGTCTCTGTTTGTCCAGTGATTTATGGCTGTGATGGTTCATTTATGGGAGAGGGAGGTGGGAAATGCCAAATGGAACATTAGCCTTAGGGACAATTTGGAAATAAATAATCACAAAAAAATATAAAATAAAAGGGGGAAGCAATTTAAAGAACAGTCTTTTCCCCTGCAGATTTCAAGGGGCCATCGAACAGGCAAGTGATATTTTGTTCCGCTGGAGGCATTGATCATTTAAAATCATCTGTGCCTGAATCAACATTGGAATAACTAATACAAGTCCCATTCTATCTCTGGGCTTGTTGAACTGTGGTGGAAAGCGACAGACATTCCATCATTTTCCGCAGACGCTCTAATCCCTTTTAAAAAAAATGACTGAAAATGAAGGTCTTTCAAAGGAGAAATAGGTTTTCTTCATCTGAATGAAAAGTATAAAATAAGGCAGAGCCTCAAAGAGCAGGCAGTCTGTTAAGGTAAGACAAATTTAAAGTCCATATTGGAAAAGTCTAAACACATTTAATGACAGTATTTCTGAAAACTTGCTTGATAACAGTTGAGGTGACGTACAGTACTATTCATCTTTCAGACTTCAAATTAGTAGACGAAGATTTCTCTATATAAATGCACCACTTTATCTCTAATCCACCTCTATCTCTGTCCCATGTTTATACAGAAACCGGCAGGTGTACAGTATGCGATAATATGTTTGCTGAGACCCTCCATCAGAGAGTGAACACATTAAAACACACCTCCGCTCTTTATCATTAATTCATCCCAGCTTGTCTGTGACAAGTTCAGTTGACATTGCAGCTCATATTTCATTCACGCAGGCTTGGAGAGCGAGCACCTGCCAGGAGCACTTAATGCCCTGTGAGTAAAAAATAGAAAAGAATAGAAAACACAGGCATCCACCCAACTTAACATGACAATCAGTTTGGGATTAACACGTGATAATTAACCTTAACATTTGAAAAGAAAGAGCTTGTGATGAAATTCCTGCATTTAAATGTTGGTAACAAAAGGATTTAGAAGTATGAATTTGAATATGAATACAGCTGGTAGCCCACTGTCATTAAAAAATGAACTGACCCTCATTGAGGCAGATTCACATCTTGTGTTCAGAAAGAGCTATATGCAGCCAAGGCTGCTTATAGCTAATACATAGCCGCTACACATAATATCCTCTGGCTGATTATACATTCATCATCTGTTACATATTCAAAACATCACACTCAAGAAACCAGTTTGATGATGGCTAATGTTGCATGCATCATTGAGGAAGATGAAAAAAAACTCCATCAAAGATAATTTATTCCAGTCGCAGGTCATATGAATTTGTGGAGCATTTCAAATATACTATAATTGAATATGGAGCCTTTCTGTTCAAATAGATTACAGATGTAGTTGTTGCGGCACAGGTGTGCAAAGCTAATAAATCTCTCTAGCCAATAATGAGAAAAATTTCACTTTAGGCAAGTTTTGGTGTAAATAAAGACACAACAGACAACAACAAGGCCACTTCACTTGTGAGTTCAGAAATGATTCACTAGCAGCAGCAGATATGGGTATCTTTCTGGCCTGTGTTGATAAGATCAATGCAACCTGAGCATGGCTATTAAATGTCTAATGTGTTTTGGAACTTGTAGATGCTATGACAGTGGGGGCATTAACAGAGAGAGAGAGAGAGAGAGAGAGAGAGAGAGAGAGAGAGAGAGAGAGAGAGAGAGAGAGAGGCCCTGCCAAGTGCATCAGAGAAAAGAGCTCTCCAAAAGATATCAGGTTTGGCCAGGAGGGGCTTCCGATCGCATCACAATAAGCATCAGCAAAAGAAAAAAACAAACAAAAATACAACCTCATCTATTGACAATGGCCTTTTTTTCAAAATTAGGAGTACAAACAATTATGTCTTTCAGGTTTTGAGTCAGCAGAAGAGGAATAAAACCCTACATCGTCACCACCTGGTTGGCCAGGAAGGTTAGCTTCCATTAACTCCTGTTGTTCCTGTTGAGGATTTACACTGCCCTTAACGGATTAGCCTGGCAATATTGGATAGTTTGGTTATGCTAACATATCCCACAAACCAAATCCAACAATGTATTGATCCTAACAAGTGGGTTTTTATTACCGTTTAATCTGAAGAGTAATTTTGACATCTAGTTGTTTAATAGTTTGGTTTGTAACATTTCAGAAAAAATACCATCATCACAATGTTTCTAAAAACCAAAGTTGATAACTTTAAATTGCTTGTTGTGTCCATCAACAGCCCAAAGATAATCAATGTTCTATTATAGTCGACTAAAAAATATTCACATAAAGAAGTTGGAACCAATGAATTTGCCACTTTTAATTAAAAATAACCTAAACAACTGATTATTAACCGATTTATTTTCCTAATTGACCACTCGATGTAGCTCTTCTTAAGTACTGCCTATGTAGCCAAAGACCTCCATTGTTGTTTAACTATCAATGAGGCCCACCGTTACACTGGCATGTGTACATGTTCCTTCTTTACCGTGAACATGGGCAGTGTCAAGTCCACATTCACAATCCTGCAGCTGTAAATAAAATATCTGTAACTGATTTGTACATCTGTCTTTGGTCAGAAAACCACAGACAGGGTAGGGAAGTCAGAAAGTATTTGAGACAGACTAACTCATTGTTGGTTTTGGTCTTTCCGTGGGACGCACTGTAATCTTACTCTTTAATATTCTCTAGTCTTTATTTTGCATGTGAGTGAAGGTCTTCATAGTTTCCAGTGGAGGATCCACACCCACAATCCACTGTTGCATCCACCTAAAGATCTAGATCTATACACCATTTAGTCCCACAGTTCACCCAAACACCACAAACAAAAAAACGCTATTCTCTATCTATTGTGTCTAACAGCTCCCCGACTATGATCACTTGCTGCTGTAATGCAGCTCTTCACTCTTAAATCCTTTTTGTTATATAATCGCCCTATTTATTTTATGTTTATATTGTTGCACCTGCAATGGAGTACTTTCAAACATCCTCATACTTGAATCACGTAGACACGCATTTAGAAACCAGAAGCTCTCAGCCTTTTGTTGAGAAAGAATTACCTTATTTCACTCAACTGAGTTATCTCTAAAATATCTAATAATGAAATCCAGGAGGTATAAAGCTGGAGGTATATGCTCATTTTGAATAAGGGTTACCTCTCTCTTCTTTGCAATTTCTTCTTGCTTTCCTCCCCACAATGTCCCCCCCTTGCACCCCACGTCCCCCACCCCCCTCTTTCTCTCCATCCTCACCCCGCCCCTCTTCATCCAACTCTATTGCACTCTTTTCATTGCCCAGCTCACGTATTGAATCTGCCTGATGAAAACAGATCTCACTGCAGCACCACAATAGAATGGCTGATGCAGGAAAGATGAACCCTAATGGATTTTTTTTTCAATGTGCTCAAGATTGAATATAAGGCCTGACCTCCAGATGTAGTGGATCCATTTCAACAGCAGACATATTGTTTATAGTGAGGACACAAAAACACATAGACACACTTGGACACACACACAAACAGTATGTCCACAGCACCAAAACCCTTTCTACATAAAGCACTCAAATACTACATTTTTTAGTCTAAAATTAGAATTAACCCTTGTTTTTTATCTATCCATGTCAAATGAGGTATTCATTATGATAGAATCTCATGTTTGAACTGCAGAGTTTGCTTAATTACACTGCTCAACAGACTGTATCAAGGTGAGGCACCAGTTTAATAGACACTCCGTTCTCAGCACAAATGAACCTCTGCTACGGTTTGGTAGTTTCGCCAGACAGCCTATTTGACTTAGACATTTCTGAGTTTGCTTTATATGCTGCTTTTTTTGCAGTATAGTTGAGGCAGAGACCTGAAAAGGTCTCCTGTATGCTCAAAGAGCTTCTCTCAGAGCCAGTCAGAAATATCAAGGTTTGAGAGGTTATAACACGTTTTAAAGATCACTGATAATCTAGTTAAAAGAAGTAATTTCTTTTGGACTTTGCTTGATCTATTTGCTTCTTAGTGACCCTGAATATCAATGTAATTTGGACAAGCAATATGTGATGCATTTATCTTTGTGTCTCCACATAAAACAGAATATCAATCACCGGCAGTTACCAGCATTTAAAGTGTATGTGTTTTGATTGTTGTTGTATGTTCATATTGTGTGTCATAATAAACATTTCAAATCTCATGCATTTTATCCCCCAACCTGAAATACTCAATCTATTAAAACAGTGTGGCCCTCCGTAGCAGTAACAAATATCCTGACTGCCGAGCGAGAGTCTGGCCAATCAACCACTGTCTCCACAGTAAAGGTCATGACCAAAATGTGAAATGAATATTAAGATAAATGAGACATGAATGCAATACCCAGGGGGAATATTCCAACATTATATATAATATACTGTATAATATGTTTATATCTCAGATCTAGTTTTTAGATTTTGGCTATAGGCTGATGGTTGTTCCATCTTATTTCTCCTGTTTATGATTAACATTATAATACATTATGCTTGATATGCACCAGTCTGTATTTAATGCATACTGTATATAAAATATTATCTTTTCTTTTCATTAACATTCACTAAAGACGTGGCCGACTCAGACAGAAAAACAACAATATAAGAGGAGCTATTTCTGGATCTCTTTATTATATCTCAGTCAATATCAAGTAATTTATAAAGGTAGGATATTCTGACTTACAAACCCTGAACATAAAAATCTTTGCATACATGTTGATATATAATGTGTTCTTTTCTTTTCTTTCTTTCTCAGTGCTGCACTCAATTAAAATCAATCACACCTGAAACACCACTGAATCAAATTGTAAACCCTTCCATGAATGTTATTCAGTGCACCTCTATTACAATATTTACATTTTGGTCACTAAATTGGAATTTTCTTTTTAAAGCCAACATTACTTTGAACTCTACCGTTGTATCCTATAGAAGAGTTTGCTAAATGCAAATCCTTTGCTTATTGCAGCCTATACATTACGCATAAGTTTAACATATATCATTTGTTGTGCTAGAAACCTGCTCTAAATCCTGCTGTTCCCCTGAATGCAATTACAGTTTGGAGATGTTAATTTGTGGAGGAGTAGTTCTGTGTGGAGCTGTGGGAGTAATCAGTGCGTATTCATGTTTGAAGGCTTGACAGATTGACCGATGCATGCTGTCGAAGGTATATATGACGCTGATGGATTTACCCACAATCCTTTTCTCCATGCATCAGAGCTGACATGGCTACAGCTGAACAATCATTCGGTCCCCCTACTTAGCCCCCTTCTTCACGTCTTGAAAATTACATTTACCTTATAGGGTTGTAATCTGTTTCATATTAGAGAGATCTTTTAATGGCTGGTTTTGGATGTTTTTGCAATATCCAAAAAGCTTTGAAAATCATTTTAAAAGTCAAATTTGCCCAATCGCTTCTGTGCTCCATCATCTTTTTTCCCCCTAAATTGCAATTTTGTATCTGCCTCAGTGTATGGCTTCTGTTCAGTGTTTGTGTGTGTGTGTGTGTGTGTGTGTGTGTGTGTGTGTGTGTGTGTGTGTGTGTGTGTGTGTGTGAGAGTTAATACTTTGTCCTTCATCTTGGGTATTTCAAATTTAAAAAACAAAATCTTCAAAGTCCTACAGTTATGTTAAAAGCCAGCACAGCTTAAATCACACCCCAAACTAAAAGGGTTTAGTTTGAGTCCAACACCCTTTTCTCTAAGGTATCACATATTTTTGTCACTGTTACTAAAGGCTTAAACTGTCCGAAACATTTGTGAACATTACTAAAAAATATTCTCTGACTCCTTGAACATCAGCTCTGTGGTGTTACAAGGCCCCCTGTGGAATGGTTCAGTCCACTTAGTGCTACTCACCGAGGGCATTTGGCTGGAGACGAGGTGGCTGTCCTGTGCCAGCATGTTAGACATCATGAGTGTGGGCAGCTCTGGGTAGGAATACGGGTTGATGAGCCCATTGTGTTGCAGCGAGTGGCAGAGGTAGCCTGTAGAGTCATGCTCCATCAGGTGAAGAAGAGGAGGCTCAGGGTGGTTAGGTGGAGTGATGGGGGGGATCTCGTAGTCTTCGTCCCCGTTTCCACTGCCCGAGCCACCGCCTCCACCTCCTCCACCGCCGCCGCCACTCTGACCTGTGTAGTTCTGAGAAAGGGCAACAGGGAGAAAAAAGTGAGAAAAAAGGAAATTGTGGATCAAACTAAGGCTAAATCATAACTTATAGTCCATATGGGTTGCAGATGTAGACATTCAGCTCACAATGATAGAGTCACTAGATAGAGAGGAACAGTTATTTTGGGCACCACAGGATGCAAATGTCCTGTTCCTGTTTCCTGTGTAGGTCATGTTAGGCACTGTAAATGGAGCACCTCCAAGACTTGAATGTGTATACAACTCTCCCATTTCAATCATCAGTATCACAAAAGGTGGGCATTACATTTCAAAATGTTTAGTTCTTTGATCAAAAGTCAAAGATACAAGCATGTGTATATATAGTACAACCAAGGTACAATTCATTAGGAAACATCAAATCCAATCCAAAACATACATTCAGCTGTTTAAATCAGTTCACTTTTGGATTCTTGGTCAATTTTGGATGAATGTGGTAACTATGGTGAGATTTGCTCCCAAATGCTAAAACAAAGCACTCTGAAATTGCTACAGCTCTAATTCACGCCCCTAATTGGCTTCTTCTCCATGGCAATGCCGACTAAGGTTCATGGGTGTCACATTATTTAGAGCCATTCAACAAACTGGTGGATTTTTTATCTAGTGGATCTAGTGGTGTTTGTCTCTGCCGCACCCATTATACATGAGAACACCCAAGTGTGTATTATTGCTTACTTACTTATTACTGCGTATTATTGAGTATTAGTTAGGAAGACAAAAATGATAAATTGAATACTGAGGACTAAAACATGTTTTGCTGTAATAGATCAGAGTCAGTTGCTGGTTATGCTGGGACCCACTGACCGCTATAGTGGTCATTACATCCAATGCGGTGATCTGGAGCTGACCAGATCTGTGTAACCTAACAAGTAAGGCAGATGTCAACATAATCTTAAGAATCATTAATATGTTAGCATCTTATTCAACCATGAATTCAGTTTCCTGCCATTCTACAAATAGCTTTGTAAACTGTTTAAATTCTGATCTGTCATTTTGTTAGAGGAGCCGATGTAATGTTGTTTCAAATGTTGAACATCTCATTTTGGAACAAAAACTTGATGCTTAGCAATCAGTAATAAAGAAGACCAACGGCCTTCTGTATTTTTGTGCTGTCACGCTAACACAGTAAGTCCAATCAGATCAGAGTGCCGCACAGAGCAAGAAGAAAAGAAAAATAGCAGGGAAATTCAAGGGGGAATGAAAAGCAATTTTGTCTGAGACGATCCAACTTGACTCCCATTGTAATGACTGAGTCAAATTAATCATCACAAATAATATTCTGGTGTCAGCCATTCAAGGGTTTTTTAATAGAATTTTTATGATTCATGTCTAGCAGTATACATCAAACAGTCAGTTCTGCAACATTTCTGAAATAAATTCAATATCATCTTTGTGTAGGCTGTCATCCTCGGCAGCAGAGTGGTCATTTATCTCTCAAACAGATACTTTTAGAAAATAAGGGGCATGGGGAGATGGAAGAAAGGAGTGAGGATACTGGGCACATTTTTCTTCTTTCCCTATAGAGGTGAGTGTAAAGGCCCATTCTGTAATGCTGTGACCATATAAATTACAGGTTTGTTTGAATATATAACTGAACAGGTTGACCTCCAAAAAAATAAATTAGCATTTTCAGCTGGTTGTAATAAGGAAATAGGCCTGTTTTACAGCAATCGAACATCAATCAAGATCCGAAAATATTTATGATGTGGATTTTGTTGTTCCCTAATGTTGGTGTTTGATTTGAAGTGATAGCAGCTTTTAATCCTTGTGTTTTGTGATGTAGCAGTGGAGTAAGCCTTTCTTTCCCAATTGGAATCACAGATTGTGCCTTTAAAGTACAAAGTAACCAGTATTTTTTTTTTTTTTACAACTTTAGCTATCAGCAGGATTAAAATGGATCTAATGTCTTTAAAATGCATACTTATCTAAGGCAGTAAGCCCAAAGCCAGATGAGAGGAATTTCATTAAGTTACCATACTTAAAACACTAAAATACCTATCTTTAATTTGACCACAAAAAAAGGTCGTTAGCAATGTTTTATTGTGCAGCAAGAATGTAGACACAGACTCAGCGTGCAAAGTGCACTTTTATCTTCCTACATGTTACACCAAATGAAAGAAGGAATAGATGAGAAGTGGGATTGCCTCAACTTGATTTACTTTGTCCTGACATAGCCTGCAAGCCAGTTGATATGCATTTTTTTGACTGTCCTTTGAAGACAGATGTTTTTGTGGACCTTTGGGGATGGTGTTATTGTTTGGTCTAATGGACAAGAAAACGAACATTTCCTGAGATTCATTTTCCCTCATAATTGTTGGAAGGAAACTGAATTGTCTGCTGTAAACATTGGAGCCATTGTGTAAAGTGAGTCCCTTCGCATCGGCGTCATCTTTCACCGTGCTTCACTACAACTGCGTGCGACCACTGTGTAATCTGTAGACCGCCACGCTTAGTCATCATCTAGCATGTCCATCAAGCTTTAGTTTTTCAAGTATAAATATATATATATATATATATATATCCACACTATAAAAACATTTTTCCGGTCCCATCCGTTGCTTTTGATTGTGCAAAGGGACTCGGACAGAGAATGTGTCATGTGTTAGATTGCTGTGAGGGATCATCCAGTGCCCTTGATGATAAAATGTAAATACCAAGGACGTTCCCAGTTGGATTGTGGCAAGATAAATTATTCATATGCCTCTATTCAGATGCATGTACAGAACCACATGTACACTCTGGCTAATGTATACTGTTTTCTCCTTTAAAAGTAAAATCCCAAAAACAGCAATGTATTTAATGGATCATCCAGAGCAGCATGTATCCTAGTATGGAACTGGCTTTTCAAACAAAAGCCTGCTCTTTATTTTCCCCCTATGAGGTACTTGTCATGGGTTTACTTGCAATAGTCAGGGCCATATTCCTACCTAAAGCTGCATTACACACATTCTATTTTCTCCCTGAAACATCCTTTATATTCCTCCTCTTATCAATACCACACACTATAGGGAGCGTTATTTCCAATACACAGTATGCTCAGTCTGAGCAACTGAGCGAAACACAATCTGTAACATTTTAATTACGAGACAAATCTCTTGCCTGTAAGTGTTACATACCAGCACACCTTTCATTTGAAAGAAACAGATGAAGAGACAGTTGGTCTGGGACTGAGAGAGAAAATAACATTGATTGGGGAGCCTTCCAGCTTGTCTTTTATTTGGCACAGATCTCTCCCTCCCTCTGTAATACTGCCTGAGTATTCAAGGCTTTCTGGAGATGATATTGACTGTGGCTAATGGCTTATTATCTGTACATTCTTCTTCTTATTAGATTATTGTTGTAATGCCTGTAGAAATCTGGATTTGGGACATAACCCAATTCCTATTTAATTGTATATTATATCAATTCTGTAAAATCATTTATTGCCATATATAATTCATATGCCTTAAAAAAGGAGCTGCATGCCATTTAGTATGTGTAAAAAACTATGCAATTTTGGCATATAGTAATATTTTGATAATTGATTAATGGTTTAAGCCATTTTAACACACAAACACCAAACATTCTCTGCTTGCAGCATCTCAAATGTGAGGATTTTCTGCTTTAATGTGTTATATATTATTGTAAACTCGATATAGTTTGGACTCTTAACAGACAAAACAAGCCATTTTAATACCTTGTCACCTTGGGCTCTGAGAAATAAATAATTTCTTGACAAAAAAACATTAGTTGCCACCCTAGTCTTATTATTTGCCAGTTTCTTGATATATTACCTAAAATGGAACATCTTTTTCTAAAAATTATATTGATCGGTGGCCCACAAACAAAATAATCAAACTAGACATCAAGTGTCAACATAAGAACATACTAATTGCATATGTAAATTCAGGCCGGTTGCTTATGTGCCACACAGACCCAGAGTTTGAAGTCCTCTCAAGTCAGCGTTGGTTTCGGTGAGAGAGGGCGGGACTGACAGCTCAGAGACAGACGTGACAGATCTGCCTTACCACTAACGGGCACTTATCTGCCTATTGGAGAGCTTTGTCACAGTGGTGATTTATGCTTAAAATCTCCACACACTACCACTTCCATCACCACCAAGACTCTTCGTTCCAACACCTTCACGTATCCGCTGTGCAGGACTCTGCACACAGAGACAAAGTCAAGCCCTGTTATCTCTACTTTCCACACAGTCCGATTTGCAAGGAAACGGTAGATTTATCTTTGGGAAGAATTTACGAGAATCATCTATTTTCATTCGCTCTGCCATCGCTCTCCCAGAGGAGGATTATACTGTATATTTATGAATGATCTTGTTTACTAGTGTACACAGAGCTCTTGTTTTAATGTAACACAACAGAGGCAAATAGCTGTTGTCATACTACAAAGATAGCTTTCAAACACTTGAACAGCATGAACTGATCTGCTAGTTCTGTTTATTGGGTTTGTTTTTGATACTTCTCCTCTTTTTCCTCTCCCTTTCTCTCTTTATCCCTCCATCTCTGTCAGTCAACTCAGGCCTAATTAAAGCCATAGCTGTTGTTCTGCTACAATATCAAGTCAGGGGGGTATCAACGCACCACAAAGCCTTCTCTAGCAGAGCCCAAAAAGAGGGAGGGGGGAGGGCCAAGGATCCAGTTACAGCCACCCTACACCTCCACTCTCCTCTTCCTCTCTTGGCTGGCCCAACCCCAGCCCGGCCTGTCCCTCACAGAGCCCAAACAGTTCTGGTCCTTGCTTTACATCCCCAGGACCCCAATCAACCCGCCCTCCCACGCATCCCTCTGTCATCTCATCTCTCTCTAAAACAGCCAGGCTGCATTATTTATCTGTCACTATGTTACTGTTTGGAAATCATGAAAGGGGCTGCGGCGATGGGGATGCTAAACCACTATATACTAAGTTTCTGTTTGGAGAATGAATGGGCCGCCATGGTGGGAAGAGAAGAAGGTGGGAGAGAGAGAGAGAGAGAGAGAGAGAGAGAGAGAGAGAGAGAAATTGGGAGGCCGCAAGGGTGTGGTACGGGGGGAAATAATAAAATAAAAGTGGTACTCTTTCTAGGAAATAAAATCCAGCTACTATCTCTTCCGCCCTGGCCACAGCTAAGTGAGAAGAAATGATGCTGCTCTGTGCAAAAAAATGCTCCTTATTTATCATTATGGAAGGGAAAATATGGATGAAATGGTGAGAATAACTGAATAACAACTGTCCAAAGACAGTGTGCCCCATTCACCCCATAAACTGAGTTGATTACTAACTAACCTCCCATTGACTAAAACCAGCCTCTCTAATTGCTTATGTTTCCCCCTGTTTCTTTTATGTTTCCTTCCCCTCTTCTCCCTCGTGTATCCTGTTCCCAGTGCTCGTCTCACTTGTCAGTCCAGGTCAGGAGGTCATCCTCATCTGATCGCGTGTCAGAGCAGATTAGAATCAGAGCTTTTGTGCCATGTCATATTTCATTATGCATTTGACTCATCTGGCAGGTCAAGGGGTCAGTGTGATTTGATTGGATGACAGAAATGATATAATTTGTGTTTAACCCTAGGCTGTATGAGGCTCTGAGTGGCGTACTAATGCATTCTGCAAAGACGGGGCAGGCCTTCTCCACAAGCAACTAATCTGAAGTGGCACACCGCAGAGTTGAAGGAGAGCCAGAGCGATTGCACAACATGCTGAGGTTATAAGGGAGGCTTTATCAAATAATAAACACAACCTCCCTTGTACCTCTGTTTCTGTCTGTCTCCCGCCCGCTTCCTTTTTACTTTGCAAACTGATGCAAGTGCCCAGACATTAGCTGCCTTCTGCGCCTAGTATGTTGCTTTCCACTTCCTTTTTTCTTTCTTTATCAATTTGATTCACTGAAAATGTGTCACTGACCCTCTTCTCTCTTGTTTTTCTCTGTCTCTGTTTTTTCTTCTTCTAACTGTCTAATAACACTTGATTTTAGCGAGAGAGGAGACTAATGGAGAAGTGCTGTCAGCAACAACAACCACATCATTATTGCTGAACATTCAACTGGAACACAAACAACATTTAAATAGCTCCCAAATGACTATAGAATACAACACATAGTAAGAGTGACACAAAAAGTTATTGTTCTGAAGAGGAATAACAGCAGGTGTTATTGTTTGATGAAAAAACACATGCATTTATATTTGCATTTGGAAGAGTTCAGGACCTTGCTGTAGTAATGATATGCAGATGCTGCATAATTTTAGTGAAAACTCAACTGTGATCTCCACTAATGCGGTCAGAAAACAACATGGGTGCATTTGATTACTCAGGTTTCCCAATAGTCATCTGGAGTGATTATGATACCGATGTTGATACTGCTGCGGGTGACGGGAGAGGAGCGGGGAGAGGGGAGGGTGGATGGAGAAGAAAACGGAGAAGGAGCAGAAAAGAAGGGGGGATGGGGAATGAGATGAATCCAACATTTCAAATGAGGACCATAATCAAAGTTATTGCCTGACAGGGTGAATCTAGGATTGTAATGTTACATTGTCAGACATGCAGTATTATTTCCAGAGTTCCCTCTGTCTCTTCCTGTTTGGCGCAGCCATGTCTCCTGGAGAGGGAAACCGTTTCAACTTTGCTCATTGGCCGACCACTGTCTGTTCTGCGAGCCTTGACAACAGCCACTGCTGCTGCTGCAGATTTAGGGCCGCCCAGAGACTCAAAAAGGCCAAAAAACAGCAGCCAGTCAACTGTTTTTTTAATTTTGAATGACTCTTCAGTTATCTTCTTTTCTACGCTCACTGTCAAAAGCATTATTAACATGTGGACAATGGCGCTACTGTGTCTGAATGACAAAACTAATTATTGTTATAAGAGCAAGTAAATGGACAAAAAAACAGCACAATAAAGGGTTAGTGGATCAGTACTGACTGACTCTAACAATGTTGGAAATAACAAAGGGAGCGCTGATGGCACAGTCATCCAAACAAACGTGCATTATACTGAGAATTGTTAGGATCCTGTCACCCACAAATAACTCATACACCAGGAAAAAGGGGGCATGAAGTGTGTGTGTGTTTGTGTGTGTGTGTGTGTGTGTGTGTGTGTGTGTGTGTGTGTGTGTGTTTGTGTGTGTCATTTAATCTGGGTGACAAATGTGGGTCTGCGTGCAGTTCTTGCACAAAACTGAGTGCAATTGCTCTTGAATGCTTTGTGAACATTTAGTAGAAAATACTTTTCTGTGTGTGTGTGTGTGTGTGTGTGTGTGTGTGTGTGTGTGTGTGTGTGTGTGTGTGTGTGTGTGTGTGTGTGTGTGGTATTGGTGTGTTCCCAAGTGTCTCCCCTCCCTGGTTCGGAGTCAATGAGGCTGTGTATCGGAGGCTGGCACAGCTGGTGGGAGCAGGAGACTAACATCTGGACCCTCGTACTCTTGGTGCCATTGTTAATAAGAAGCTGGTGGAGAGTGGAAGGGAGTGGAGGAGACAGCTCTCCAGTGTCAATGAACCTCCCTGTCTCTTAGCTCGGCACTGTGAGTCACACTTCACGAAAGTGTCCACAAAGGCATCTCCAGCATCACGGCAGCGCGGTGGATAAGTAGTTATAGCTTCTGCCTCACAGCGAGAAGGTTCTTGGTTCGAATCCAGGTAGCTCCTGTTTGTGTGGAGTTTGCATGTTCTCCCTGTGTTTGTTTGCATTTCCTCCTGGTGCTCTGGTTTCTTCCCACCATAATGACATGCACAACACTGGTGCATTTACAGAAAAGTAATGTTGATTAATGTGCATTGTCAAAAATAAATAAATTGCAGCATATCCACAACTATGATTTCAGACCTATTGAACAGCTCAATATGCCTGATATTTGGAGTAATTAGCCACATTAGCATTGTGCCTCTAGGGATGGCATTGTGGGTCAGTTGGTCCACCATTTTGACCCAGACTGAAATTTAACAACTACTAAATATATTGCCATGAAATTTGGTTCTGACATTTATTCTGCCCTCAAGATGAATTGTAATAACTTTTGGGATCCCTTAACAGCAATCTGGTTTATGATCAAACGCCTTCACATTTGCTTCAGTCCCTGCTGCATTTTGTGTGTAGTTCTTACAGTAATAGCAAATGTTAGCATGCTAGATGGTAAGAGGATATTAGCGTTGTCTTTGTAAGCATGTTGTTGCGGGCTGACGTTAGAAGCATCACAGAGCGGCCGGCATGGCTATAGACTTTTACTCTTGTGAATTTAACAACAAACAGCAGCTAGGGGATGTTAACTGCATCTATTCTGATTGTGTACATGTTAGAAAAATTACACAAATAAAAATAATTATGGCTTTGGCCCAATATATGAAAAATCATAATACCTCATTTATATTTTCTCTCAGCAGAGAGAAAATAAGGCAACATGGATGGATCGATGTTGGCTTAGGGCTTGTTTCATACCTTGAAGATACAGAGATAATTAACCAAGTATTTTTGCTAATGAATCTTGGGTCAATGCAACATTTTCCTCTTTAATAACCCAGAGTTTTTTTTCCGTAGCCTTAAGGGCAAACCAGTTGAAGTCAAACTTTGTATGTTTTATTTTTTAAAAGAGATAGAAAATCTCTGTGGTTATAAAAAGGCTAAACACACACTGGTCTTTTATAACACTCGGGCATGTGATCTAGGACAGGAGTGAGTGTTTGGTCTGTCATCATTCTATCCAATGGGGTGAAAGGCCTACACAAACACATTAAGGTTGCCATTAGTTTCATCTGATCACCTGGGGCAACAGGGGGATGGACAGCTTGGCAGAGCGAGGGCCTTGCACAAATATACAGCATTTATATGTGGTGCCATGTCAGATGAGTATTTCAAACAGAAGGCTTTTAAACTGGGAAAGAGTGAGTGAGCAGGGTGAGGTAGGGGGTGTTCAAATGACTGTAAAAAGGCCACGGGGAGAGAGCTTTCCATCTTTCTGCTGCCGCGACAAATATGCCTGCACATCTTTTTGCATTGTCTCTGCTCCCTGCTTCGTCAGCAAACAGCTATAGAAATATTTTGGCAGGCAGCTCTTTGTTTTCATTTTCACAAAAGATGTAGTGAGGGAGTGAGAGAGAGAGAGAGAGAAAGAGAGGAGGGGGCAGGTGGGAGAGGTACTGGGTGGGAAAGGTAAAGGGATGTTGTCAGAGGTTTGGAGTGGGGGTCATGTAAAAAAAGAGGATAAGGGGAAGAGTGGGGACATGGGTTGTAGAGAGGTGGAAGGAAGGCAGAAAACAAAGACAAAAAGGGTGAGTAGGGGAGAAAGGCGAAAGTGAGAAAGTGAGAGACTGGAGGGAGGTACGTATGGTTAAATTAGGTAAATCAGGTGAGGTGGCATGAAAGGCGGAACAGACAAGGGATTGGGAAGATTGGGGTGACGAGTAGAGGGTGTGAGACACCAAGTGGGAGAATCAATTGGCAGAGTAGGGGGCAGGTGGAAGTGTAAGGGAGGAGGTGAACTGCCACTCTAGGCCCAGCTCCAATCTAAACAGCGGGAGGAAGCTGTAAATCAGACTAATTCGGCCGAGCTGTAATTCAGACCAGCAGGGCCAGGGCGCTGGTGCGGGGACCCCAAACGGCGGGAGTTTACAAAACGCCGCCGCGAGGCTTTAATCAGTGAAATGATCCGAAGATACCGTCTCCCCCAATAAGCAGGCTTCCTGTCAGTCACGCCCGACTGAACCTGACCAATCAGGATCCAGACGGGCTGGCTGGGCTTTGGGCTGCTGCCAAACAAGAGAATTACTCATCTAAACTGGAAAGGTGGAATGAGCCTTTAATTCAGAGCATGGAGGGACGAGGTGATAGATTTGCCAAAGGTTGGACATAAAAGACTATGGGATCATGTTCTACAATGGTTCATCAGAAACATATGGGGTAAAGATGAAAGACACAGGGGAGCTGTGGAGGAGGATTAAATCATATTCATCATTTTCTGCAAGTTGAGGAACTAAAACTGTGCGACAGACATCGTCTCTGTTCACAAGAACTCGTACACCCCTAAATCTCTCATTAAAAACATTTAGGAATAACGAAAATAACACAAAAGCCTCATTATAAGTTCTGTCTGTTCGTGTGTTTTTTAAACTTAATCATAATCCCATCTGTTTGCTGCCATATTAAAAAAAAAAAAAAAAAAACCTGCAATCGGTCTGCAATCTGTCTCTGATTCTCTGTCTCACAGATCTGCTGTTGGCACTCAAATACCTCCCTAATTCCAATTACAACACCCAAGGGACCAGTACCATCCCTGCCAGCAATGACTTACAATAAAATAAGTGAAACGAGAAATAGCATCAAGCTTACCGTTAAAACATCATTTGAACTCCCAAAATGTAAAACAGGCAGACAAACTTTATAATCCCTCGTTACCAGAATCTGCGTTTTTAATACCTGCATTTTACTCAAAGAGGAAAGAGGGCAATACATTAACTTAAATTAATTAAAGTGAGTGGAAAATGCAAATGCAGTCCACTTTATCATCAGGCATTCAAACAGACCCTTTCAACTCGACAATCCATAATATTTCAGCTTTGATGCTCGGGGGAATGGCCACTGCTCGACGGTAACACGGAGCGGGATTCTGCTCTAGTAGTAGTCGGACTAGTGTGTCTGGCTGGGCTACACACACACACTGTGCATGTTAAAACCACATGCAGTGTCTTGGCAGCAAAGACGCTACAGCGGCAGCCAATCAATAAAACCTTGTTACGCTAATTGCAAGATCATAATCTCTGTTCCTACTTCTGCTGAATATCCAAACAGTCACTCCATTAGCCGAATTATTCCCTTGTGCAGTTTCTCTTTCTCTCCCCCCCCCCCCTCCACCTTCCATTTCCTCTTCTTGTTCTTTTTTTTCTTCTTCTTTTTCTGTGACATATTTCTCTCAAACAGCAGTTCTGCTAAATGAATTCATAAGTCAGGGAGAGAGACATCAAAGCAAATCATTGTCAAGGTAAAGTGCTGATGAAGTATACTGTTTCTTTCACTTTGCTGCAGAGCTATGAGACGGCATCACCACAGTGCATTATCATTGATCACATCGCTCCGTACTGCTCTGTTTAGTATTAGCAGTAGAAATCCCACTTCAGCTGAAGCTCTACTAAGACCTTTATAACACAACAAAGGCTCTCTACCTGCTGCTCCTCCACACTCCACTGTAGAAATGTCATGCTAGTATGTCTCTTTTTTTTTGCGCTTGAGGGTCTTTGCAGAAAACCCTGCGATGACACCAGACCAAGCCGGAGTTTCTCATCATCGGTTACTCTATCCTACTTTGTTGCCACGACAATGGTCAGTGGCCACAGGGGCAGACAAAGACCCTGTTGATGCTAAGACCAGGGTCCGTGACCTTGTCATTGAATCACTAACACTTTGTCACTCCGCAGGGGGGGGTAGAGAAAGACTAGAAGAAACACTACAGAGAACTAAGCAGGGTCAGACGACGATGCTCATGGGAACATTGATATGACAATGGCACTGACCCCGTTTCCTTGTGACTCATCACAGAATATACCCATCTAAGCATCTCACTATATGATGCAGGTGGTCGGAGTTTACTCAACAGGGCCTATGAAAGTACATTATGTCAAAAGAAAAAAGTATTTATATAGGTGAGCCAGATTAAATAGAGCGATTACATGCAGAAACTGAAGTGAGAGACAGCAGAGCACTGCGAGACACACTTTCACAGTTTGGAGGCGGAACCGCTGACCCAAATGCATTTAAATGCAACGGGGGGTAGAGAGAAAAAGAGAAACAGAGTGAGAAAACAAGCAGAAGAGGGAGAGTCAGAGAGAACGAGAGGAAGAAAGATAGAGAAAAAAGTGAGATAATAAAGCAGCAAGCAGAGAAAAGTGAGCTTTAGGCAGTATGATTTGTTTTGATTCAAGATGGAATATATTGAGAATAATACAGCAACTGTATATACTGTACAACACGTTTCTTCTGGAAAATAAAACGTTAATAAAAGATTATCCCTGCAGGTGTCTTATTTCTCTGTTCATTTTTATCTCTACAAAAACAACACAAGCCTAAACACATTTCCAACACCCAATCCAATGAAACACACTTACTTGCATAGAATACAAACTATACTAATAATTGTGATAGTATACTTGTATTGCAATTTGCAGAGAAGGAATCGATGCACACTATCAATTTGCAGAAACGGAAGTTATGCAACACAATGCTAATAGACACCTGAATCCCAAATCTTTACTACACACTAATTCAAAGCAGGTTTTAAGTATGTAGTATGTCCACAATTGTGTGAAAAAAAGTGAAAAAAACAATGTATATTTAAAACAGTCAGTGTACATACTAACAAAAATACTTTTTTGTTTGTTTATGAATGTGCTGTTGATGTACAGTGTTCCCCCACAATGCAGTTCACAAAGAGATTCGAGAAGCTGCTCAAGGCTTGATGACATTTCAAACCAATAGTGGGTGGTCAGAAGGGTGGCACAGCTCCAGAAACATACTTTGGAAAAAAACATTTTGCTGCTTTGTTAATTTCAATTGGCAGTTTGATTGACACCTGTCTAAATACCAGTAACATGGAATTTCAATTATTTGAATTCCTTGTGATTTAACTTCAGAAACAGTATGAGGATGTAGTATACAGTATACTGTACTGTACTGGGTCCCCACAGTCAATTATAATTCACAAAGATTTAATACTAATTTGTCTGTTTTTCAAGATCTGTCTCAAGCTGTTTGACCAAATGAAGCATTTTTAGTCTGCATACTGACTTTTTTTGAATACTTTACTGGATGAACGCACTACACACTTAAAATCTCCTTAGAATTGGTATGTAGTGCAGAATTAGGACACAGCAGATCAGGGATTTTTTTCTTCTATTTCTTCCATCTCTATGTTTTGTTGTTGGAGTGTGTGTCCACCCCTAAGGCCCTCCCTGGTTCAAGCTGTCAGAAGGAAGGAGAGGCTAAACTTGGTGAAGCGGAGAATGGAGCAAGGCACATGTCAAATATGAGGGGATTTTGAGTAAACAAAGTATAACATCGAGCAAAGCAAAATCGTCTCTCATCCCATCAACGTGTTTCGCGCTATTTCCCTCTCTCTGTCTTTCTCTCTTGCTTCCTTGATCCTTTCTCTCCCTTTCTCCCTCTGTCTATCTTCCATGCCACATTTGCAATGCTTTATCTGTCCCTCAGTAATTCATCGAAGAACATTGTGCACATCACGACTTGTAATCAGTCAATCAGCGCTGCAGTTAAAGTACATGTGCTGAATGAGAATGGGCGATAAAAGCAATGGTTCTTAAGTGGTTCTTTATTAGACAGGCAAGAATCTGCATGATACATGTGTCAGATAACAGCACCATCCTACTGAAAATCCCTTTGTAACAGAAATATTTGTTGTCAGAGTAATCTAAATAAATTTAGGGAATCAATAAGCAGCATGCCGCTCATTCTGGGCTGTGAGCCACACTTTAACAAACCAGAGCATTAAGAAATTAAGCAAAACAGCAAATGCAACAGAAACAGAATTACTGTAGCCTATGGGTCAGTTCTAATAATTGCAATTGACAGGGACAAATTCACTGTTTCCCTGTGTATGTCAGATGGGCTTATTCCCAAACTTCACAAATCCCCCTGTCCAAACACAACCATATGGTCTCCCAGTTGTTCCCGACCAGCTGTGCTACAGTGCATCTGGCACGGTTGCCATGTAGTGTAGAAGAGCGCTGACTCCCCCTCTATTCTAACTAAATAAATCCTTTGCAATAAGGCCAAAACTCCCTCAGAGTGGAGCAGCGTTTTCTGCTTGGCCCAAAGGAGAACAGCGGATGATTGCATAATTGGAATAAAGTCAATTTGAATTTTATGATGGGTTGATGAGTTAGCTTAATGGTTGACACTCTCACCTCGCAGAAAAAAGGTCCCAGCACTCTTTTCTGGAATTTGGATATATTTTACTGCTTTTGGTTCTTTGATTTCCTCGTATTGAAAAGAAATGTAATGAGCCTGACGTAGACTGTGATAGACTAGTAACCTGTCCAGTGTGTTTTAATTCATTCTGCCCAATGCATGCTGGGATATACTCCTGCTTCAGTACGACAAATATCGTATCTATTAAATAAGTAAAAAACGTTTTTTAAGAAATTTAATAAGAAAATGTGACTTCCTTTTGCAGAGTGGATGTGCAAATAAATTGAGAATTATTATTTTAATGTTTTACTACTAATTGTTCTGTTTTCTTGTATGTCATATATTTGTTTTGGATGTTATTTTATTGGGTTGCCATACTGTAACTGTTTTACACAGTTTACTGTAGGCTTTGTAATGTGAGTAAAATACATTTTGTGTTAATGGGTATCCAAATGAACAGTAACAAATAAAAACTGGAATTGTTTGACAGTATTTAGACTTCAGGTTCTGGGACAAGAATAAATGTGTTTCTGTTTATTCCCAACTGTGACCACTAACACTTATATTACTATTTAATAGAAATGAGTTTTATTAGTATTATTTGTATTATCCTGGGGGTATATATCCCCCACAGACTGCATAATGCTTATGTATTTCTGTTAAATCTTGCTGCATAAAACATAGGTGAACTAATTGGAATGTTCTTTGAGAGATTTCAGTCCCTTTGCTTTCAGCAGATGGCATATAACTCAGTGGTTGTTTCTGTAACAATATTTTGTCTTCCATTGCAACAAGCTTGAACAATAGTGGAATGAAAATGGCTCGGATGAAATGAGAGGAAAAGAGCAGGTATTCCATTAGAGGCAATTTGTACACACCTGGTTTGGCGGGAGGAAATCATGGTTGTTTTCATTCATGTACATGTTGTCACCATCAAACTGGAGAGAGAGAGAGAGAGAGAGAGGAGAGAGAGAGAGAGAGAGAGAGAGAGGAGAGAGGGAGAGAAGAGAGAGATTTAGAAATATTTAGGCAGAGACCGACACATCACAACAGGGACAGAGAACTGATTTTCAGTCAGTCAGTGGAGATACAGAAACAGTGTAACACTGCAGCCTAATGACTGCAAGTCCTCGGCTTATAGACCTCGATGCTCTGGTGGATGTCAGTAATTACAGTTCATTAGAGACACGTATAATTATGCTCTGTCAAAGCTTGTGTAACTCACACTGTTAGTCTCAGCTTGCCGACAGCCTGAGGTTGTGTGTGTTAGTGCGCACACACCTTATGGCTGTGATTCCATGGGTCTCACGGGGCAACAAAGGCACAACAGAGTGATTATCACAACACTGAGAGCGCAACACTTGCACCAGCGGCCATGTAGTTAGTCAGCCAGCAAGTTGGCCAGTCAAATCAAATCAAAGGCAACATTAACATAATCAAACATCATGTGACAGGTAAGTCAGCCGGGAGTTGACCCAGAAATGTATTTGTGGGGCCGCACAGTTCGCAAAAACAGCTACAGGAATTTCCGAGGGACCTACTTTCTTTGGTTACTTTTGGTCAAATTCAAAGACAACAATCAAAATGATTTCTATGGAATTTACAGTTTCTCTTTGAAAGCTGTAGGCGGTTTGTGCTCCTCGCTCTGATCGTCATTATGTATGCCGTAGTGTGGGGTTTCCAAAATCTCTAAAAAATGGAGGTGGTGATCATCAATCAAAATAGAGGTTGACAAATGCTGAAATCTATGAAAGGCCACCAGGCACAGATGCTGTTTCCAACCCTTATCAATTAGTAACATAGGTGACAACTCACAAATCATTACTTTCAGCAACCCTGCGAAGCAGCCACCCAGCTAGTGACTGAGACTACACAGAGGTGAGACCAGCCTTTAGCGCTTATGCACTTTGCCAAAGAAGCGAGGACAAGACAACCCCACTAATCCAGAACTCAGAAACACCGAGCTCAAGAAGCCTAAAGGGGAGGCATAGGCTGGAGGAAAGGTGACGGTTTGAGGTTATGGGGATGAGAAAGATGAGGGTGTAGCCTTGAGCTAATGGTAAAGGAGTGGGTAGAGATCATGTATAAGTGGGAGGTACAGTAGCAAAGATGCTGTTTGAATGGTGGGTAGAGAGACAGAAATAAAAACAGAGAGCATGAATGAGAGAAACTGAGTCTGAGAAAAGGAGGGCTGTTGCAGCAGTAGTGGCAATAGAGCCTGTGGTTGTTCTGGCTGTAGTGTGATTAACACTGGGGTCACAGCCAGAGGCCGCAGCTTGAAACACACAGGCAAACAAACATGCACACATATACACACACACACACACACACACACACACACACACACACACACACACACACACACACTCCCAGAGGCCTTCCCTGCTTCTCTGTCTGACACAATTTGGCACCAGCCATTTATGAGGATACAAAACACACCTCAAGACAGCAAGTAGTGGCCGAGATGAATTACCACTGCTATTGTAAGGTCAAGTAGCAGGATGGGTATGTTCCTACAGTAGCTTACGGAACTAAGGGTGTTTCTCAAGCTGTGGCCAGGAACCAAAAAATGGGCCACAATCTTTTTTATAGCCATGTTTCACCTTGTGTAATAAGCTATGTATTCCAGGGACTAAATCTATTGTAGCTACTATAGTTTTTCAGTTCTCTTTTGAGTGATTTGTTTTGAAAATGTTCCATTTAAATGATTTTTCTTGATTCTTTTGTTTATATCTTTCCAACAAACTACAGAGAGAATTCCTTGCAACATTATTCAATTTGAAGCCCCAATCCCATTTTCGCGTTATCATTCACACTCTGATCGAGCTGTTACTTCTAGTGCAGTGCTTTCTGTCTGATAGCACCATTAGTTTGCTGGAGGAATAATCATTGTATTCTGCAATGAAAATTAAATCACTTTCTTTATTGCTCCTGGAAAATGATTTTACATATCCTAATCACATCGAGCAAGAAGTGACGGTATTTTGGAATAGGTTATTTTCACACCTGCAAACCAGATGTTGATGAGCGAAACGGGGTAAGTAGAAAACAATTATACAGAATGTCAAAGAGCAAACCAGAGTCTGTGGTGGTGCTCCCGCAGCACAATGTGAGTCACTGAGGGCAGAGTTGCTAGAATAACAAACAATGTCTAAATTGAGAGGAAAGGTACAAATAGTTATTTCCCACCTTTTTGTGGTTAGCAAATACAGTATCCATTTAAGCTAAGTGTACTGTAATTACTCTACTGTCCAGATACAGGAGGGGACCGTGGCTAACACATACGTTTAATACACCTACTCCAACACGAAGTGCGTTAAAAGAAATAGGACAACATTTTGGGAAACATGCTTTTCTTGCTACGAGTTACAAAGGGTTCAAATAGTTGAAAACTCTAACGCTTACGTTATGTTATATCTCTTTTGTTTAATCTATACAGACAAAGGAAATGTAAAAAAAAGTTGTAGTTTTACAGGGTTTACAGGCTATGCTTGAGAAGAATTCTTTGGTCAGGACTTAGTGACTTCCTTTCTAATTTGCCCCGCTTCTAGTCTTAATGCTAAACTAAGCTGAATGGCAGCTAGCTTCAATGTTAGACAATTAAGTCAAGTGGCTTCTGCCACAAAACATTTTATTCTGTTCTTAGTAACTATGAGTTGTTATTTACTAACTAAATTATATCAAAAATCTACTTACTACTACATAGTAGTTCCACCTTTTGACAGAAAAAAAGTTGAATAATAGTTAATAATAAACTGTGTTTCTTTTGTGTTATAAAAGTCACACTTTCACCTAAACGTTAACTATATTCAACCAACCAACCAGCTGAAGTGTCCATTACCAAGACCCTTTAAAATGGACTAATCTGACTAATCTGAGCAAATTGTTCATTTCATTTGTGCTCCATGCTCTGAGGTAAATTTAACATTTTGAGCACTTGAAAATGACATAACCTCTGGAATGTTAGGACATAATGTCAAAAGCTGAGAGAGATGCATGATAACAAAATGTATATTATTAGTATATAGTAAGAACAAATTGATAATGCATGTGGCTTTACAGCAATGGTCTGGGAAAGCTGTTCTTGCTGCCAGGTGGCAGTTGTTGTCTGCAGAAATCAGATAAAAAATGTGTGCATATAAAATCTTCTTCTTGTGTAATCTGACTCATATTATGTAGATCTTGTTTTTTTCCCAGAAGTCATAATATGCTCAGTGTGCACATACGAGCAGTTGACATATGAGAAAAAAGGAGGTTTGTAAGGGAAGGGCGAGCTTGTCGTGTCTCTCTCTGTTTGCTTTCCTGAGGCTTTGAGGTCATTAATCATAGCGGTCAAATCTACAGCAAAACAATTGTGCAAAGGAAAACACAGACAGAGTGTGTGTGTGTGTGTGAGGGGGGGGGGGGGGTACATCGGGCACAGGGAGGAGAGGGTGAAGGTGAGAGAGAGAGGTGGAAAGCAACAGTTAGATGGAGGAGAGGGGAGTCATGTCGAGTGGGGGAACGAAGGAGAGACATTGTGAGATAGAGTGAGGCTTGAGAAAAAAAGGGACAAGTACAGCCTGTACAACTGACGCATTTGACACCAGACTCCTGTTTGCATAGCAGAAATGCAAATACATGAGAGGGAGAGAATGGGAGGGAGAAAATAAAGTGGGAGAGAGATGCTATAAATAGCTTTGTGTTTGCGTAAAGCCAAACCAATGTCAGTTTGATGCAGGAAGTGCACCACAGTCATCGAGGTAATAAAACAACTGTTGACTGGAACATCACATATCAGAAATGCAACTTTTTAGACTCACATCTATAGTGGCATCTCAAAACCGTCCACATCATCCATCCACTAAAGAATAGGTTTCCCTTACAAAATTACAGCATAGAACAAATTTGTATTCTTAATGATGACAGTGAAAGAAATTGGGACAGTTGTTTCTGTATTCTAGGTACAATAGCTTGATTCTGCTGCAACCAATTCATGTTCAGTATGATATTCTTTTTATTTTTTTCTAGTTTGTGTTTCATACTGCATATACATCTGTGTTCATATGTTTTGGATAACTGTGTTTTTGGTTTTGTGTTGGGTTTAGTGTGTACTTTTGTTATATGTAGCGTTGTGGCGATCCATTCCTTTCTCTCCTGAACCCCAGACCTTAACTCTGGGTATCTGCCAATACTGGGTACTGATTGGATACCATTGCTCTCTTTTGCCCACATAACCACTCTGTATAACCTCACAATGTGGAACGCCTTGGGATCAGTATGACATTATCATGCACCATGGATGCTGTGGCACTAAAAATTCACCTGCTTGTTGTGATTGAATTATTTGTGTCATTTAGCAAAAACTGTTCATTTTATTGACAAACCAACTGGACTTAATGTGGATCAGTTGAGTCTTAGCAATACAGGAAACACTCACTGAGATCGGTAACGGTGCGGTTCCCTACTTACAAGAAAAAGCTTTTTTTAGATCACTTTTGTATCAATTCCATATTCCTACTGAGAGGGTTACTTTGCATTCTGTGCTACAGCCTTGCTAACCTGCATTGATCTACACCAGAAGCTTTTCTCATAAGGTTGCTGTGAGCCAAACTGTGCTTTACTGTACGTACTGAATACCAAATCACACAACCAGTAACTGGGGCCAGGGATGTTTCAGATTTAAAGAAAGATGAAGAAGGATAGAAGGAGAGAACAGGACAAAACACCCTCTTTCTAGTCTCTTTTCATGGTTGGAGTGTGCGCCTCCCTAGTTTTTAACCCCAGCGTAACTAATCACATGTCAGTCAATGTGCCCATGGAAGAGGCAGCAGTCAAAATACCTGTGTCAGGACTGCGGTCATTAGAGCATTCAGTGACTCGCTGGCAGGCACACACACACACACACACACACACACACATACACAGATGAATGCACACACACATACATACAGACATAACTAAAGCAGACTATGGGGGATGGTGTGGTGTAAAGCAGATATGGATTGCCTGTGTATATGTGTGAATATTGCTGCTGCTGCTGCATGTGTATTTCACCATTATGTTTTCCTTATGTGTGTGCATGTTTGCATGCTATATAGACAACTTGGGTTCTTGGCTCTAAACATGGGCACATTGCATGCATGCCGACGTGTTTGTGTAATGTATCCTGTCCAATAATACACACATTGATCCCAGCGAGATAAAGATAACAAAGTCAGACCTTCCGTAATATTTATTTTCCCATGAAAGACCTGCTCAGCCACGCCCAGTTATATAACTCCATGCAGATGAAATATGGTCTTCATTACCTTTAAACCTCTACACACAGAAACTAGTGAAGAAAAACAGAATTGCCCTTCTTTCTCGACTGAAAGAGCACGAAATGAATTGGAGCAGCTGAGATTTTTTTACATTACCATGACAAATACGGCAAAATGGGGAAGCGAGAGAGAAAGAGAAGGGAGAGATAGTGCGCGCGAGAGAGAGAGAGAGAGAGAGCCAGAGAGATGCATGACAACAGACAGAAAAGGGCAGATCAGACAGAAAGACCAAATTGTGTGAAAAAAAACACATCAGCTCAATTTGTGCTCGACTGTAAGCTATGAGCTGAGAAAAGAAATAAAATAAGGGATTTAGCTGGGAATCATGTTAAACCATGCAAGTGAATGAGTCCCCAGAGGAGAGTGTTCCCTCTCTCGCTTATGATGGACTTAATTGCCTCTATCAGTGTTAAGATATAACATTCATCTCAGGTTTATTGCTCTGCTTTATAGTCTTGTCCATCATACTGAGGGGTTTCAAGAGGCGGGCCACTCCTCAAATGGCACCTTAAAATAATGACACAGATTACAAAGCAACAAGGGAGAAAAGAGGGAGAGAAAAATAAGCATAATTTATATCTGGAAAATGAGAGAATTTTACAAGCAGATCTAGTATGTGAGTGAGCCGGCGAAGCAGAATGGTTTAGATGGTATGCTGGTTGGATTACTCTTTGGTTTCTGGGTCTTTCAAAATGCATGGTTCGTCAGGCTAAAGGCACACACATCTCCCCCACCTCTGACCCCCGAAAGCTCTGAGTAGGTGTAGGGTTTCAGATGACCACACAATCGTACCATTGTACTCCTGTTAACACAATGAAAACAAAGCTAACACATCGCAGACATTCAACTCCCCCCACTCTGCCCAACCTTGACTTCCAACACAACTCAGGTGGAACACCGAAATGGATAATCAAGAGATACAGAAATCAGAAAATAACTCAAAAATGAGACACCAAAGCATACTGTTAGTCATGTAAAAATACTTGCAATGGATTCCGTCTGCATACACCCGAACAATGAAGAATATTTAACATAAAATCAAAGTTTAACATGCATCTGGAGCAACGCAACATTGAAAGATGGTTTCATTTCTTTAAGATGTGGTTCTGATCTCCTAAAAACAGGCTGCTTCTTATCACATGAGGGCTTGAGAACCATGTCTGCATGTTCCATTAAATCTATTAAATCCACTTGCATTATATCATAGTGCTTACCACACAATAGGAGCCTTTCAAGGGCAGTCCCAGAGGAAGCCAACAAAGGGCCCTCTCTTTTAGGGTCTAGTTAAGTAATTCAGAAAGAGCCAAACATGATTTTTGTGTGTGTGGATCTTCTCCCCCAGACCCCCGAGCGGCAATTTCACCAAGTCAGGAAAAGTTTGCGGTCATGGAAAATAAGCTATGGTATGATATGGTTAGACTAGGCAACTAAAACAATTTGTCAAAGTTGAATGTTAATTGCAGATTTGTGATGGGACACCCTGTCCTACACCCTGAACCTTCAGCATCGCTACAGTACATCAACGGCCCACTACTTGCAGCATAAGCACTGGAGTCTAGGATTGTCTAGTATATACTGTATTGGCGTTTTCCATTGATGGTAACAACTCGGCTCGACATGGCTTGACTCGCCTTTACTCGGTTTGACCCATTTTCGGTCGGTTTTCCATTGCAGATTGAGTAACACCTCAGCGTGGCTGGTTACCATAGCTACGCGTGATGACGTAATTTTCAACGTGATTCACAACAGCACGTTGGCTACTAAATAATGTTTTGTTTCAAAAGAAGCTAAAGGAAGCAACAAAATCACCGCTAAAAACTGGAGTTTGGGAATTCCGACGGAGTTCAGGCGTGGACATGACTGTTGTTCGCCGACACGAAAGGGTAAGTTAAGTTTCCTGGTAACGTTAGCTAACATTTGCGTGTGTTAGGGACCCCGATCAGTATTTACTATACGCTATATAAAGTACATGAATGTTAGCAACCATGATTACACACCAAAATATGTATGCTGTGTACCGCTTGTGTTTCAGAGCATTCACGCTTTGCAAAACCGCCGCCGTCTGGTGGGCGATGTCCGACGGGTGAAATCCTCTGGTTCTGACCTGCTGGGCTTCGTATAATCTTTATGAGATTCATGGCTTATGACAACGACTGGGATGCATCTGGGCCAGCAGAGCCGGGGGAGACACTGTCACAGGGTGCAGGGGAAGAAGACCGGGATGCACGGGAGGGTTTGATGCGCTACTTGAATAGCTATATAAAAACTTTTCTTTGATATATTGTCTTGTTTTTTTAAAGTAACAGTGTGCAATATTGGAAACAACATAAATCCCCTAATATATAGCCCTTAATATTGAACAGTTAAAGTGAGAATAGAGCAGAGAGTAGATAATCTGTCGGTGTCTGGCTAGATTTTTTTTTTTTTAAATGTCCCGTTTGTTCCGGACACACACCCACTCTTGTCTAAAAAACGCAGCGATCCGACCAACCAGCAGTCTGCAGGTTTCCACGTCACCTTTTAGTATCGCATCAGCTCGCTTAGAACCTCGACTGAGGTAGTATGAAAAAAAGTACCTGGTAGCAGGTCCCTGGGACTTTTTTTCATAATGGAAAACCAAAAAATGCGAGTAGAGTCGAGGCGAGTAGAGTAGATACCACGGAAAAGCAATGGAAAAGGCTGGCCTGGTCTGGATTTCTGAAATCTAAAAAGCACCAATTTCATTCAAATGGGTCAAAAGGCAGTTATTTTTTAATTATTAGGGCTGGATCTGAATACTCCAATATAGGTAGGCAGATTTTCAATTTTGGGATTTGAATATATTAACCCTAACCCTCTCGCTTCATCATCTCATCTTTCTCTTTCTCCTCTGCCTTCATGTGCTGCCTTCATGTGCAGTAGGAAATGTTGACTGATGGGCTCTGGGCAGGGAGAAAACAAGCAGAGGCTCGTACACTGTTCAAAATCAGTAACTCTGGAATACATGTGTTAAATACATTGTTCTTAGAGTCATACTCACATAAAGAAAAATCAACAATATTTAGCAGGTATGAACAATATATATGTAGTAGTGTTGAATATCCTAATGTTTTGTATTTGTAATTGTTCTTGTATGTTTAAAGCTATAGTACGTAGTTTGTGTTTCGCCCACGAGGAATTCAAATTAATGACAACAACACTGGCGGTGCGTCCACATGATACAAGCCTTCCTCAATCATGCACCCACGATAAAGGTTTCTATGCAAATTTCTAGTAAAATCAACTAATTGAATCGCCATCAACTCTATTGCTGCAGCCTTATTTTCAACTATAGATGGAGCTACAGCAACATCATGAACTTATTTGGCCATAATTCAGTGGTTGATGTGAAATTTTGAAAAGAACTCTTCCTGTACAAAGCCAAATACCGTGGCTGCCATTTGTTAATCAGCAGGATTGTCTTTCACTGTGATACTTGATGCAGATTCAAATCTAGATGGAAATTTAAAAATGTCTAAACATGTTCTATTAAGATAATATTGTGCAGCCTTGGCAGATGTATATGCTCTCTGAATGCTCTCTGATTAATAATGACTTTTGGGAGATTTGTTTCATAAAAAAAAACACAGCTCACCCTTTTATGTTCTTGCATCCAATGGCAGTCATGACCTTCTCCATTCAAATTAGAATCATTGTTTCCTGCCTCTTTCTGTAGCAGTAAAGAATAACTTCATCTGTTTGTTTTCCGAAGAAACCAATCTGGTTTGCACAAGTACAGTACAGTTATTTGAAAACACACAATATAGCACCACCAGGAAGAAAAAAAAAACACTTCTTTCTGTATTTGAGACCTCACCATGTATTTAAATCTAAATGCAGCATCCAGTACCGTCTGTTTCTATCAATAGGGCACACAATAATTCACTGTTCCTTTCTTCACTGCCATGCTGACTCCACATCCAGTCTCTGCCACTAGCATTCAAGCAGAATTTTTTATTACCAATCTAATTGCACATTCCACTCTGACAAGAGCTCATTAAACCTTAATTATACACATGTTGTTTTCTACAAACATCTCCATTTGGGTCTCTCTGCCTTGTAATTGTTCAGCGGGGACAACCAGTTGAGATTTCGCAGATTGAGATTGAATAAGAGAGGGAGAGAAAGAGGAGAGAGCAGGCAGAGAATGAAAAAATACCAGAGAGAGAAAGAGAGAGAGGAGTGTCTGGAAGTAGGTCATGCCTCTTCATAAACAAGGCATGGTTTCTAAAATAATATACCCATCCAGTGGAAGTAATGCCAAACAACTGAGCGAATGTGGAGCTCATGTAATATTTACGGAGCACTAATACATAGATGGCAGGTCTTTTTCTCAGTAACCAGCAACCCCCCCCCCCCCCCCCCCACCCCACCCCTTTCCAAAGCCAGAGGTTTCTTTTTTATCTCTTTCTGTTTCTCTTGCCATTTGAATTTCAGAGAAAGCCAACTACATTGATATATTTGGCAGGGAGGAGGGATGGGGGGGGAAAGATGTTGAGTTTCCCTCACTTTCTTTCTCCCTTCTTTTCTGCCCTACCCTATCTGTTCCTAACCCCCCCCCTCTCTCTCTCCCTCCTTTTTCTCTCCCATTGTTCCCTTCGCATTGGCTTTGGCTGTGATGTTTTTTCACACATTTGTTACATTTTAGCGAGGGAAAGTGGGCCTTAATCCAGACTCTTTGAGGCATGGGCGATGATATTACTGTGGAGAATCAGCCTTTTAAAGACTTCTTTTAACTCCAGCTGGTGCTGTAAGGTCACCAAGCACTTGTTCGATGTCGGGCCCAGCGTGATGCTTCTGGGCTTGGGACTAACTGGCTGTGTCGACTCCAGGCTAGGCTTTCTGGGCTTTTGACAGCAACTGGCTATGTGACTGCAAGAGGGAAAAACTTCTTTAGCATGTTCTCCAAGTCATGTGAGAAAATAACTCTCATCATTCTGATCATTATGTTTGATACGAAGGACACTTCCACTCTCATACCAGCTACCTGGATTTTGCTCTTTTTTACATGCTAGTAAAGTGATTATCTTTTGGTTTTTAACTGTTGTTCAGACAAAAAAGGGCATTTCATGTCGCCTTGGCAATTACAATGGCTGTATGTTACTATTTTCTGACATTTTCCAAAAAAGAAAAATAATGAATTGATTAATTTTGAGACAAATCGTTATAGCTCTATATAAGTGTGTTAATAAATGTGTTTGATGTAATGCATAAATGTTAAAACATCCTTATTACAGTAATGTTCTGACTTCAGCCATGTCACATAACAACATTCATTGAGGTTTACAAAACAGCCACTATAGCAAATGATACATGTTTTGTTGTGTTTTCAAACTGTATCAATGAGGCTTATGTATACAACATTTTAATAAAAAGCAGATGCTTTTTTTTCAAACTGCGGTAGCATGAAATGAGATGTCTTTCACAGACTATCCGGTGTCACCGCCACTTAGCACCCAAAAAAGCATCAAGTGTCCACGCTGAGCCTCTCAGTCATCGCTAAGGACCATCTCTGCCTGTCACTGTTGACACTAGCTGTATGTATCATTGATACCCACCCAGCAGCAGAAAACACATAGCCTGCCATCAGATCATTCCTGCTTTGCAATATCACAATTATCTTGGCAATCTTTTTTACAGCAGGCATTTGTTTTGCGTCTCTGTTTTGTTTGTTTATTCAGTTGATTTGTTAAAATATTCCATTCTTAGCACAATTACAGTGGAACATCACTCAGTTCTCACCAACATCAAACATGCTCCCTGTACGGCGTGATGTGAGCCATGTCAAGATAAACAAACATGACATATTAAACAGGAAAATGAGTCACTCTTATTATCCCACCAAAATAAATCCGGAAAACATTAATTATAACAAACGTGTGCATGATCCTGACTAATTCACCCCTGCTCTCTGGCTGGCTGTGTGTATGTATATACAGTGTGTGTGTGTGTGTGTGTGTGTGTGTGTGTGTGTGTGTGTGTGTATATGTCTGTCACATTTTTCTCCTGCTGCTGCCTTAATAGGCAGTCTCTTAGATATTCACTACAGAATAGCGCTCATGCAATATTAATATTGCACCAAAATATGGAAGCCGGAGCCCCCACTCCATCTCTCACTCCGTACATAATTGACTATGCAAGGCTCCAAATCAGCTTGGAAAAAGTGGGAAAGACAGAGAGAGACAAAGCAAGAGAGAGAGCAAGAGAGAGCGAGAGACATGTAGAAACCAAGGGAAACAGACAGAGAGAGAGAGAGTCCTGAAACAATCCTGTCTTCTCTACGCTATGGCAGATTCTGAACCTTCACTCTATATGTATCCCTGTCAAGGCAGTGGAGCTAAAACAACAACAACAAAAACAAACAACTACAACCGTAACTCAAACAGTTTGACTCCCTGCAAAGAATGTGCTGATGCTTATCCAACTTGAGCTGAAACAAAGCTCCACTCCAGCAGCATTCAAAGTGATTGTTAAACACTCATAATTTCATTGTACAGATTCCTGTATCTCCATTATAGATGACAAAACTTTAGCACAAGCACCATGCATGCATGCATGCAGTAGTTTGGTAAACTGAGCGTACCAATTAAAGCTCACCAATCCGCCAGCGGGGCAGTTATTGCAAACTCATGCCATGCAGCCAAAAACTGTTTCAAGCCCACTGGGTGTTAATATTAAATTCTAGTGGATATCCAAATACAAAATTTACAAATATACCAAATTTTCAGGGGGATATGAGAGGAAATGTGTATAAAATGATGTACAAGACATATTGCATCATTACAAATCATTGCTGAAATTGCATAGCTGTACTTTCAGGCAGTGTGGAACAAGATAGATTAAGGCTTCAATTAGCCTGGGTCTTCCAAAAATGTTATTGTAAAATGACAATTAGCCATTTTTGAGCGAGTTACTTTCCACTCCCTTCAATCCCCACTCTGGTTTGGTTAACATAAACCCTTAATTCACCCATTTAAATGTGAAAATACAACATTGTGTTTATTTAACTGGAGTCTGCTGAGGTTGGTGACAGCAATTTCGGAGCGGTTTCTTGTTAAACACAAAGGATCTTACCCTTTATAACAAAAAGGTCTATCTCTGTAGGGATCCTTCCCATGATGTCATCAGACACTCAAATAATAATCTGCAGCATGTCAGTGGCACAACAAGCTCTTTTAGTGGACATAAATTGACGGTGCACAAATGCCCCGAGTGGCTACAACGCAGCCTGTATTGCGGATGCTGGCTACAGCAGCCTTGCTCAATACTGAACTGATAATTAGACACAAAAACATAGGATAATATGGTCCAGGTTACCTTTTAAAGAAGTAAAATTAAGAGTCTCTATTTTAAAGCAGAGATTCTCTTCAACTCCACAAATACCATCCCCCCCACCCTCTACTCGTGTACATGGAAGGATTGCAAGATCACTGCAGAGCACTCGGGGTCAGGCCCTCCGCACTGAGCATTTTTAAAAATGAACTGTAGGCATTTAGAGCCATAATAGATGTTGAAAGAAAGAAAGAAAAGGAGAAGGTTGCGGGGGCAGAGCCGGTGGTTGGGGGGGAGGGGGCAGTGCACCTTGACAGGAAACATAGAGGTGAAGAGCAGGAGTTGGAGGTTAGTTTGACAGAGAGAAAAGGAGGGGTGGTTGGTGGTGGTGAGGGGAGTGAAGGGGGGGGGGGGTCGCTACGGAAGTGCCAAGCCCACTTTTAACTGAACTGAGGGTGTTGAGTTGTGGTGGGGTGAGGCAGGAGGGGGGAGACAGAGATAGAGATCAGGGGAAAATAAAAGGGGTTTGCAGGGGAAGGAAGATGGGAGGAAGGAGAGGATGGGTGAGAGGAGCTGTGGGGTGGGGGGGCAGAGACCTACTACACCTTGATACTTGCTCTCACCACAGCACCTGATAAGTGCAATGGAAAAACGTCTGGTTTCCTCCTGCATGTTAAGTGGTTTATATTCTCCTCCTCTCCATGCAGCCTGTAGCTGCAGTCTGCTACTGTATTGACGCGACACCCAGGTAATAACAGACTAAAGGAGATGACAGAAAACCTAAAAGTGATGGGAGGGGAGGAAATAGCATATTTTGTCTCCTTGTGTATTGTTGCAATCTTTAAATTGGGGCCTGAAAATAACAACTAGGTGATTTAGAAATGTTCCTTCCCTGACATGAATGTTTATTCATCACTTTTAACATGTCCTTCTTCATCTCAAAAACAATTTCTGCATAGAGATTTAGACGCAGAGTTTTATTTGCTCAACAGAGGATCAGATGAAAGTGGATATATATCTTTACTACCTCATGCATGTACTGACAAGGAACTCATTCCCATGATTTGTAAGTGGGTCTCTCCACAGAACAGCATTAACAATATTCACTTTAGATAACGTATGATTCCAAGCCTGAGGAGAGGATGGGTTTCTTAGAAATGCTTTGTTAGCACTCTCCCCCTTGATAAATGATTGAGGACATGTGGCCTGAGACATCAATACAATCTCTGTTGTAATTAAAAAAAGGTGGGCACCAACAATATTACACAGCTTTCACTTTCTCTCTCTCTCTCTCTCTCTCTCTCTCTCTCTCATTCGCTTACCCACACTTCCTCTCATTGAACCCCGGAGCAGAGAGGAGATAATTCAAAAAGCACTTGCATGGAGTGATACATGAAAAAGGGGGACATATGAAATTAAATTCTTTCTTTTCGCTCTATTGTTCTTTCATTTTCTCTCCTTTGTTACATAAATGCATAAAAGCAAGGCAAGCTAGATTCTAATTATGATTTTCACAACACTAGATTTCTTTTTTTTTATTAAAAAAATAGAAATAAAAAGGTGTCACAAACAAAGCAGACTTACTGTTCGCACTTTGTCAAAGTCAAAGTACTGCACATGCTGCATCACTAAACTTCAGTTAACTTGATCTTTTTTCTTTTTCCAGGCGTCCTCGCAAACGATTATATGAAATCATGAAAAAATGTTTGAATCTCTATACTTAATCAACATTTGCCCTTCCTTTGTTTGAACCTTAAAATAGGTCAGGAACAGAAGCATTGTCTCCAGAAAGCCACTGCGTTTGTTCTGTGGAAACACAAATATACTAGCAGGCGGTTGGTTTTGCCAGCTTTAGCAAAACACTTCTGTTAGAAGCTTCCAGGCAGACACCACACAAACCACCGTGTCAGATGGGTGCTTGATTGGGAACCTTGCGGTGGCCAGTGATGGTTTGAGGATGGGGGACTGAGCAGGTGTGGCAGTGTGAGCGTGGGAGGAGCCCATGGGGTGAGAAGTAGTGGGATGAAGGGTTAAAGGATGTGGAAGAAGTCATGGTAGTTGAGGAAGATGCTAAGTTCACAATGATGGGTTGTGTGGCTGGTTGAAACCACATATTGGAGATTGTCCTTAACAGTTATTTCTATACAGAAGCATTCAATCACAGGATCAAGAACTTCCAGCTACTGTGCATCAAAGGGGCGCACACTTCGACCCTTCGAAATACTGTCTGCACTGCGCGTGAACTGTCCCTCCTATCCTGTGACAACCTTGCGGTGCAGATGAGTGAAGGCCTCTTCGGTGGTTCTTAGTGTACGGACAGGGGTTAAATGTGGCATGTCAGTACATGTAGGTATGGATAAGACCTAGGGGTGAGGGAGCAGGGGTGAGGGGGGAGAGAGGGCTGAGGGAGATGGGTCTTACCCCAGTAGAGGGCAGTCTCTTGCCGTCAGGGTTTGGGCGCATGGGCAGGGAACTGTAGAGTCTCACACCTCGATCTGCAGCAGCGTATCTGCTCTGGAAGAGGAGAAAGAAATAGAGACATGTTTTAAGTATATTTTCATTATTTTAATGAGAATTCAGCATAAAAATGTGCATAAATGGAAAAACTCAAAACACTATAGCATAAAAGCACAACCCAAGAACAAAGATCCAGATTTATTAAAATAGTTTCAAACTAATTCAGTTTCAAAGTTACTTTTTTTATGTTTTATTTATTTTTGTATCCATAGTGCAGGGATCATACATACTGCAGTTCTTTTTTGCTGCCCTCATTTTGTTTCATAAATTTCCGCCAAGTCGGAGAGCCTGCACATTGGCTGCCATGTTAAATCACATCACCTCATGGTGATGTACCACACATAATAACTGGATAAGGTTGGCTCAGTAGCGGCACTAATGGAACTAAGCTGTTGTGTTTGGTAGCCAGGGTTCCTGTCCTGTTCCTACTGACTCCATCTTTGTATATGTTACACAGATGATAATTAGAGTGTGGTGGGTTTCAGCTGTATAACACAACCTGAGGAAGTGATGGCAAAGCCCTCAGTAGCTGGGAAGCTAATGATTTGCAACAAGTGTTCCTTGCCAGGGGAAGACAGTTCAGCTCAGTGTGGTTCACACCGAAGCCCAGCGGGGAACATCCCAGGATTCACAAATCTCACTTTCTCTATCTAACTCCTCGTCTTTTTCTCTCTCCTCACCTTAAACTATACACATCCCACTGGACGTCTGTGATTCCGTGATATTCTGTCACTCTTAAATTCTCTCTTCTAGAACATCTGGTCAACAGGTTGCATGGTGTTTCTGTCATCTCGACTTGTACAACAATGATGAAATATTTCATATGAGTGTTAATTTATAAAGTAAACTACATCATTTTCTGTCTCGTGTTGGAGTGTCTATTGTTGCTTCTGTATGCTGCCTGCTGCTAAAAATGCTACGCTGTTTCTCATAAATAAGAGCATAAGACAGGAATTTACAGTATATTTGGTAATGACTCTGGCTCCTGTCTGCTATTGCTTGATGGTTTTGTCACACTTATTACATACAGTCTGTTAATGAGGATGTGATGTACTATTACTGAGTGATTGAATTTTAGCAAACTAGAACAAATATGACATTATGTCTGTCTCAAACTTAAGCTTTTACTTGCTTTACTATTTATCCATTCATTATGTCACCTCATCCACACACCCTCTCTCTCACACACACACACACACACACACACACACACACACACACACACAAAGAACACAAAAAGACCCAGACACACATAATCACCCATACACAACCAGGCTACGTCCAACGGCAGGGCTTTAGATTGCTATGCAGTGAGACATACAGTATTTCACTATATTCAACAACTGAGTGTGAAAACATCCCTCAACCAAAACTCGCAGGCAAACACACATCCATCCGTGCTCACATGAGCATAGCAGTCCTCAGTTTTTATAGTGGAACCTCCATAAACACACCTTTGCAGCTTATGTTTATAAGCCTAAAAGCATAATGATTCCCACCACGCAGTGAAACCCACAAGCAGCGTATGCAAAAGCTTATGTAACATATCATGCATGAAACTTATTCGAGAAATCCCAGGCTCAAAGAGCATGATTTATGCCCTATAAGCAGCGTTCTATGCAGAACAGTATACAGTATGCTGATCTAATAGCTTATAACAGACAGTACACAGTGGCAGACTATCCCCTGAGGCAGAGTGAGAGTACTTGCTGTGTAAGGGTTTGATTTCCTGTGCTCATTATGAAAGGTGAAAACAGATGAGTAGACAGCAGTGGCCATCTCGTCGATATGGTTCGCATAATGATGACCCAGCGTTATTAAAGAGAACTCTCATTTACAACTTTCCTCGATGCTTCGATAAAACCCACATAAAAACAACTATTTGGATTTTCATTGTTTTTTTTGTGTCTTTTTTAAATATAGATATACTGTTTTCCTATACACAAAATGCACATTGACTTTTTATTGCTATGTAGATATTTATTTACTATTTCAATTATCTGCAGTGCTATCCTAGGTCATAATCAGCAACATGATTTGGTACGTTGTGCCTGTACATCCTCCAGTCAGAAAATGATTATCCTCTCTACCTTGCCAGAAGAGCAACTGTACACTAACTGCATCCCTCAATGGAGACTTTTTCTTTTTCGTAGCTTGTTAGGTAGCTTGCCAGCATCACAGCTAAATGAATGCCTCGCAGAATAGCTGCTTTAGCCAGCGAAGGAGCCACAGTAAGTGAATGTTTGATATTTCTCCAGTGTGCCAGGCTAATCTGGCCCTGTGGCATGCCATTACAGGGCTAATAACAGCTGTCTGCGGCCTGGAGGGGACACAAGCAGGCCTGGCTGCGCTAACTGGCCCTGACAGACTCATTAGGAGGGCTGGCACCGAGAACAGCAACAGCCAAACTCCTCACATTTCCTTGCTGGCTTACAAACGTTTGCAAGTGCAAGAAGTATTGTTCTCTACCCTTGTTCTCTGACACCTTTCTTTTGTTTTCTAGTCCTCACTTCAGATGCTCTCACCCTTGACAACCCTCTTTCACTTTCTGGCTGGCTTTAGGTTTCTGTGATATTTCTACCAAAACCAGATGCTGCCAGCTGTTTACCATCTCTGCTCGACACCATGTTGAATCCAACCACTTATTCTTTTTTATTTTTTATTTTTTATCCCGCACACCCACACTCTCGTTCCGACCAAAATAGAGCAGAAGTCAGAGTTTTCTTGTTTGTTGACTCTACTGTAAAAGTAAAGGTAAAATAAATACATAAACAACTGTGTAACTCACTTGCCGTTTCTAACTGACTTTGGTGTAGAGCCACAGGAAGATGCTGCACCACACCAGGAAGAGGCTGGCATCCTCTGAACTTTGTATCAGTAACTGTAGCTTGGCCTGGCTGGGGACAAAAGGGACTTCCCCAGGCAGACAGCAAAAGCAAACATTGTCCTGTCTCTTGGCAGAGTGGAGCCAATCAGTACAAGCTAAGCGGGCAGACAATAAACACAGAGAGCCAATGACGCCCGTCTGGATGTGGAACCACTAACAATAGAGGGGGTGCTTTTTTCGCACAGCTCTTGCCTCCTGTCAGACTTTTATGCTTGTGTACAGATTAACATTACACGTGACAATTTCTGACAAATCTTGTTGAAAACGTATATTTGCTACGATCAGCTAAAGTGCGATGTTGAATATTGCTAACAACAATGAGTTGTCTGCCACCACATTATATAATATATAGGCCAACTGATACTGATCACCGGCTAAGATTGAGTCATCCCAAATATTTGGTATCAACATTCAAATTGTCAGATAGGAAAAATTAACTGCAGCAATAAGTGCTTAATTGGTGTTTTTTTTTTACATATTTAATTTATAGTAAAGTATATATACAGTGTATATATATATATATATATATATATATATATTATATATATATATATATATATATATTACGTAAAGATGTTACTGTCTCTCTGATAAAGTTGTAAAAAAAATGTTGACTGTAAAATATCTTAACTCAGACATATCATTATGTTTATGTTGTAAAAGCAAAAGCAGTAAGGAAGAGCGAAAAACAATATCGGCTGTTATGTTGTTATCAGATTTGTATTATTCTCAGCATCCAAAATAATCTGCTGGGCTCTTTTATCTAATAAATAGTTAAAATAAAATCAGCATCCTAATGCACATTAGACGCTCGCTGCGATACATCTACTCATTAGATATCAGCGTTGCCTTTTTATAGGCGGGGGTTGAGGGGCACTGCAAAGCCAAAGGCACAGCTGTGGGGCTATAGTTACCTGTAACGTTAGCTGTTGCATGTTATATTATTTACGCAGATCAAGACTTAATGGAACACATGTGTGTCTGCAGTCGACATTCTTCCCAGATTACCTAAAAGGCCGGCACACATCAGACTTCACCGATGAGAGGAATGCAAGGGCCTAGACTGGCTTAAGAGGAAACCCTATCACTCATCTATAATATACAGTAATGTATGCACACACACATCATACATGTACATACATGTATTAATACAGTATGGAGACATGGAGCTCCATACTGTATGTACAGTATGCACTCAAAAATGCATGCATACTGACATCAATTCTCACTCCAAATTCAGTCTTTACATTTTTCCATCATGCTCCTGTCGTTGCTGTTCTTCTTGATATTCATACATTAGCCTATCAATTCTGTTGCATAAGCGTTTTACATAATACCAGTCACATTTCTAGCTGCGGTGGTCTAACAGTCAATAACAGAGTATGAATCACTTTTTCAGTGTCTTTTTAAAGGTCTGAGACAAAACCAACTGCAGTGTGCAACATTGGTTTGCATATTGAGATGAATCATTTTCCTTTATACATTTTGTACTGAATGTGATATTGTTTAATTTGCTGGGATATGATTTGGGTATAATTTCTGCCATGCTTTACATCTGATACTTTAACATGCTATATACTGTATGTTTAGCTTTATGTCCAAACATGAGCTGAATTTCCAGCTCAGTTTGGAAGGGTGTACAGTATGCACTACAATCATATCATATATCATATATACATTTCAGGACCTACAGAATCCCCGCATGTGTGAGTTCTAGCTTTTAGACCTCGAAGAAAGTTGTTTAATTTTAAAGAGGACGGACTTGAGCTATAAAATATAAACAGAAGTAACTTGCATTACTGTACTATATAACTCAAGGTTCAAACACAAATTTGTGTATACTCTTTTGTTAGTCCATTACTTAGGCTGGAAGCTACTTGCACAAACATCTTGATACATATTGTACATACTATGTGAATATTTTTTTTATATTTGTGTATATTTGCACATAGATTATGGGTCGGTATGTCACATTCCATAAGGCTATGTTTGTACTGTATGTATTATTTATTTCCAAAACACCTGTAGTGAGAAAGACAGACAGATGAGTTGTGTGAGTATGTGTGTGCGTGCGTGCATGCGTGTGTGCATGCATGCGTGCATGTGTACATGCTTGCAAGAGAGATGTCAACTAAGGCCTAACCAGCTCAAGCATAACCGGGACATGAACCCAGGGGCTACCTGCCTCGGGCCACTACTGACACTCAAACTACTGATCACACCATTGGGAAAATCCAGCCGGGCTATTTATAGCTTACCGCAGCTATTACAGAATCTCCCCACTCCTGGTGTAAACTCATGTAAGTTTGTCAATACGTACTGTACATGCTTATGCTTCTAAGGTGGGAATAACTGATTATTATACATTTTTTACAGAACTTTGCCTTTGCCACGCCTGACTGAGCTTCAGTCTTCTGTTTATATTTCTTTAATGTTTTTTTGTTGTTCCACAAGTCAACGCAGACCGTAATTATCATGCAAGTCTGTTTTATTCTCAGTCTTCTGGCATTTCAAGAGACTAGCACGATTTATTAAAATGCAAGTACTTGTTGTTGTTTGACACTCAAAATGTACAGTAGAAAGTGAGGGTGAGGTCCCATTTTCCTTTGCTTGTGGCAATTTCTAACCCAACTCATTCCACACTGTTTTTTTTGCCCTTAACCAGAGGTGGGGTATTTGTTGAAACTTGACTGTCACCAAATATATACATCTAACTAAAATGAAAGGAGTCTCTGTCTGTCCGTATGTCGATTTTCTCGACAACCATTCATCCGATCAACTTCACCCTTCACGCATTTACTGCTGAAGACTCAACGGAGTGCAGTGTCAAGTGCGAGCTCTTGAGATCTACGGGAATTTTGTGTTACTAGTGTGTAGCATGCTGGGTAAAGCTCACTCTCTGTCACTCGCTACAGTGCATTTAAGAACGGATGAAGACAGAGAGACCAGAGATGTTACATTATAACAAAATCAAAAAAGCATCAGCAGTGTGCCTTTTGTTATGAATATTTTTGTACGTAGAATTAGCCTGGTCCCAAATTTCTTTGGGACTAGCATTGCTAGGAGATGCAACTGATTCATGGCAGGTGTAATGCTCAGGACACAAGGAAGCGCAGTGTCGGGTGTGAAGTTGTTTGAATGAGTGGTTTTCAAAAAAAAAACATTCTTCTGCAAGCAGCAATACCGGAGGCTAAGCAATCAGCCCGTTTAGAAAAGTGCATGTTTTGAACGGGCACTGCACTCGTGCGATAAACAGCTGAAAATGTTTCGCTATTTTTAAGAAACACAATTAATGGTGGCAGTGGAGGCGACACATCTGCAGCACAGTTTAGGTTTACGTCTTTGTGCTCATTTCTCAAACTTCTGACACTGCGCTGTTCCCCCTTCTCTTCCCCTAACTCTTTCTCTCTCTTTCCAACTTGACTTTGTGTGTCTATACCTGCAGCTACAGAGGGCTGTCACAAAAAGTAGATTCTGTATCTACTGGAACAATGAGTACAGCTTGGCTGCATGTTTTCAGGCCGGGTAAGATAAGAAATTCAACAGCACCATCTAAAATTGGGCCAAAACTCGGATGAACTCAGAAGTATAGTCGACTGAGTGGATTATTGAGTAGATTTAACGCTGTATTTTGAAGACTCCACACAAGGAAATTAAATAGAAGTCATAGATGTAATTAAAGATTTTTGCTTCAGTCAATCCTGGTCAAGTACAGTTTGTCGCAGGATTTATCATATCACCATTTAGCAAAATGAAAGACATTTGTGTAGTTCAAAAGAAAAAAAAATAATCAAGAATCATCTCCACTAAAGATTGAATGTCACAGATAAGCAAAACGTTGATGAAGTATGTCTCTTATTTACATCAAAGGCAGTGCTTTAGACCTCTAAAGCACTACACCTCTTACCAAGGATATCATGTATAAGAATAACTAGCCTGCTGAAATGGGTTTGCTCTCTTTTCTGTCACTTTCTGCCCTTTGCATTTGACACAAAAGCGGGAGAGATGGAGCCCATTAATAAACTGAAGTCGGTGCCCTTGCTCTCTCTGACACAGAAGGGAGAAAAGAAACTTTTCATTTTCATATCTTTTTCTTTTCAGAACCCCTCATCTTTTAATGTAGTTTCCTCAAGGCAAAACAAGACTGGTTCCAACAATACGACTTACAACCAACAACAGACAAGCAGAGCCAGAGCCAGGTCTGTGAGCTGCCCACAACTAATGTATTACAGACAGAAAACAGATGGTTGGGAGAAGATTTAGCTAATACAAAAACAGGGGATTTGCTCTTTTCTTTTCTTTTTTTTTTACCAAGAAGAGGTACACGCAAAGGCTAGATTAGTTTAATACAGGCAGAAGCAGTGGAGAATAAGTCCTTAACAAATTGGGATTGCTGAGGAGAGCAGAGACTCCTGCATGTCAGTTTGCATTTGTCATCTAATTTTATGAGAAATTCTGTGATATAAATGTCTTTGCGTTTCCTTTAACAGAACTTAGCAAATATACCATCTGTACCGCATTATAAGGATTTTTAGCAACACAGTATTGCTGATAGTAAGACAGGAAAAGGATCAGTGCAGAAAAGTAAAGTTGATTAGCAACATTAGCAGACATTTATTGACTACAATTTTGATGATTGAGTAAACAATCTCTTATCCCAGCGTGTAATATGTAATGTTCTGCTTTTGTTGATTTGATATGGTTGTGAATTGAATATTTTTGGATTATGGACTGTTGGTTAGACAACCAATCTGATTATCTGAAGACAACAACACGGGCTCTAGGAAATCATGATCGTTTATTAATAGTTTCTGACATTTTAAAGACTTATTGATTAATCTGAAAAATAATTACGTAACAGATCAACAATTGTTATTTACAGCCCTAAAAGGTGCCAAAAGGTTCAAAGCTACTTAATTTTGGATTGGAATGAGACAGTGTAATCTCTTATGCGTTACTGCATTATTGCATTATTCTGTATTCTTATAAAGAGCATGAACTGAACATAGCCTTGTTCAGTTAAAGTACTCCATACAATATCCATAACAGTAATGAAATAAAGTATTTGTTAATGGTGGTACTGTAAATGAAAAGCATTAGAATCTGAATCAGTATTGAAAAAATGTCAATTTACCTCAGAAGATTTAAATAACATTTAAATAACGTCATTTTAAATGTTTTCTTAAGTTTTGATGCATTTATTTGAAACAAAAGTGTTGCTTTTCCAAGATGTGAGCTGCAGAGCATGTTGCTGCCTGTGTTAGGTAACCTTGTACAGTAAGGCAACTTTGGCAACATGTTTAGAAGTTCAATCACACATCGCAGGAAGAGAGAGAGTGGGAATGAGAGTGGCTGTGAGGATGGGAGAAGACAAGGCAGCAAAGACAGAGAGAGAGACAGAGAGAGAGAGTTGTAGAGTAGGCAAGAAGAGAGAGAGAGAGAGAGAGAGAGAGACGGAGGGACAGAGTTAGTTGAGAGTTGATATGCTGACTACAGGCAGTTGATTTGGTTTCAGAGAGCATTGTTACGGTGCTTTGAATTAATGCCTCCCAAAGAGTCCAATTGTGATTCTTGGGCTGTGCTGACAGAATATTTGACAGCCTAGGGTGAGCTGCTGATGTCAGCTGAATCCTCTGTTCTGTGAGTAAGTGTGTGTGTGTGTGTGTGTGTGTGTGTGTGTGTGTGTGTGTGTGTGTGTGTGTGTGTGTGTGTGTGTGTGTGTGTGTGTGTGTGTGTGTGTGTGTGAGTGTGTTTGTGTGCGAATGTATGGGTGATACCCAACACATCCATACACCTACACATCTTCAGATATGTGTGGATGTGCAAAACCTCCCACGCAGACGTGTACAGACTCCCACATACACACACATGGACACAAAGACAGTCGACAGTATGTGATAAAGACATGATACATAACTCAAATCCTAAATGACCCTAACACACACAGTGACACAAAAAAACCCTCATATGCAGCTAAATTGAGCACATTCAGTTAATCAAGATGAAACCGATTGACCAAGTGTTTTTTTCTTCTTCCTACAAGAAGCATGTTGTCCCTTCTGGGTTGCTGGAAGAAATTTAAAAAAAAAACACAGACAGGCCCAATGCCAGTGATGAGAAACAATAAAGATGCTCAATAAAAATAAATGTGTTGCACAGTACTGAGCCAGTTTGACAGCAGCACACATGAAAACAAAGTCATTTATGAAAATGCACTAAACAAACCTGCAGTTAGTGCAAATATATTAATTGTATTCATCATGCTACGTTTCTTGATCTTAAAGCTACTTTTATCTCCTACGCTACAAATGGGCTGTAAGGAGAGGGATTGTGGGCAATCCAGACTGAATTGTGTGTTTAATATGTCATTACAGACAGATCTAACTGGAGATTCTATATTGATTTATATAATTGAATAGGTTTTGTCAAACACATTAATGTATACAAATGCAAATCAGTGGTAATTACAGAATTAATTGGCAAAGCCTTTCGCACAAAGAGAGAAGTATATAAATCTACTGCATATGATGCCCAACCAGTGCACTAAGCCTATATTAACACATAAATGTGGTCTACATAGTGTAGTTCACTTATTTATTCTCATTTTGCAGGGGTTAATGATGCGTTTGAATGCAAATAGATTACAAATGTGTAGTTGTGTAGCACATGGCATGCAACAGCACATGGCTTATGTTTTTGACATCCCTTCATGGTCAAATGAACTGCTTTTCTCTGTTTCTCTGTCAATGTCAATTCAATATATTTGGGTTAGATAAAAAATCGTGGAGGCCATTTTTTACTATTTTCTGATATTTTATAGACAAATCAACAAATCCATTGATCAAGAAAATTAACAATGCTTTAATTGATAATAATAATTTGATAATAATAAATAATTGATCCCTGCTTCAAATGTTTAGATGTATAGTATAGTATAGTTGTGTAGTTGTAATGGTCAACTGACAACTTGCTAGTGAAACTTAACTTTGACTAATTGCACCAAAACGAAGAGGGGGAAAAACAGCTCTGACCACCAAGAGGAAATTTCTAAAATATATCAAACAATACAAAATGATTCAGAGTTAGATTCAAAGTCTGAAATCCCCTTGTAATAATCTGTGTGTATGACTTGCCACAAGTTATGAGACAAGTGTAATAAGTACATAAGTAGCAGATGAGTCAAAGGTATATATTTAGAGTTTACACTAAGTAACCTTCCTTTTCCCCCAGGCGAAACTCTCGTTCTGCTGATTTGAGAACTTTGCTCACCACAGTATCATGAAAGGTTTAGTACGATTGTAATAACACAGGTTTTGTGTGCTTTACAGAGGTTTCTACAGTGAAAACATCCTAAATCTTGAACATGAAAATTCTGTTCTATTGATCTTTTCCTAGGAAAGCTCAGAAGCCTCTTCTTCATTAAAATGAAGTAGATATGGAAGAAATAAAGAAGAGCAATGGGAAGAGCAGTAGGCAGGAGACTTGCAACCAACTGAAGAGTATAATTGGGATGCAGGTGTTGATTTTGTGGATGAATACTTCTTCTCTTCCAGTCCCCTTTCTCTCTCTCTCTCTCTCTCTCTCTCTCTCTCTCTCTCTTACTCCAGCCTTTCTCTTCTCACTCTCTCTTTTCCTCTGCTATCCATTTCCAACACCTATGCCTTCCTCTCTCTCTGCCTTTACATCTTTCTCTCCATCTTGAGTGCTGTGCCTCACCCTAATTAGAAATTCCCCCTCCGACCAACTGAAATTGAATTGCCCATCATTTGCATAATGATAGCTCACCGGGCCGACGGCCGATTTACCATGAGATGAAATGTAGCGATCACTTAAGAGAGTGACCATGAGGCAGTGTGGGTAACGGGGAGGGGGTGCGTGGAGAAGAGGAGAGAGAGCCAAAAAGAAATGTAGAATGTGAGGATGAAATGGGATCACAAAAGATAGAGAGAGAGAGAGAAAAATAAAGAAAGAGAGAAATCCGACAGGTATTTAGGTTATTGTCTCATACAGCACTATAGCTGGGGGGAAGGCTGTGTCCTCAATATGACAGCAACTGGACACAACAAGGACACAAAAGGACGCTTATGTAACAATTTTCCCCTTGTCAATGGAAGCACTTCTGTCTTTCAACTCCAATTATCATAGAGTATGTTTCATACAGAGCTACTGTTCCATCAGAGAACAAATCCTGTATTCCCCAAATCCTTATACACTGATCTTTACCCTCCCACTTTTGTATTATTCCCAATCTCCAGCTGCCTTCTCCCTAGGGTCATTCAGCATTTTTTTTTAAGTTGCAGACTATTCATTTCAATAAAAAAGAAGTAGCACAACTGATACAGAAATGAGAGTGTCAGTGTCCAATGATTACTCTTTTATTTCACAGTATCTTATATTTAATGGAATCAACTCAATGAGCGACCAAAGGTCTGTCAGCTCTAGTCAGTCAAGAAACATTTACCATTTAGAATGAACAGCTCATACGATTTATGTGCGTTTTAATTTTCCTACTGATAGCGAACAATCCTTTTTAGAAAGTAAATAAGGAAACGTTGATCATTAGGATCCAGGGGTATGCTTTTTGTTCTCTTAGGACAGGAATAAAATACTTCAAAACAATTAATACAAGTCAGTGACCTCTATTGTTGGTTTAAATGTTAAGCTGTTGTGCACTATTTTTAGACTCTCGAGTAGATGTTTGGCATGTTCTGACTTTGTTATCTGCACGAGATCAACATCGGGAACTCCTGAACCACCCACAGTTTACAAAAAATGGTCAGGCTGTCAACTGTGTAGTTGTCAGTGAACGCCCTATCAGCTCCACAACTGTCACATCATGTACAAATTACTGTAATCAACGATATGATAATCATCTCCTTGTCTCGCCTCTTCTGGGGTATCGATCTTGTGTTCCACTAGGCCTGAAAATTTGATTTGTAAAAAATCCTGATAAATCTTGTCTCGGTGAAGTCACGTAACTGCAAGGAAATCAAATAATGCAGCTTTATGAGTGTGCAAAATCTTAACACTGAGACAAACTTGCCACTAAGGGGCTTTTTTATCAAAATTAGTTATTCATGGGACAGAGTGTGCTGAGGCAATTGGTGTAGAGGTCATATTTGTTTCTACAGTAATAGTCATAGTGATATGTTGGGCTATCAGGATGGAAGCTCTGCCCAGAGTCTGATAAGGCCACTGTTTATTGTCTAACTTCCACTCTTTAACCTGAGGAACCTCGCACTCTCACACACGGTACTTTCCACTCCTTAGCCATTACCTCAACATGTGTTTGTGTGTGTAATCTTTGGTTTCCATCACATGGTTTGACCTAATTAAAAAGTCCTGTAGATGCTCAATAAGTGACATATCATCAGAAAGCACACAGAAGTGCACACACAAAGCTTTCAAGCAATTCCATCCGCTGTGTGTGCATAGTCAGTTTTTGCTACTCCAAGATAACATCAAATAAGAGCATAAAATTGGAGCACTACATAAAAGAGCTGCATGCTATACTTCTAGATGTAATTGTGTTTTTAGTCTTCTTTGCCTATGCTGAATCTGTTGCTGAATCTATGGTATTCTTTTAACATCTACACATACACACACAAAAACACACACAAACAAACACTTCACTCAGTGCTCAAATTATTTATTCAATTCTTCAATCTCCTCTTTCTATGTCCATCTCTACATTAGTGATCAGTGATCACATGTCGCATGTTAAAGTCGGCGGGCCCAGACAGGAGGGAGTTAAGTCCCTTATCTCTCCTCCCCAGAAGAAATTCCTACTAGAGGCCTCGCTCTGCTGGTTTCCTGCCTTCTTGCCCAATGCCCTATTTTTACTCATCGGCTCTAGAATACCAGGGGCAGCTTTTTCCTTGTCACTAACATATTTCCTGCCATTCTCACTCTGACATTTCTCCCCGCTGCACGGTTGCTCAAATCGTTCCCCCTCTTTATGGGTCATAACCTTTCAATCGGGCCCGTTCATATGCAAATGTTCCAGGCCGATGCCAAACACATCCGTCATTTTGGTTGGCCTTTTTTGGTGTTCACAGGTTTTTACCATCATTGTTCACCAGGTGTTAATTTTGAGATCTTCCTGAGAGCAGCCAGAAATCATCAGGTCCACTCTGCGCTTTGCTGTCAGGTTATCTGAGTGTAGTGTATAATGGCTCATCTACATAACCATAAGCGCTTTAGTGTTTCAGACTCCAAATTAAAAGAATGAATAGGGCTGTTAATTTTTGGAATTTGTATGTTTATTTTCAACAAGTTCAAAACATTTCAAAGTTGAATTTAAAGACAATACCACAAAAAGTGGTGCATTATCTGCTGTTCATTTGCACTTTCTCCCCATTTTTCTGTTTATATTAGAGCAAGCATTTTCTGACAAGTCAACATTGCGAGGGGACCTTATTTATTGTAAGCTGCGGTGATAATAGTCTTCTTGTAACAGAGTACCTACATTTGAGGCAAACAGAGACACAAAATCTAGGGGAAAATGTGTTCAAACAGATCTGCGCCTTAAAAAAAGAATCTGTCACAACTGAAAAAGATCAACCTAAAACTCCTCACTTTTGGTGTGAGGAAATATAAACCTTTATAATACTGCAGGTATAGTACATATTTTGGCATTTTACCCCAGAGAATGAGGCTATTATTGAACATTTCAGTGGAAACAGTGTCTGACCTGGAGTGCCTGAGTGGGCATTTCCAACCTAGGCTACCGTAGCTAGCACTAATTCCCAACTAGTAACGTGCTAACTTGAGAATCATCAGGAGCTTCTGTACACTCTGAATTGGCTTCATCCTGCTCTACACAAGCAAGTGGGGTCAACCTAGTGTTAACTGTCTTTCACGGGTCCAGTTGTGTTAATGACAATGGCCATACTGTCACAGCAAAGGGAAGTCTCGTTTTTGTTTGTTAACTCTCTTGTTAGCAATTAAGACATGGGAAATCTTTCCTCCTTAGGCAAAATTTGTCATTTTCTTATACTTTGTCACATCATTTCTTCGTTTGCTCTCATGCTCTCATGCACCAAACAGACTACTGGTTTAAACATTATAAGGCTTGGTCTTTTTATTATTATGAGAACCAACTCTTAAAATAATCCCAACCTTTCGTTGCTAATGTTGGATTTTGACAGCTGGAACGATCCCTTCAAAGCTGCAAATCAAGAACTAGAATTTCTGGTTCTCAACCTTACTAAAGCATTTTGTAACCAGTGACTTGAGTTGAAGTTGAAGTTGAACCACTTCACTCACAAGGCTCGAGAGTCCGTGGTACAGAATGTGCAGTTAGAGAGGCCTAAGGAGGCCTGAGGAGGAGAATGAATGGCAGTTTAATGAAAGCCTTGGGAAACATGATATCAGTGACTGGATCTGTCACTGCAGCTTTCATCCTATCATACACCAACATGGTTTAAACGAAGATGGGATGATGCTGGTTAAAAACACTAATGGAACATACAGTAAAGGGAGCATACTTTGTTACTGTGTTTCTTTCTCACCAAGGTCTGATTACTCCTAGTATATTATTGGAATGCAGCTCTCAGTATATTAAACCAGCTACAGCTAAAAAAAAAAAAGCTCCATTGTCCATTTTCATGGTTACTTTTTTTACACAACGGTGGCATTGACATTCCAAATAAAGATAGTTTTTCTTCTCATTCATATTTGAAGTAATATTGTAAACGTGCTGAAATTCATTCATATTGTGAACCCAAGACGGTAGACACCTGTGCTTGAATCACACTGTCTATTGTATCACTTTTTTGTCCTTTTACTGGGTACATTATGAATATCAATATTATTTCCCAGTAGGAGGTAAATGGTATTGAATGGTTGCCAGGCTGCTGGAGGGGAGACTGCTCAGCTGACTAAAAGAGCCATTCTCTGTTTTATCTCTCAATCAGTGTGTGTGTGTGTGTGTGTGTGTGTGTGTGTGTGTGTGTGTGTGTGTGTGTGTGTGTGTGTGTGTGTGTGTGTCTGTGGGTGCCTGAATACCATTCTACAGGCATGTGTATGTGCAAATGCGTGTCTCATTTTGACGAGGAGTAGAACGAGCTGGAGCTTGCTGCACCAATAAGCCATGTAAAATGCACGTGATGCAGGCGAATACAGCCGGTCTTCAGCAGGATGGAAAGACTGTAATCAAACCATAAATCACAAATCACTGAACTGCCATCCACCCAACGCCTCTCCCCCTCCCTCTCACTTCTTTTATTGTTCCTACCCTCTTGCTCCTCTCTGCAGAGCTCCCTAGCATGTTGTGTTACACACAGCCATGCATAAACTGCTCTGAAAGAGGTGAATTGCAGATCAATGAAATATGCATTTTCCCCATATCAAAGGTTTTCGTCATGAGATGCCACAAATCATACAGTGTAAAAAAAATAATAAGAAAATTGTTTTTCAGAACAGTGAGCTTTTTCTATGAGCTCTTGTGTTTTGACCTGTGGTGTGTAACAAACCTATGTCTATATCTAACACAAACTGCAGTCACATGTGTGCATGGTCATCTGTTTTTCTGACTACTCACTAACACACGCAGTCCACATTTGTCTGGCCATGACATTTCGTAGTGAGCCACCTGGTGTTCTGTAATATCAGGATAACAGTGGGGTCATTGTGAAGGAGCTGTGTGATATCAAGGAGAGTGACCCATTTAGAGCCCAGCCACAGAGCTGACAGGCCTCTGTTATGTCTGGGACATCTGGGAGGCCAGAGACGCTCACTCTCCGCTGTACTCCTTATATAAGTCATCCTTACCAGAGAGGAAAAGACATCTGACATGGTCACGGATATTTCACACATTCACCTATAGGACCTATTCAGGAGGTAGGGCTGTAAAATGGTGCTGATACTGGCGAGGCTCTGTTACAGTACACTGAGAAATCTGGAAGGGATCCAAACAATATCTGAAGCTGTTCTGGTAATCTTGCAGATATTTTAGAGGGCTGGAATGAAGTTGCAGCACAGTGCTATCTGCTGCTCAGCAGAAGTGCCCCGCAAAGATCAAGTGATCAAGAGAAAAATTTCTATCTCATTATTCAAATGAGAATTACTTTTTTAGTAACTGGTTCAAACCACAATGTTCAAAAGGGGCCGCATGTTCTGCAAAATAACGGTAGCAGGAGAAACTGACTGCTTGAGCGAGAGAGAAAAAATAGGGAATTCAAAGAAACGAAATGTTAACATTCATGTATCATACACAATGCTGTCCAAAACGACTAAGATTTGTCCAATAAAGCTGCAGTGTTGCGTATTATATAAACGAATACATGAATGCATAATGAGAGGCCAAAATGAGCCAAGGCAAGCACACTGAAAAATCCCCCAGGGGAAAGGAAATTATTCAGAATAGACGAGGACACAATTCATAATAATATTGGGAACGGAAAGTTTTTTCTCTCTTTATTTAAAATACATACTTTAAATGTAAATCCAGAACTAACCTACATGTATTGAGTGGATTACTTTAACAAGATAGGGATTTTAAAGGATCTGTATTTTTACACTGATTTCAAAGCCACACTTTGAAAATATGGCCCGAGGTAAGATTGCTGAGACGGCATATAGACAAAAATGCAAGCTAACCTAATACATGTACGGTTCAAATGTAAGAATTTGTGCACTAGTACAGTACAAATACAGCTAGTACAATGTAATAGCAAACACTCTGATTATTCCATCTAAAAGAAGCCCACTGTCATTTCACATTCTGTAGCCCAAACAATAATTCTGTATCATGAGGTTATTCGTTTTTTTGTGTGGAGAGGCAATTAGCTGCAGAGATTGAATCATCGGCCCTTGTTTCATTTTCCATGTAATTAAATCAGCTTCTGAAAAAAAACGATGTAAAAAAAAAAAAAAAAACCATGTAAGCTGGCGTACGATTTAGGGAAAATTAGCATTTTTAATCACAGTACATTACTTTAATAACTCAATAAATCTGTGGCAGCTGGAGCATCTGAGAATGTTGTCACAGCCACTTAGTTCTGCATTTGCAACTAATACAGGCTGATGAGAATCAGCCCGAGAGAGAAAGAGAGAGAATAAAAAGAGGGTTAGAGAAGGGGAAAGACAGAAATCCAACAGAGTGAGAGAGAAAAGACGAGAATCCAGGGAGATAGGTGAGGAACAAGGGCAAACAGAACCAGGAAGAAAGAAATATCACCGCAGACTTTGGCACAGAGAGGGGCTCAGCAATTGTCTCACCCCCTTCAGTTATTAACTGCTAATCCCCAATTAGCTCATCCATCACTTCGGTGTCATACGCGAAACCTGCTTACCCCTCATGCTGCTTTGTTGCTTGGGTTTGTTTGTGCGGCTTAGCAAAAGTAGTTGCCAAATACAAGTCTGAATGACTACAGAAAATCTAATTCTATTGTAAAGGGATGTCAAAGATGCATACAGTGCACAACCAAGCTGCAGGAGTTATTACAAATTTGAAGCTGATGTACCAAGTCCACGGCAGAAGGAGCGCGGCCTCTTTAAAGCGAAGAGAAAAGCAGAAATGTTATTGGAATGTGATAAAAACTGGAAGTGTTGCTAAATGGCCAAGCACTGGTTCATGGATTGCCTCTCCATATCTACATTTTTGTATATTTTTTCCAACACTACTTCACTCTCCAAGAGACACCTTTTTGGTCGAAACCACAATACTTTGACAGACCTCTCCAGAAACTAGACTGAGCACTTGTTCAAACTAAAACGGCCCCTGGTTACATTTAGTGCCAAACTAAACATAGTGTTTGGTTCACGCGAAAACGAAAGGACAGGATAGAAGGATGGTTTGCATCTTGATAGACCATTGGCTTCTTTAAGGGCTTTTGTTATCAATTACTGTAATCTGTAAATTCATATTTCTATTGATTAACAAACACTTTCAAAAACGTTCACCAACATTCCAATCACATTTGAGAAGCTGAGCCAGTGGATAGTTGACATTTTTGCTTAGTATATGGCTTTAATTAATGATCAGTGATCAAAATTACTGGCAATTCGGTTTGTTTGTGGGTCAACAGATTATTAATCAAAAAACCCTTTCAGCTTCCTTTAGCGTGGCCTAAACGTAACCATGATTTCACCCTCATAAAGTGCACATACATGATGATACACATGATGTTTTTGGACTGCAATGACAAAAAAACCATTGTCATTTAGTCGTGGGAACTTGTCAAACACTACCGTGTGATTGGGCTGTGGTAGAAACACCAATGTTTGATGTTGGATGACGTTCACTCTGCTGTAATGAAAATAACAGCGAGTGTGAGCAGGTGCATGAGCACAAATGAAAGTGAGAGCGGGTGTCCTGTGAACACATGCACGGCTGGAAAAGAGAACTCTGTCTTGGTTTGTGTGCATGTGTCAATGCTAATGTGTGGTACACATCATCTAATCTATTAGTTTCTTTTTTTTTCTGTAAGTTTGCAGAATTGTCAGGCCTCTTTCTCTGTCAGCCAGATGCAGCTCTATCTCTCTATCTCCTCTTCCTCTCTGTTGGATGTTTGTTTTCTAGTTCTTTACACAAGCTGTAATAGTAGAAACCTACAACATTGTACAGCTTAACAGTGTATCCTTAAATCTGGATTCACACACACACACGTTTACTGGCATCTTTTCACATTGAGTATCTAAGAAGGCACACACTAGGAAGAAAATCCTACGCCTTTATTGAGATATTCACATTCGACATAGGCAGGAGAGGCACATGAAAGCATTATGGCACTCAATCAATGCCCTGAAGGTGTATTGGCAAGCGTCTGTGCCTGTTCGCTCTATCTTTGCAGTTCCATTGAGGAGACGGAGAAGCCTTGTTTCCAGTGATACACAGCTTTTTGATTTACTTAGCAGGCTTTGTCATGCATACGTTTAAGCTTCTGACTAAAAATCAACCGTGCAGCGTAAGTGCGCACGCTCAAACGCTGCAGCGCCCGCCAAGCCGCAAACAGCCATTAGCAGGATAGTGGTAGACCTGCTAATTAGCTCATCATCTCAACACCTCTCTCCCTCGCTCCATGGATCTGGTTGCAAAGTACACTTCCCAAAAATGGTGTAATGAAAGAAACTACAAGTATTTTTCCTTGTGCTCTCTGGGGACAAGAGGCGACACACAGGACTTGTAGTTTCCTCTATCGACTGTGTGACTAACACTAAAATAGCACCCGAAGAGGCTAAGTTGATTTCACAGGACAGGTACAGGGAAAAGCTATTATAACGCCATGCCAGGTTGATTTTGTAAGAACGACTCGACTGGGCAGCTCGATCCATTTTCAATAGTGGCAACAGTGGTTTAGAGGCAGATATTTTTACACCACAAATAACACAACAAACACACAACAACCTAACAGCTCATGTTCTTGGTTCTGAATTTATCTGCTGGTTCCTTCTTCTGCAATCTCTCTAAGGGCGTTTTCACACTGTTGTGTGACTGTTATGAAATTGCTGTTATTATTCTACTTTAAAAATGCTTGAAATGAAACCTGAAATTTCTCTTAAATGCGAACAGTACAGTGCAATCTCTAAAAATCTGAGAATATGTATTTGTTTTATTTTTTTGTGGTTCATACTGCCCTGAGGTAATTCAAAGAAGAGGGAGATTACTGTGTTCTTTGTGCATACCTAAACAACCTCAAATGTCAATTACTGTTGGTCTTTATGCAGCTAAAAGGAAGTGATAACACAGTCGGTTTTCCTGACACCATCTTTTCATCTATTAGTCATTTTGGATGGTATTTCATCACTTTGTTAAAATGCAAACTTTTGTTTCAGCCCTTGAACAGTTAACATCAATCAAAGAGCAGCTGTCTCGTGTAAACTAATAATAAACTGTAGACTGATCCTTCTTTAAGTGTATCTGAAAACATTTGCAGTTGTGACTGCAGATTTATACCAGTCTGTACTTTCTGCAGCAGCTGCATGTGCAATGTTTACTTTCTTGTGTGCGTATAATAAAGTTAGTCATTACTTTCGAATTAGAACGGCTGGTACCGTCTGTTACATGTCTCTGTATGGACTGGTTACTCTGTGCTGTTGAGGAGCCGCTCAAAGACTCACACACTCTATATGGTAATCAGCAGTCTTGTACAGTTTCATATGTAGACTGGAACCAACAACTGGGGTTTACATGTGACTATATATAAACATTATTACAAAGTCTGATTCTGCACCATGGCCTTATGGTTTGTGATATGGCACAACCAGTGAAATGGCAAAGAAGCCAATTTACAGTTTATAACTCAACCACACATCAATAATAGAAAAAAAAAAATAGATTACAGTAAATCCATGGTTCAAAACCTGCATACCTTTGAAATGTCAGAGGGGAAACCACAATGGATAACTCATCTCAAAACTCATTTCAACTGCACAGTGCAAGCTGTATTACAAATATTCAAAAGCCTACTGTTCCCTCCAGGTATTTTTCAGCAAAACACTCTATACATTTTTATTTGAGGAAAAAAAGGGGGAATGTATTTTTTCACTGGCAAGCAGCCAAACCAATTTAATTGCATTCCAAATGGGCGCAATCTCCACATAGCAACCAACCGTGTTGTATTTCTCAAACTTCAACAAGCTCCTTGACTTTCTCGGAGTAATTGAAATCTTCCACTCTTCCACCCTTGTCGTTATGCAGAGCAGCAGAAAGTACAACAAACCAAACCACAAGGAACAAGGAGATCTGGCCCTCGGAATGAGCAGCTTTAGCCAATTTGTAACTTCATCAGCACATCTTGATACAGTTTCTCTAAAGTCAATTAAAAGAATATTAGGTGGTCTGTATCTAGATAGAACTAACGCCTTTCCCCTGCCAAAGAAGCTGGTGAATACCCATGACTGGTGTAGGCAGGATTCTGTCAAAGTCTGATGGAAGGTCAGCGCTTTTCATTTTGGATTAATTCTTCTAGCATCGAGCCATGTCCCGAAAACAAAGAATTTGGTATCTGAATGCAATGCTTCTGCATCTGAAAGATATCAAACTTTGCAAACAACAGTCTTCGGTGCCAAAAGGTAACCTTTTAGTACAAAGGAGCAGAACTGCGGTAATTATGAACATAACTCTGGATAATACAACTATTTGGAAATAAATAAATGGGTTATTGCTTGCTTCACAATTTCCATCACTACAGAGATTATAAATGCCTTTTCAATAAATGTTTCAGTGCTTGATAAAACATCAAAAGATCCTTTAAAAAAGCTTACTGCCAAATCGTTTCAAGAGTCTCAGGCTTTTTTTTTCTTTTTTTTTACTGCAAAGACAAACTATAATCTCAGAGAGGTCCTCCCATCTACCCGGTGGGTAATTATAGGATGGCAGCAGACAAATAAATCAGCCATCAAGTATGGCAGTAATGTGGACTTCTGTGCATACTACAACCCAGAATAAGGTCCTGAGGTGACCAAAGAACCAGGCATGGTATTAGTCACACGATGATGTGTTTGCTTCAGGAAGTCCTTATAACTGTGATGTTCAAGGTCTACAGAAATCCCCCCAAAAGGTAATCTTCCTGTCTAGGAATAAAAAAAGAGAAAATAAATAAATGTAAACGATTTAAAATATAAAATGTGAGATCTTTTAAGTAATCATCCTGCTATTTATGTACACACATCCACCCCCCCCTCTCTCTTTCTCTCTCTCACTGAATGTGTCTGAGAGCCCAGCCACATGCCAGTGCCTTTGTGTCAAAGATTAAATGAAACCAGGAGTGCCAGCTATGCTGTGTTTGCACAGTGAACACACTTGCTTTCAGCTGCACCAACACATTGCATACCAATCAACATACTGAGGCCTAAAGCAGCTACTGTAGATCCAAGTCAAATCTGTAAATGTAAAGTTAATGTAAAGTGTATGTGTGTGTGTGTGTGCGTGTGTTTGTGTGTGTGTGCACGTGCGTGTAAATGCTTAAAGAATACTATAACAGATTCATGTAGATTTAAGTACATAGGGTGCAGTTCTTCTATGAAGTGCTCCTATTTGACGCTCTTATGTGATGTTATTTTGGAGTAGCAAAAACTGACTATGCACACACTGCGGATGGAATTCCTGGAAAGTAAAGCAAAGCTACAATGAAAATATTATGAACAAAGCCCAAAAGTGCCAGAGGTGGTTTACTAGACTGAGGCAAAAAAGGGGCCTAGGGGGACTGTGGGTTTGTAGTGATAGGGAGGGGACTCTCTCACACACACACACACACACACACACACATAGACTTGGCTCAGAGCAGCACATCGACAAATGGCACACAGCGGAGGACCAATCCTTGGTGGCCCAACCAGCTAACTTCCTGTGCAGTCCTGAAGTATCTCTTATGTGATCTATACATCACATGTGACACTAGTTTCAAAAGTTGTCACTTAAGGGCTGATTTTCAATGTCAACGCCACATTGAGCTTTACATTGAGGTTAGTCACACATTTGACTTTTTTTTCCTGTGTTAAAAGACCAGGGCTTCTAGCCAGAAACCAAACGTCTTAACCAAAATGCTTACTAATATTTCCAATAAATCTTACCAATATACAGTACACGTCCCAACCAGAAGTCTTTCCAAAATGGTGACGTACTATAAAGTATATTAATCATACTGCAAAGTATGATTTTGCATACTATACAGTATGATTGATACTGTATGATGTTGCTCGGTCAACAACACACCACTATTTATGTGGTCTGTATGCTCACACGTGTGTGCTTGTGTTTATGTATGCTATGTGAGCGCGGACATGCCTGCATTTGCATGTATGAGTGTGTGTGTGTGTCTACCTGTGAGAGTGTGTGTACTCAGTGGACCCATGGTGTCTAAGTGTGGGCCTGAACCAGCTATCTCCAGTTCTGTTTGCACAGGACATGCCTCAGGAAGCTAAGACAACTGTTCATGTTTGCCCATGTTGCGAACCCCTCTTAATACACCCGACAGCTGCATTCATAGACGGCGCAGATGCTATGTTTATCAGTGTTTTTATACATTTATCCTATGGAATCTGTTGGATCACGCCATCCTTGCCGACCTTCTCTGAGGAAACACCCGCCAGGAGTGGAGCCCGAGGATTGCAATGCCAACAAATAAACCGCATGCCTTGTTGCAACTCTGACAGGCAAATTCTCTGTGCTTTATATATAATCTAAAACAGTATAACCTGTACCTGAATCTGCTGTCAGTCTACCATTTAATACAACAAACCTGCCTTTTAACAAGGACTGAGTCAACAGTGGGAGTGATGAAAGATGCCATGTCCCACAAAAAGCTGAATTTCCAATCATACATTTTGATGAGTGATTTGGTGCCTCCACAGACTTACTCAAGATTGACTTAACACTGTCCCTCCCAATCCTTTTATAGGTAGATCTTATCTTTCTAGTCCACAACTTGTTAAATCTTCCCCACTCCGATCTGTCAACAACCCAAAAAATTGCCCTTATCCCTTTTCCTTCACTCCTTCCTTTCCTTCGTGTTTCATTTCCTGCTATTAGACTGAACAGCAGTCTCATACCATTTCACATAGAGACTGTACTGAAAAGAAAATCATAAAAGTACCAAAACATAGGCTCTAACACACCATTCCCAGAGTAATGAAAAGAAAAACAAACTGTTGGGTGAACAGTGAGATCTTTGCAGTGTCGAGTGTGAAAGTCAGAGATGATGAGCCCTGTCTGTGCTTATGTGAAATTTAATATGGTTTTCTCATACAATGATTACGCTAATTTATGTACCAAAGCCTGCTTTACACAAATCTGCCAAGGCAAATAACTGCACTCATAATCTCCAGCATCTAGAATAATCACTTTGTGGTCTATTTGTTTATGAATGAAATGAAGCAGTTATCCTAATGAAGATCAGCTTTCTCGCTCTGGGGAATTGCTGCATTTTGACACACTAAAAATGTTTTGTCTTTGTTGCATCTGTCTTAGCTGTGTTGATACCTTAAAACTGTGAAACAATAGGAACACCAAAGTTGTTAGTGTATGATAATTAAGGACATGCGGTTTACAGCAGGGATGCTGAAACTGTTGCAAAAAAGAGCTGCGCACTTCCTGACCTACAGTCTAAACCACATGCATGTGGATGATGCTAAATGTCGGCATCAACATTAAGTTTGGCTGTTGCCCGTGGTGAATCAAACATGCATTGTTGTATAATAACAAAAACAGAGGCTACTATGCAACGACTTTGTGATATATCCTCTTGCTGCTAACTATGTTTACCATACCTCTATTGAAGCCTAGAATCCTGAATTTTTTCAAGTTATATACTTTATTGAAAAATCAAGGCCCCAACTCTGTAGATATCAAAGGAAAACATTACTGAAGGGTTGTATTATTTCCTATTTGTGTGCTGATAAAAAGAAAGTCAATCTGCTTTGAAATGCTACTGTAGCACAGTGAGATTCATAGAGTGTAGAGCAGAGCACAGAAATGGTTAAATAAATCACACGCAGCAGATGTCTCTCTCTCTCTCTCCTTCTTTTTCTCTCTTACACACACACACATTCATTAGTGAAATCCATCAATCAGCATTTCATGCAGTTTGGGTTTGAACCACACCAAATGCACTAAAACAATAAACGTCTGTCTTTCAAGTCGCTATCTGGACTGGAACACATCTGGTGGCATAGCTCGTTTTGGTTTCCACATCATTGAATGGCATTACAGACTCAAGGGCAAGCTGAAAAATAAAGTACCCCTAAAATCTCTCTCCATTTTCACTCCATCTACAGCCTTTTCTCTCTCTCTTTCTCGCTCTCTCTCTTTACACACAACCCAAATCTACTTCCCCCTCTCCCTGCACAAACCAGCTAACCTCTCAAATGCTATTCCACCACCCCCTCCCCCAACCAATCAAGAACTGAATATAAAACAGCACAAGGAAACTGGGTGGTGGGGGGCAGACGGATAGGCAGAGAGGCAGACAGACAGGCTAGGCTATTGCTACTGAGGAACTAGTGGCCTCCTGAGGTGAAGACAGTTTAAAACGCCTTGACACATTGAACTTTTCTACACAAGTCGAGGGGGTTGAAACACACACCCAACATCCAGCTGAGGAGCCAGGAGTCAAGCTTGACTGTAGTATTTTGGTTTCAAGGGGCAGTGACGATAATTAGGGTTAATGTGATTTAATGAGGGGCACGAGTTGGGCCGGGGCTGGGCTGTTTCTACTGGCGTTCAACGTCAAATTCTGAATTACTCTGACATCTTGTGATGTGGCTGTGTTTCGCATTACATTACAGATTGCCGTGCATGTCACCAACCCTGAAAACTACCTGCTATCAGTCTAGTGATTTCTTATAGTAAACTTACTTTCTGGTGGATAGATTGCAATGTGATAGCAGCATAGAAATGATTTGGATAGCAGTAGTATTTTACAAAAGTATATTGGGAATATTTTTTTTTAATGCTGATTGCATGATTGAATTCTTTGCAGTTCCTACAATCAATCATAGACCTAAATAGACTATTTCCATGGATCTAGGTGATTTAGTAGCTAACCAGGCAGGATAAACTATACTATCTATTTTCAGCCATACATGACTTATGACCCTCTTAACACCTCTAGTAGCTCTGAGTCATGTCTGGTCTAGATTATAAAGTACAGAACAGAGCAACGGGAGCTGAGGAAAGTCTGGTTGAGGCTTTGCCACCTTCACTCCTGTAGGTTAAACAGAAGTCCACTGTGGTAAATCCCTGTTATGGACAGTACTGTATCCCCTCTTCTGTTTTCTATTACTCAATTGCCGCCCTGAAATTCCCCATAAAATCCTTTGTGGGTGTAGCTGCAGAATACAAACTACAGTATCATTGATGTGGTGGAACCACTGGGGAGATTTTTCCTATGTTGTTACTATGTTGTTCTGTCTGCAACTCACATATCCACAATCTATCCATCTGATACTAAAAATATTCTGTATTTTCCTTTCTTGCGTTAAAAACAAGTGATCATAAATAGCGCAGTTTTTCTATTTCTGTAATAGTATGTGCCCAGAACACAATCCAAGCCCCACTGCTCCAGAGAATAACACTGTAGCTACTTATCATTAACTCAAAGACACAATCAGCCCCAGGCGATCCAGCTTCCCTCCATAACCTTTTGACATTGCTGCTGGGAAGGTAAATGAGAGAAGAAGTTAGACGCAGAGAGGGGGAGAGGTGGGGAGAAAGAAAGACTTGGTTATGAATAGTGCCAGGAAGAAAAAAATATAAATAAATAAAAAATAACTTCACAAAGTAGACTGTTAATGTATTTTTTGTTTTTAATTTTTTATGGTGATGTTCATTCCATGACTGCATTTTATGTGAACTATTATTTGCTCTGAGTTAACTGACTGGAACTGCATTAGAACAATAAACTCAACACTTTGAGTATTCACAGTTCCAGCAACTATAGACTGCGTTTTCCCCTCTAGTGTGCATGAGTGCCATGCATGGGTTAACATTTTCCCAGTGAGAACGGTTGGGATATTGCAACTCGGACTGGCCAGTCAGCAGAATGTTATGAATGGGCACAATGAAAAACCCCAAGTCTGTGCTGTTGACCCAAGAATGCTTGCCTCCATGTAATTAACTTTTCTCTGTGTACAGAATGAGGTACTGCTAGAATAACTCTTTACTTTCTTCTGTTTCTATTATGGTCATGTTTTGAAGAGAGAGAGAGAAAGAGAAAAAAAAAACACATTCTGAGAATTCAACCGGGGAAATATTTCCGTCTGTCCATACTTTGAAGTATCCCATGACTAATACAGTGATTTGGATAGTGGTGGAAATGGAACGGACCATTTGAAAAGGGATGGTACATGCTCTGCAAAAACTCGCCTCATTGCTCTTTGGGTGGACAAATGTCATCAGCTTGTTACTTGCGGTCATATAAACATGCACAATGAGGTATTACAAAGTATAACACGTGGGGGGGAAACGCGATCAATGTATAAATGAGGGTTATCTTGTTAAACATGTTTCATACACCTCGCCTCAAGGTATAATAGCAATTAGGTATTCACTGCACGCATACAGTCAAACACAGTAATGCTTTTATTGAGATATCACTTCTATGAGTACTGCACACACTGTATCAATAAAGTGTTTGCTCTGCATTGCGGTGAAAATGGCCTCAGAATATATAAATACACAATACATACAGTAACTTGGAACAGACTGCAACTATTTGAAGAATAACATCTGCTAACCATTGGATTATAAACCTACAGAATAACTACAGTATAATTACTTGAGAGCCTCTCTCTTGGGCACCGTGTTGTTAGAGGGAAGAGGGATGAGGAGAAAGTGGAACAGCTACAGTAATCTATCCAACTTCATTTCACCGGAGTGATTCTGCCTTGGGGTATGCACAAGTCATAATGCATTTGACAAATAGTCTCTCGCTAAAACAGGCATTTGCGAAGAAGTGGCCTTCAGCACTGGTATACACAGCTGAGTGTACGCTGAACAAACAAGCCTCCCACTCAGTGAGGAAAGATACAGAGAGGCTTCAAAAAGATTAGGAGAAATCTTGGGCGAAAAGTAAAGATGACTCACGGTGATTGTGCAAGCGCAGGACAATGCAAGTTGGATGGAGTTGAGAAGAGCAACAGAGCCGTGGGGTTCACAGAAAAAAAATACAAATCGATGCTTTGCTCATGTGTTGTTCTTTGCATTGTTCTGGAATGTGGATGCACAGGTTGTTTCCTTTACAATGAAATCTAAAGAAGCACAACGGCGTCTTTGTCTTACGTAATCTACTCATCGTTTTGTGTTTGAATCAGCTTTGGGTTTTAAAAAGGAAATCAAAGCCTAAAGTACATTTGACTCCTTTTAATTTACACATTTATGATTGTTACATACTGCATTCTGTTGATGTTTTATGTGAAATTACAAGAAAGCTATCGTCTAAATTCAAAGGTCAAGTGCAATCATGGATTTGTGTTATTGACTTATACTGTCAGTGTAATCCATATTCCTGGCAGGCATCAATCAATCATCCGTCTGAATGTGGCTGATCAGTTCTATCCAGTTTCAGCTTACACATTCTTTACGCTCCTCAATTATTAACCCCTTCAGGTAGAAAATATGAATCCAGGCATGCACGCACACACACACACAAAGTCATTGTCACAAAGCCTAACAGTCAGTCTCACAAATAGATGTGTTTGAGTTCACACCACTAGAACAGGAAGTGCTGGGCTTTTATATATGGACTGACTGTCCCACTTAGTGTTATGCTCACTTCCTGGTTAGTGTATTCAATGCTGTACAGTAATGCATAACCACACTATTGAGTTTCAGACTAGCCATATATATATATAATACAATTTCCTATGAAATATTCTCACAAAACCATTGAAATCTTTCCTGCAGTAGCTATAACTAACTACATAATATTTTATCTTTGCAAGCTTCCCTGTTAACACCTGCTCACGCAGTACTACTTCAAGGGGGTCAACTCCATCCAGCTCCTGAAATGAAACCGCTATAAAGGATGAACTATTGCCAAAACATCATATAAAGCTCCTGTATCATTATTCAACAGTTATGTGTAGTCGCTGCAGCACAGCACAGATAACGTGTCACTTTACATCTAAGTCCCAGCTGTTACTTTAGTAATGACAATGTTAGACAATTCTGTCCTTGAAACCCAAACCTGCTTCGTACCGGGCCATCAATCTCTATACGCTCGCTGAATCATGATAACTAGTACAGTTCATTGTGTCAACGCTACAAGACCTGAGGCACGCCATTGGTCAGAGAGCCAGGTCTCATTGTGATCTTGAATATACATCTGCAGCAGCTACTGTGTGTGTGTGTGTGTGTGTGTGTGTGTGTGTGTGTGTGTGTGCCTATGTGTGTCAATTAGACTTAGCCAATATACACTAACACACACACACACACACACTCACACACACACACAAGTGTGAATATTGTAAAATGGACAGAAAGGTTGCAGAAACTCTTCTATGAGAATATTTCTACTAGTCCTCACTTTTATATCTATAGCTAATTTAAGGTATGTTAGAGTTAAAAGTTTGAAGTTGATGTTACAGTAGGTCAGGGTTAGGGAATGGCTGCAGCCTCATGTATTGTAATTCAAGCCTCACTGCAAGTGAGTGTGGGTGTGAGAGTGTGTGTGTGTGTGTGTTGTTCATGTATTCAGGTGACTGTGTGTATGGACTGGGGAGATTAACAATTCAAATATTGTACTGTGCTATAATGTTTCACTTTGTCATCAGCAAATGTTAACTGCCTACTGGCTTCCTTCCAGGTGCTAAGGCAAGCAAACCTATTTGAATGGCTGCGGGTATAATGCCTTCTTCTAGCTCCGCCAAATGTTTACACAAGTTTTAGCCCGACCACATAAAACAAAACTAGCTTTGTTGCGTGTGACCTGTAATCTTGGAATATTTAGCAGTTTTGTCATTTGGGTTAATACTAAACCTTTATCTGTGAAGCATAGAGTTATAGAGTACATGGAAATATTGGAGCAGTGGAAAAAAGCATGTGTTTACAGTAGGCCCCATGACACTAAACAGAAATATCAATCATGAATAATAATTTAATAATGAACAATACTAATCAATAATCATTTAGAAAACTTGACAGTATTTCCAAAAAGGGCTGATGCAAAGTGATTTTGTCAAATGGAAGCATGTCGGTAACACTGTTTATTGCTGCTCACTTCAATTTACCAATAAAAGTATCTGAGGTTCTAATAATTGGATGCCATTGCGTGCTTGAAACCGCATGTGCATGTTTATATGAACACAAAAGCTGATAAATAAATTCCATTATTTCATCCTTTAGAATTGTAAACAACCACGGGTGGTTTCTTTATGGGTTTCTGGTACTAAATAATTAATTCTTCAAAGTTATTATGTACGTTTTGATGAGATTAGGTGGATGCGCAAAAAGGTGTTAACCAAGTCTGCATAAATATGCTACTGTAGGCTATATTCTTCATTTTTTGTCAAGCAATGAGACAAATTAAGACAAATGAATATGCCGAGTGGTCAGTTACAAGATGCACGATAGCCTATACACCGGCTTGGAGCATCACAAATGGCCCTGATCCATAACATGCTGTCACTATCACATTAAGACGCAATCTTGATGGTTGTTTATTGGACTAATTGTGCATTGACCCATGTGGTAACCTGTATTTTCGCAGTTCGGCCAGCAAGGTTTGAACAGGGAAGATTTTGCCCTTTTACATATTTAGTTTTAAGAAAAAGAAAAAATGCACATGTTCAGTTTGGGAGCATTCGCCAGTAGCTCCAGTGCGCTGGAGAGCGCGGTGCGCTCGGACTCAGCTCACAGGACAGCTAGCTACAGTACAACGTACCCATAGTTTATCCAGATCAACACAATTGCAAATTCTAATTAAAGGAAAACCCGCGTGCACAAGTTCAGAACAGGTGTCAAGTGTGCTTTTCTGCAGAGTTTAAAACAATCAGCACAGCACAAATCCAACAAAGTTCAGGGATAGTGTAGCTTATAGACTCATTTCGATCTAATACGTCCCGAGGGAAGTAAAAGTGCAGTACTCGTCGTCTTCCTACACAGTGCGCCTGCACATATAGCTATATGGCCCACCATGTGTAAGCAATGTACTTGTTTGCGCGCGTGCATCATCACACCAAGTGCAGCACATCTGACCGACTATTAGCCCGTAAAGTAGAGATAATTGTTACCTTGTTGGCGTGGTAATAGTCCAATCCGGAGTCAGTCGGTAACGTACATGAACCCACGCTTGAAGGGGGAGCTGGATAAAATCTGACGTCCATCTCAGAGTCCGCAAGACTGACGGCATGAAAGCGTAGCTCCAAAAACCTGTGCGACTCTCTCTCTCTCTCTCTCTCTCTCTCTCTCTCTCGCTCTCTCTAGCTCTCCTGCACACACTCTCTCCCTCTCTTTTTCCTCTTGTTTAGCCTATTAAACCGAACAAAAAGTAGTAGAAGAATAAAAAGAAGAAGAAGAAGAAGAGGACTGAGTCTCTCCTGTTGTTCACTATTCACACCCGTCCTGCACTTACTTCAGCACTATCTGGGCATTCAGCAGGGTGATGCTCTGATATAACATCCCTATAAAGTTCACTTGGAGACAGGGAAAAAGAGGAGGAGGGGGGGGCTACCCGCCTCAGTAATCACAAAAGGTGAACCGGTCACTGAAGTTGTCTGTCAGCGAGCCGAGCCAAGCCGAGCCGAGTAAAGATGCAGGTAGAAGATGCAGAATGGATCTTGTCGACGGTTTCTCCCAAAACGCCCCGTGCTCCGTTCCTGGTTTCCAGACGCGCTGGAGCTTTTGTCATGTAGGAGCGCTCAGATACAGCCATGCGTTCATGTGGCTGCTAGGCTGCGACCTCTACCGGTCACAGGAGGAATAAGGGGGGGGTCAGAGGGGATGGGAGGATTTAATGGGGGGGGGGGTCAAGTACCCTCCTAATTGGCGGGATAGTTGTTGTATGGTAGTGACAACACAAATCTAAAGTGAATTTAACTCCAATCTCAGTAAAAGGAGAAATACCACACTGTGAAAATACTCCTTTACACATATAAATATTGAATGTAATAGTCACTTAAGTAAAAGTATGAAAGTGTCAAAAGCAAAAACGGCTAATGCCGAAATAGGCGAGAGATCATATCAGATCAGATGTGATATCAGGTTTGAATATGTCACTCCATGTAAACACCATAGATTCAGTGTTGGAAATATCACATAAATGATATATCATGTTGTGCTGTTGTACGATGCAGACAAAACATTTTTGTATCTCAAAAGCTATTTAAGGCAAAAATAGAGACAACAATCTGACTCATTACCGTTATAAGATTGGAGTCTTTTATAACTCAGACATGAAAATCCAAAAGTTCCTTTTGTTTCTTAATAATGTCACTGAGTGGACTGTCATGGATGTCCATTAAAATAGCTAGATGCTAAATGTTTAGAGGGACACAGCTGAGAGTCAGCGAAGAATAACTAAAGTCTGCATATTTTAGAGAAGAAATGGCCAACCATGTGCATAGTTTCAATATTTTTCAGATAGTGTTTAACAGGAATGCCAATAAAATATGAATTCCTAGGGGTTAAAAACTGTTTTCATGAATGCATAAATGTGTGGTTTTCTCTCCCTTTTAAAACTATTTATCACTTTGACCCCACTTGATATGATGTGTAATAATTTAGGCCATGAAGTTTATGCTAAGCTGTCATTTTGGTAAATTCGGTTTCACCTAGGACTCCAAACCACTACATCATTGCCTACAGCTAAATTCCCCCCCCCCCCCACCCCCTTTATTTCATTTTGATGCCTGTCTTCTATGCAGCAAGCAGTTGAATACACACTGAGAACAGATAGACTTCTCATGGTAGCTGACATGATATATATTGCTACCGTGCTCCAGCTTTGACCCTTACAGACACATACACACACAGTCACATTTACACACAGCTGGACAAACCCAAAACATACTCACGCAGTGGTCTGCACAACAGGATGTAAACACAGAACAATGTCCAATGTCTTCAAATAGGTGCAAAGAGGGAACATAACACAGCTCACAGCCAAATGTGTATCACACTGTTTTTAAGAATGCGGTGGAGTGGTGTTATGTACTCAGTCATATGTGTAGGAGAAGTGTCATTAATGTGTTTTTGTAGGCAGAGCAACATGTAAGTTTTGTATTCGTGCCAATGTGTGTGCTTTTTGTCTTTCGGTGCTTTTGGTGCATGTGTTTGAGTTTTATATGTGTGTGTTTGTGTTAACCAAGCTGCCATTGTCATCCCAGTGGGTGACTTGTTGGCCCCCTCAGGACTGTGCCTATGTCTGTGTAGCTATTACGCAGCATGTTGGCTTTGCCTCTGGGTTGGGGGCCTGCTTTAATACCAGGCACAGATGGGTCGCACGGTGGGCTTGCTGTGGCGGTCTGACATCAGCTGCCAGCTCAGGCTGTCCTGAATCCGGGCTCATTAGGTTAACTGTCACAAAGAAACCGATTCCTCGTCATTCTGTATCTCTGTGTCGCTGTCTGTCTGATTCTTCTTTGCCTGTCTCTCACTTTTTCTCTCACTGTCACTTGTTCACTCAGTCTCTCAGTCAGTCACTGTTAGAGCAGAGAAGACACAGTACACAGGGGTATCTGGCACGGGCCAACTCATGGCTTCATTGGAAAGGAATGTCGTTTTTTGTGTTGCAGCGCTGGGTTACAGTATTGGCCAGAAAGGGAATCATGTCACAGAGAAGGAAATATGTTTGATTTAAAACAAAAAAATGAGGGGGTGGAAGAAAATTTGCAAATGGAAAAAAAGACAAGGGAGCATTGGAAGGATGACACAGGGTGGAATTAGTTGTTGGGTGGAGGGGTGAACAAAATAGAGACTCAGACTGGTGTAACATGTAAATAAAGGAAAGATGACACAGGGAGAGAAAAGTCAAAGTCACACAGACTTTTAACATGTGTAACACTCAAGAACAACTTGTTTCCAACAAGGGATGCAAATCATATTGTCTAGCTTACCATCGTGAAATACATTCATCCACTCAGCGCAATTAGCCAGAACAAACACTTTTTAATGCTTTGGTAAGAGCTTCCGGCTAGCAGCAGGAAATGAGAGGAAAATATCAAACAATATTTTCCATTAGGGGTTACGACCCAGCCGCTGCTTAGATGATGTCAGCACTACTGGTTTTATAACTTCTTCTAAGCTTAAGTGATCGCACTTTTCGAAAATTGTTTTAGTTTTTGTAAGTAAAGGAACTCAGTAATGTTCAGTTTGTGCTTTTACAGGAGTAATTGGCCTTGGAGAGATAAAATAAAAAGAGGCACAAGACAAAGTCATTTTCTTCCTTTCTCCTCTTGCCTTTAAGTGAACTGGTAATTCTTCTTCCACTTGGAAAAGTGGACTGATTACCATCAATAAGCATTAAGCAACACCAAAGAAATAATTTCCCCTTTCTCTTAAGTCACAGTGATGCTGGAGTTTTTTTGGCGCAAATTTTCTGCCTTTGCTTGTTTCTTTTACAGCACTGTTTATAATTTATGAGTGCTTTTATCACACTATGAGATAGTCGCTACTTTTCCCTTGCATCAGTGTTTTAAAGCAAATGTTTATATATATAGGAAGAGAGTACCAATTCCTTGCTGTGAAATGTTATGTGGGATTAAATTGATTGACTGATATAAAAGTCTTTATCATAGAAAATGTAGACTATATACACACACACACATATATATATATATATATATATATATATATATATATATATATATATATTTTAAGTTTGCCCTTTTTATATCTATGTACTGTACATCTATGATGTATATACTGTATTTGTGACCTTGGAATTATAAGGCTCCATCTGCAATCTGAGATATTGAGTAAATGAATTAGCCGTCTCTGATGAAGTGAATAGTAGTGAATGACTTGTGTATTTGTTGAACTGATATAAAAACATCTTAAACTTTGTTGCATGAGTGAAAAAATTCTCAAAATGAAGCTTGGGAAAAAATTTGTGTCAAATAAGCCTGTTGTACACTAATCGGTATTTCTTTAATGGCTTCCTCCCTCCACCACATTAGCCTACTCTCTCATCTGTAACAAATAAGCAGAGTTATGCAAGTGTTATTTTATGTCACTATAATAAGGCCTTCAGTTCCACACTAGTTATGGAAAGTGAAGCTGTCAAGGTGCAGTTCTATCAGACACAGCTGGACTTGTTCAGCACACAGCTTTCATGTTCAGACATTACTGTCGGCGGTTTTAGAAGTCATTTCTTTACATCAGAGCAGTACGAGGTTATTTTTCACACAGATGTTCTATGTCCATTTAACTCAAATTGAAAGTACATGTTGTTACCTTTCGTTCTGATTTAATTTATCACTAATGTAAATGTTGTAACAGCATTGCCTAGGTCTACTGGCAGTGATTCCATATAAGGTTGTCCTGAGAAAAGCAAACAGCAAAGTAATGGTAAACAGGAAATAGTTCAATAGGTCCATTAAGGAAAGAGATGACTCATTAATGACCCAAATTTACACAGAAAACACAGTGTTTTCGCAGTATTGCAAAGAAGCAGCAAATTTATGGAAAAAGATAAAACCCATTATGCTGAAAATACCCACCTTTGCTTTGATTTGTGTCATTTGTGTTCTGCCAACCACTTTGTGACAGAGCAGCTGGTAAAACGCTTCGTAAATGACTTTGCTTTTGACTTTGGTTCTCACACAACGAATTTCACTTCATGTCAATTTGAGCTAAATCAAGCCAATACATATTGTACCAATGGTGCTTAATTTTTCTCATTTCAACTCATCTCCTGCTGCCTTAAATATGTTGAGTGAAAAACCATTCAGCTCAGTCAGTTTGGCTGTTTCTCCTCAACCATGCACCAAATGATTGCTATTATTTTGCTCAAAACGACCATGGTCATAAACAGCATACAAGAAAATGAATTTAAATAGGAAGTGATGACATGACAGGGTTTGGTGGAATATGTTTCTGGGTTAACAAGGCATATAATGGCTCCAGATGCAACATTCTAACTGATAGACACAGCAAGTGGCTTCATATAGCTTGGAACTATCACACTGACGAAAGCATTACAAGAGACTCCATTCTTGTCTGGGAATATTTAATGTTCAGTCTCACTGACCCCCATAAACATTATTTGCTCCCCTATGAGATCATATTTCTATATGTTCTTTCCAAGAGAACAACTGCATATGGCTAGCAAAGGTGTACTATTCATGAAAACCTGAAACTGACTCAAGGAAATCACAGACACTTCATACATTTCCTGGCGTAGCATCAACTGAATTACAATGTGCAAATAAACTAAAATATGTGACAGTTCCAGAATAACAACAATTACACGGCAAAGAATGCTTTGCAGAATTTGCACTTCTCTTTACCCAAGCACAGATGAGTTTTGTATCAAAGCTTGTGTGAATAAATTCTGTGTGAGGCTGTGGCAGACTGGCCACAAAGGGCTGTTCAATGCTGAACCTTTGCTAACCTTTTCTAGCCACTGACCTTCAATAATGAGACTATGTTGTCACTTGTTCCTTCGGACAATCGGCCATTGAAACAACTGCCATTCATGGAGTCTGCTCCACCCCCTGCGTGACCCTTTCCATACTCCGTAATTAGCTGCTGTTGCATTTTCACCAGATGTAAACCAACCACATACAATATTTACTATTCATATACGGATGTATGGCATTTAATTATATTAGATATTATTTGTTATACCATTTCAATGTCAAGTTTATGGACAATGGTGCCTTGGTGCATCTTTTTTTTTTACATGTTTTGATTTTTACATGAAATTACAATGATGTAAATGTGAGAAGAAACAATGTAAATTTGTAATGAAATTACAATTAGAAAATGTATATTTCTAGCCTTTTAGATTTGTTCCTTGAAAATGTTCTTTCAACTCGTGTTTTCACAGCCTCATCATCCCCTCATCCTTCCATTCCACTTCTGAATAAACCCTCCTCTTCATCATCCTCTCATTCCTCGACCTTCTACTTATGTTGCACGTGAGAAATGAGAGGGGGATGGGAGGGAAGATGAATGAAACAGGGAGTGGGGAATGAAAGGGGGGGGGGGGTAGAAGAGAGCAAGATTGGGAAAAATGCCCTTTGACTGGATTTAAAAGTCTGTGGCATTTCATTTTCAGAGAGAGGGGAGCTTCATCTCCTTCAGATCCTTTAAGGGCCAACCTAATTGATTAATGTTTCCATCTCATTGAGAAGAGGAGGGAGGCCATTTGAAGCTTAACTGGAGCCGTTCACATTCCCAAGTCTTAAAACAGAACCACCACGGAGAGAGATGATGACAGAATGAAAGACACGGTGATGAAACAAAAGTCTGAAATTCCAGTAGATGAGTGAAATATGTTGAAGGTCGAAAACGTTTAAATAATATACTGAACATAGAGGGATGGAGAACTGGCTTACCCACTACTATGAAATCTCCCTGTAATGAAATAATGTACATGATTTTAGCAAAGAGGTATTCAGTTTTCAAAAAGGCTGTTTAGGTTTCTGCACCTGTCACAGGGAGCCGGCAGCAGGCACTTTATGTTATTGGGAAATGTAATGTAAGAAAATCCATTGCCTTTCCATTAAAAGTGAAGTCTGGGGGGGGACACACATGCTAGTGACATTAAATCTGTGGTCCAAAAGGGAAAATATATATTTATATCTGGATAATTTGGTGCTTTGAACAGGTGACGCTTTCCCCAATAAGAAAGTTTTTTTTTCAATTTGTGGCACACGATACATTAGGTCTTACACTGATTTCAAGCTTTGCATACCCTATACTTCAGGTCACAAACACATAAAGCTGATCATGGCTGAATAGAAGTAATGGAAATTAATGAGAGGAGAAACACACAACATTATAGCTCTGCATGCTCAGGTGCAAGCGAATCTTCCCGGCGTAATTAGAAATCTCAAAAATCACTTACTGAAAACGCGCCATGAATATATACATGCCGTTTGCCTGTTTCTCGACAGCAACATGGAAAAATATTTCTATATCGAAGACTCTGCGGGCATTTCCAATCGGACAACAAAACCAGTGGAGAGAAGCCAAAACAGTACTGACCTTTACACAACATGGTATACTAAATATGAAAGGTCAGCTTGCCTGGTGGGGGAGGGCAGCACTGAAGTGGAGCACATACAGCAGCAGACAAAATACTGTAATATCTATCAGGCAGATCCCCATGCTGCCTTCAGCGGTCATTTGAATGTGAAGGGTGTTGAGGCAAGAGAGAAGAAAAGATACATGGTTCAATCTCTCCTTGGTATCCTTCTGCTGCTGTTGAATTTGAGACGTGCTGCTCTGCAGTATATTGGCCGTTTTGATCAACTTTATTAACTTGCAGCTGTTAAAGCTGGTGTTAACATCTGCTTCACTTCCTGAGTCAAAAATACTGTAATTTATTACAATTTCTGTTATTTGTGACCTAACAGCCATGACTTATATTCACATTAATAAAGGCTCTGTTTTATCATTCAATTTTAGATGCCTATCACACTGAAAGGGGCTTGTTAAGTTGTTTTCATGAGTGCTCCGGCCATCTGGAGAGCCTGGAGTTTTCCCGGTGGCTAGCCGACCTGTGGGGCAGGCAGCAAGCCAAATACACAAAGATTTTAAAACGTCTGACAGCTAGAGTGGCAAGGGAGGGAGGCTGAACTAGAAAGAAATTAGACACAACATGTAAAAGAAAATCCAACAAAATGCCACAAAATGATTTATTTATATGGCTATAAAAGCCTAGGACAAGAACTACCATTAGTGCTGTTAGTTTATAGTTCTTCTAACATCAACTTCCTGTATAATAATAATAATGGAACTTTCCATGGATCCAAGGACGCTTTACATGCAGATGTATGTATGTATGACACATTAATGTTCACAGGAATATTGCAAAATTAACCACAAATTAACCTTTCAACAAACTGGTGAACATGACCAAAAACATTGTAATTATGATGATAAAGACTTTCTGCCTCAGAAGTTAAAAACAAAAAGATTAATGCACTACTTATTTTTTGTAAAATTGAAATGTTTAAACATCCCAGTGTTAATTATATTTATTATTATAATTATAAATATAATTATATAAAACATAAGCACTATCATTAATAATGCTGTTTAACTGTATATCCATATGTGGGTTAAGATGGCAGTCTAGTGTTTGTACAGTTGGTCATTGTTAAAGTATCATGTATTAGTACCTTCACAGTTTGAGAGGGTTTGTTTTTATGTATTTATAGGTAAACATATATTTCTAAGAAAGAAATTTTTTGATGCAATTTAACATACAAATATTTTGGGTTTAAAAGTTGCATTCTTTCCCTTTTTGGCCACTTGGGGGCAGAAGAACGCTACAAAACGATGAGAAACACTCACCCCTGACATATTACCACTTCAAAAAAGGTGTTAAGCTAATGTGTTAGCATTCAGTTGCCTCAATTTAGTAATGTTTTCTTTTTTATTAAAAGTTCTTCTTAAACTGGATCAACAATTCCACTTCCTGACACAAACTTTTGCTAATTTACCAATTTGATGTTTAACTCCCGACTTGGGAGTGTTCACACATTACTCCCTAATAGTTACCCTGCTGCTAGCATTGTTGTTACATCATTAGCCTAGATTTGCTACTTTTGCGTAGCAGCTTGTTTGCAAATGAAACCACATTCGATCAAACAGTGTTAAATTCATTTTGATTAGCTGAATTAATTGTATCAGTGTTAAATACTTACTACTAAGTTGTTATATTACAACTAAGCTGACCTGAAGCGTTTTTCCGACTCGGTTGCTTGTAGTTTTGGCTGTGACATTACTCCCTCTGAGCTACATCGTCTTTTCACATATTTTTCTTTTCTCTTTTTTTTCTCTATTAACTCACATTAAAATCTAAAGATGAACTTGATCCTGGTTGATTTTAGACTTTCTAAGGGAAAATTCATTTCCAAAACACTGAACACATCAGACAATAGTACATACAATAGCACACAGTAAACTACATACAAAAACAGACAATAGTACACACTCAGGCGTGTTCAGCGAGGCTCCTTATTTAAGTATTTATCAGGGCTCAACCTACCATTCCTCTCACTTACCAACATGGGAGGCTAATTATCTTAATTAATGTTTACAAGTCCAATTAACTCTACATGTTCTCCACCAGCATCAAACTCCATCTAGAATCAGAGGGGGAATTGTTGAGGGTTATGTTGTAGTCAGGCTCTGACATCAGATGGAGTCATTGCAAAAAAATCTGTCTATAAAGAAGTCTCCTTCAGAAATGATTTCAGCTTATAAATCACAATAGAGAGAGGTACATAGTCCCTTCCAACATACTCTTAGGTCTATGAATCTGAGTGAATGCTTTTGGGTTATGTAATGCTGAGGCAACATGCCAACAACTCATCTAAAGGCATCCACAACAACACGTTTATCTTGTTGCTATATTATACGTAGTTTGCTCTGAAGAAAGTTAAAGGTGGTGTTTTTTAGAAACTAAATTTCTTTTATAAATTACCAGGCAAAATGCTACAGACAATTAATCTCTCCCTGTTGTTTTGTGAATGACAAATGAACAAGCAGCCATCAAGCTCTACAATAATTATGAATATCTCAAAAATAAAGAATATCTCCATTTCTTTGTTTCCTTGTGTCAAACGTGTGTCAGGCAACATTTGCCACTAATACTGCACTGCCTCACATTAATTGTGGTTGTAAAAAAAAAAAAACTATAAAAATAAAGAGATTTGTAGAGACCCAATCCACTTTAGAGAAACTAATCTCATGCATGATAATCAAGGGCACTTTCTTACATTTCCATCAGCACAAGAGATCTATCTTGGATTTTTGATAAGTGAGAAGAGGAGAGGATCTGCAGATTTATACAATCTTGTAAAGTTACATAAGCCACTCTAGGCTCATGGCACACTTAAATAAGCAAAGGTTATATAACAGCTCTATAACTGCACTTTGCCATTGAATAGCAAAGACAAATTAGCTCGGTGCACAGGAATTTACAAGTAAAGCAAAACATTGTACCAGATTCCTGCTTTTGTTCTCGGTGTGCATTAAGCCGTGTTTTCATATAAAAAATAAAGGTACAGCTGTAAAGTATTTCCTCCACTACTGGTGACTCACAGGAAGTTAAAGGGAAACGTGAAAAAATAAGTCAGAGCTGCACAAACACTGAGAATGCACACACACACACACACACACACACACGCACACACACACATTTATTCTGTGTGTGAAAGAGACACAGACAGATGCAGCTGTCTGTGTTGTGTACCAATCTATTAAAAGAGAAAGAGGTGTAGTTGTGAGAACCAGAAGAAGTTATTCATCACTGATCTGAGTAACCCGGCCCCCTTATAAATTCAGAATAGCTGCTGTTATGAGTAAAGCCTTTCATGGAGTCATTAATATTTGACAGAAAACATGGCTTTTTTATCAGACGAACATTTTCACCATTACTTTGCTCTTGTGTCACAGTGCATTACAGGCTTTTGCTTTTATCTCGCATGGTTCTATTACTGAATCAGGCACACACTTCCATGCATCCCATTCTTCCCCTTTTGCGTTAATCAATTAACATTTCTACTTGTGTTAAAAAGACAATGCATTTAGTCTTCCTCTTTGATCTTCAGCTCCATCTGCATCCGTCACTCCTCCTCAATCCCAAACGTTTCCTTTATACCTCTATTATCACACCATTTACGGTGTGATAAATTTACGGTAAATGGTGTGACCAGCCGTTATTTCAAACATCTGCATTATTATCATTAAATATTGTTGTCAGTTTGTATGTAGATCATTCTTAATGGACATGGGAGTGATATTGAAAACAAATGCAATCAGGTGAATAACAACATTACAGGATGCCGTTTCCTCGTGCTGCAAGAAAATGTAAACAACTGTGGTGTGTTCATGCTCCCTATAAAAGTAACGGATGGACCACAGACTTGTTTTTGGATGACCACAGGACCTGTTTGGGATAATAAGCTTTTTCATCAAATATGAGCCACTCTTCCATATCTTAGACACATTTATATAAATACCGTATAGAGCTGTAGAGCAGAAATAATTTGTCAATGAATTGATCAGTAGATTCATTGGTAATGAAAACAATATTTAGTTGCAGCCCTATATATAAATGTGTCACACATAGAAGCCAAAACACTATTCTCTAATCTACTTCTTTTTACTGATCACATCATAGGAAACATTTGGAACAGGTTAACTATAAAGATTTGGGCAGCATTCCCCTTGAATTATATCAATATATCTTTATTATTGCCTCAATACAGCCTGTATCATAATGTATAAATGGGCCTTTATGATCACTATATGTGTGAGCATCTTTGTAAGTATGGTATTCATAAAAGTATCACTTAGATTGAGAGAGATTGTGACACTTTAATCCATGCAAGATATAATCATTACAGTGATGAACCAATCCATTAAGCTGTGATCATAGAAATAAATAATAATGTGGTGTTTTAATTATAGTTAAGAGGTTAAATTATGCAGTCAAAGATGTTGGTGGAGACTATATAAGACAAGATGTCTGTGTTGCAAAGGAAAAGTTGGCTGTGCTGTGAAACCTAATTAAATAAATGAAAACATTTAAAAAAGGCCCTTACATTTATTATTTTGTTGTGTTGGCAACATATTCACGAGTCAATTCTGCCACCAGCAGTTGGTTTCAGTAAAACATTTTGTTGCTAGCAGCAACCACTTATAGCACAGTTCCGTGGCCGTTTCACTGTCATCATAACATCCACCTTTTTGTTTGTTCATGCAAATATTGACAATTTATGTGTGGGGTACTTTTTTGTGGGATTCTGTTTTGTTATGTGATTGGTTGTAGTTTTTTGTTTACTGCCAGCCAAGCTGGTCGTTGTACAGCTGTCACTGAGGCTAATGTGTCATTTTTAATATACAGTTGAGATAAAATGTGCTATAAATAAACTTGCCCTGCCTTTACTTTGCTTTCATCTGAAACGTCATTTCACTCACACACATAGATTGACACTTCAACTTTACTCAGTGCATACACGTAACTGCTTATTCAACTTCTTTCAGTATTTGTAACACAACTGCCGATTCAACTACAACTGATTCAGTGTCAAATGTCACAATAGCAAAATTTCAGCTGGGAGCTACCCTACATTTTCTTCAGGTAATAGCCTTTTCTGGCTATTTAACGCTTGGTTATGTAAAGCTTAATTGGAAAAAAGAATAGTAGTAAGTCAGACTTGATGTTTGCTTACTGAACAAATATTACATTAAAAAAACAAACAAAAAAACAGACTAAATGAGTATGGAATTTTATATAACCAGCTGGGGAATTTAAATAACATCAAATATTTATTAAAAATAGCTAATAACTATTCAGTGGCACAGGACAGTGATCCTCTGAGAAAATGACATAACATTCTCCAATTATTGGAGAGAAGCCTGTCCTCTCCACATTTTATAAATCTTACATATCTTGCTGTTTTGATCTAATATTCTCTGCATGCAGCTCTGGTGCCCTTTCCACAAATCAGGTGTTTAGTTTATATCCCAGTGGTAAACAAAGTAGGAAAAGGTACACAATGAAGCAATGTGTTTTATTGTCAACTTCCTCAATTTCCAACGTACTGTATAACCAATATTTTGTCAATCATTAATATAGAGCAGAACAATAAATCCAGTCCAAGCACAATGCTCAGATTGGGTTTTTAGTCTTTTTTTCTCATGGAATACTGTAAAATGATATAACAAAAATAAAACATTTGTTATCTACACATCACTATCACTAGTTTATCAGCCAATGAATCGTGTACTGTTATATAGTAATTACTCATTCCTGTCATCGATGAGAAAGAAAATACTCTCAGTGCTTTGCAAAAAAACACAAAGTCTAATGCTCACATCTAGTCAGCAACAAGCTCACTGTAACAGCCTTCAGTCTTTTATTTCCATCCATAATGTGCACAGGTGCAGCTTAATTCAATTGGAAGACGTTGCTGTGGCTATACACAAATACGTCTCCATGTTACCAGTAAAGCTGTTGTCATGGAGATGATGAGGCTTATATAAGCTCAAATGTATTTTTGTTCAAAACAAGTGTTTTGTCCTCACTGTGCTCATTTCATTAGGATATGTTTATACCAACACATGTAACCACAATGGATTCAAGTCTTTTTTCAGTATAAAGCAATACACTTCAACATGCAGGTTTTTTTTGTATGGCGAGTAACGTATGAAGGATATGCTCTCAGGCAGAGATATTTTATGCCAT